>CM069443.1:905462-1009282 GCA_035610835.1 Ophiura sarsii
GCAATGAGCACCATATTTACTTTAAGGATTAATAAATCTTCACCAGCCATTGACTTATCATGCTGGCTCAACTCTCCTAAAATGGTGGCTCATCTCTCCCATACTGTAGGGAGAGTTGAGCCACTTCACCAATTTTTTTCAAACCTTTTATATAAATAAGCCTCAACTGCTATCCCAACTGTTATTGTTTCACAACGAAAACAACACTCTAAAGTTTTACTTACACTAATTTTTTACAGGTTTGTACTTTTCTTCCGCATATGGTGACACAAAATATAAAAATTGGCTCAACTCTCCTGCATCTCCCCTACAACTAAGTTTCAACAAAATATAAGATTCATGTAGGCCTAAGTGTGTAAATAATATATTTTAAATTCTCGTAAAGCCCTAGAAAATCTTGACATGCAGACTTATAAGATATTGTTCATTTTAATGAACTTTTGCGTAGGGTAACATGGGGTAATATGGGACACGGGGTAAAGTAGGACCCATAATGTTGAAAATGGTTTCAACCATAGTTTCTACCTTATCAGGGCGGGTATCTACCTACGGGCTCTCCATACACTTCAACAATTCAGTTTTGTAATCTGTGTGCTGCAATTTACGGTGAGTAAACATCATTGTTACTAAGCATTAGTGTTTTCAAGTATAATTTTTGAATGATCGATTTTCAGAATTATTTATAGCAGCTTTTGATCCAACTAAGGTGTGCATGCATTCACTAGAGTCACTAATTTTGATCAAAAGCGGAGACACGTTATGTAAGCTTCTAATATTTTCATGAGGCTTATTATCACATGAAGTTATCACATGCCAAAGTTATTCTCTAAAATAATTGTTTATTTAGTAATAGCAGTGTGTTTATTATACACTGAAATAAACTTGAACATTGGCCTATAATAATAAATAGGACATATTGTGTCGCCCATTTGCCAATTACATACTGTCCCATCTTACCCCAAGCCCCATGTAATTGCCGAATAGGTCCTGTCATGGTGCAATGGTTTTGTTATCCACACAGTCAGATTTTGAAGTAAGCTTACTATAAATACTTTTACTAATTCTAAATACTAACACCTTATTAACCCTAACCTCCTAAGTCACATTTTGAAGCATTTATTTTTTCAACGACAAAAACGCGGATAAAAGAGTGGCGCCGCCACCGGGGCTCGAACCCACAACCTCTCGGTTGCCAGACGAACGCTCTACCAGTGCGCCACGGGGGCCAACTATACTCGGGCCAGTGTATTGGCCCGACTATGTAGCCTGGGGCCATTACTTCATCGAAAAAGTGCCACGCCAGCTGGCACAGATATACTTTACCGTGCACATTTGCGGCATTGAGGATGGTTAGGGTTAACATACCAACAACATTTTCATTGAATATGAAAGGCTTTAATATAATTGTCTGCTTATAATTTTGTCCCATATTACCCCACCACTATCCAAATGCTGATGTGTCCCATATTACTTCCAACACATGGCGTAAGATGGGACAAAATAATTGTGTACAAAATATGATTTTTCAAAGTTCTCGTACTTCGTATGAGCATAAAATTTTGAAAATTTAGCCGAGGGTTTTGGTTTTCAAAATAAATAGGTATGGATACCTTTATGAATTATATATATAAATATTGTAAGCTGAATAACCCTTAAGTGTCCCATATTACCCATCCTACACTGCTTTACTTTGATCAAACATATCTATAGCTATAGAACCGAATGTTCAATTTTAGTCAAATATAATGCATTTAATAGATTAAACTCCACAGCATTAAAAATTTAGCATTAGTTCATTTTCTTGGATAGACATGATATTTCCATTTTAACCCCTCCTCTTAACTTGGTTGTCTAGTACTAGTAGTCAACATCTATTATTGGCATTGTGCTATAACTACAGTGGTGGACTTGTCTAGTCATTATCTTATTTATAGCTCTTAACACTTTTTTTTATATTTTGTCCCTGAAACGTCGGTCTTTATTGTTACCATATATCTTTGTTGTTTTATTGCACAGCAATTGTCATTGCTTGTCCCAGTGCATTTCCGTGTGTTATTGTGTTTTTTGTTATTTATCTGTTTTATCGCGTTATTCTCCCTTGATATTACCTGTTTCCGCACACCCTGTTGGTATATCTTGCTTTTAATCTTAGCCCTCCTCCTTAAACAGTAAATACTACCCCCCCCCCCCCCCCCTCCCCCTAAATAGTAAATATAACCTACCATGTACTTCCTGTGAATGATTATTAAACAAAAACAAAGAGAGTGACTATAGTAAGATACTCTGTCAGTGGCGTAACTAGACATGCTAGAGGGGCATCCCCCTGTTAGAAGGCTTGCCCCCCCCCCCCCCCCCCCCCCCGATGCAGATGCCCTCCCCATTCTAGTTACGCCACTGGGTGGCAATATTCTTAGGACCAGCGGCAACCTAAAAGCTCTTTTCAAAGAGACCAATTAGTTAATTGAATACATCATCCATTAATACTAGAATATTGATAACACTATTTGCTTTGATTCTATACTATAGATCACCCGGGACCTGTAGCGATCATCAATACAAACAATGACATCATCATGTTTTCACCGGTATGTCACGGAAGTTCATTGGAAGAATCTTATAGCCGTTTCAGTCGCATTTTCTATTTTCCAATGTGCTACAACAGCTGGATTATCGGTACAAAGTACCCTGAATATGGACAACGGTCTAGGCTTGATCTCACTGACTTGTGTTTTTGTATCTTCTGCGTTGTCGTGCTTCTACTCTCCGTTCGTAACACAAATGCTAGGTACAAAGTGGACCCTATTGATAGCTTCAATATGCTATTGCTCCTTCGTCGCTGGAAATCTTTACCCGACAGCTTACATACTTATTCCATGTTCACTAATACTAGGGGGTGCTTCAGGACCTGCTTGGGCTGCAGAAGCAACACATATCATGTCAACAGCGGCAAGTTACGCGTCAAAGAACTCACAGAAACCAGCAACCGTTATAAGTCTCTTCAACGGTATATTTTACTGCTGTTACTTGCTGGGACAATTTCCCGGAAGTTTAATGATCTCATTTCTTCTTGCTGGATCATCTGATTATAATAGGACACAAATCGACAATTCAGCCCTGCTAATGTCTTGCGGTGCACGAGATAACTGCGGTGATAGTTTTCTTAACCAGGTTCAAGTCAATGTGTCGCTCGCTGATAGCTATAACACCGTTAACCAAGAGATGAACTATGACAGCGTTAACCAGGTTAAAGTCAATATATCTGTCGGTGATAACTATAACATGCCAGATACTGCAGCCAGGAACAAGTTATTCATATCTCTGTTGATTTTGGGACTGCTAAGCTTCCCTATAGGACTCTTCTTTATTGACAAGCTGCCAACATACTGCAAAGAACTTCCACCTAGAAGAAAGACTGGAAGATTGAAAGATAGTGCTTTCTTATCTTATAGATTTCTCCTAAGTTCGCCATTAATTGTATTTCTAGGGTTTGAAACGACATTCTTTTACGCAGATTTTACCAAGGTATAATAATTTAAATTCCCTCATTGAATTCAGTATTCAAAACCAATTAGGATATTAAACATTTAAGGCATCTGTAGACTGATACCAATATAAGTTTTCTGCAACATTTCACTAGTTGGTGTACTTTGGATGTTGGTATTAAAAAATAGATTATTGACCAAATACAAGTTTTAGGCTAATTGAATTATGATCGACGGATATAATGTGATGATTACCCGGCAGCACAGCTAGACCATTGTAAATTGTAATCCTATGTGTTAAACAGGTCTCATAATCATTTCGCTCTTGGATCACGCGCGTGATGTAGTATCCAAGTTTTCAGTCTTTGTAATTAATTATTCCACAATGTAAAAAGATGGTGATTCAAAAGTGTTCATGTGTGTAAACATGATCACAATATTCGATGTAAAGAAGATACTAACAATAAGTTGCAGGTTTTCTAGGACACCGTAACAGCCTATTACGTGATACATTTTGTACATTTTGCAATTCTGTATTTTAGTCTTATGCCGGATGTACTAGTGGTATTCCAGTAGTTGGTTTCATCATAGCTACTTACAACATCAGCGCAGCTTTATCAGCGTATGTGTCTGGTGTGATGGTCAAGTACACTGGAAGATCTACCATATTGATTGGAGGATGGATTCTTCACATTCTCATATCTATATACATGTTACTATGGAAACCAGAACATGCTAGTGGATGGGAGGTGTTTGTGATGACGTCAGCATTGGGTATTGGTTTTGGACATCGTGACTCGCAAACTACTGGTATGTACATTATAATTATTCTACAAATACTTGACTGCAATAAGGGGCATGGTTCAAATTATAGCCCCAAGGTGATCTCGAAAACAACGTTATGCCCTGAGACAAAGATGAGGCGCATTAAGTCAATCGAAGGTGTATTGTCATGAAAAATTACTATTACCCGGGGCATAATGGTTGTACATGATGTCATGTTGAAATTGAAGGCATAGCTGGATTATCCTCGCACTTTTATCCAATCAGATGATAAGAAACGTGGCTATAATTCATTCTATAAACTGACGATCATTGTCTTTTACCTTTATCAATGTTTTGATTGGTTTATGCTGCATGTATGGTCTAATAACAATAACACATGTAAGTTTATAATTGATTATCATAGTTATGACTCTAATGAATGTGGAATGGTGTGGTTTTTGTGTTTTACTTTATCATTTCCACATATAATCATTGTATCTTTCTTTTTATCTCAATGTAGGTCTTCTTGGGCTAATGTTCCCTGGTGATCTAGAGATGATTTTCTCAGCCTATCGATTTTGTCTCACCAGTTCAGCAACTGTTGCCTATGCCGTAGGAACCGCTAATATATGTGTGGCTTATAAGATATATTTTGGAATTATAGGACTCTCTTTAGCCATATTATCATACATCAAATTAGAATGGATTATTAAAACCTCGCACGTTAAAAATGATGAGGATGACCATAAATGCATGCGCACGGTAACAACTAAATGCACCTATAATGACGTCACTGCTACACAAGTTGAAAAAGAGACCTGTGTATAGAAATCGTTATTAATTTTTTCTTAGCGCGTAGCGACTGTATGATTTTACTTTACTTCTCAAACCCTGTACTGGTACATGTTCATTAAGCTCGTTGCAGAGATAAACTTAATTTCTAGCAAGATCACTGTATCCATGAAGTGAACTGTACTATCCAAGTATAGTGTGAGATACAGCCATCTACACGTTCACATAAACTTGGTTTCAGTTGGTTCACAGGCCAATGAACTTTTAATCGGGCTTTTAATACACAACCCTGTCATTCACAATCACCGCAGTAGACAGAACCGATGTTGGTATGATAATATCATAGCTGTGATTTTTGCAGCCATCCTAGACTGCACTAGGCAAATTACTCACTATGTATTAGTACCTCATCATCAAGTCCATCATCAATCATCATCTCTCAAATTTGGGATTGTATACCTGTGTATTTTGTCCTTATTCCTCCATATCCTACAAGTAAAATGGTTATACTATATACTTAGTCCACATTATTCAGCACTTTGCATTATAAATTTCTTTCTTTGCAGTAAATATGTTATACACATCTGAACAATACTAATACTTCCATGATAATATCGAAGACAGTTTGTACCATGGTTGTACGTCAAACCATGGTCAAACACACTACACCCCACAGAAGGGCATCTCAGCAGCATGGCAAAACAAATGATGCAGTTCAGTGAAAAACTTAAATGCGATAGGTCTGTTCTTAAAGGTGGATGTCACCCATCAACATATTTTGATATCAGAAGAAACCCCATATTGTTCTCATTATTTCTGTAAAATGTTTGAGGCAAGATATGTTCCCTTTATGCGTTATAGGCCAAGATTATTGGTAAAGGTGGTTAAATGTAGATGTTCTGATTGCTGGCCCGATTTTCAACTTGATGTTTTCTATTTTAAATGAAAGTTCATCCTTAAAATTGTCGCATTTCAAAGCTTGAGTTGCATAATTCCAATGGTTCTTATTTTAGAAGCACAAGGTCACAAGACATTTTCCAATTGAGCAGTACACAAGCTGGTGTTTGGTTAACCACATTTGGCAGTAATTCACCACATTTTCTAAATGAAACATTTCTGGCCCTAAGATTTTACAGACATAATGAGAAAAATATGGGGATTCTTTTGATATCAAAATATCTTGATGTGAAACAAAATCACAGCCCAAAAAAAGTGATCAGAACATTTAACCACCTGACCAGTTTGTGTACTACTCAGTGGACATTTCATGTCACCTTGTGCGTCTAAAATAAGAACAATTGGAGTTATGCAACTCAAACTTTGGAATATGACTATTTTAAGGATGACCCTTCTTGTAGTATAGAAAAATCACGTTGAAAATCAGGCAAGCAATCGGAACACCTACATTTAGTCCGGGAGAGGTAAAATCTCACCTTTCCTGATTTAATCACATACAAAACGTCAATGTTGGTTAAGTATGGGAATTAAAACACCCAACGTTTTCAGGGGCGTTTGTTTATGTAATACAACTTGATTACATTTAAAACTTGAAACTTAATTTCGTTGACAAATTTAGAGTGCTCGTTTGAAAAAAAATACAATTCACTCAACTCCTGCTTGCATTCAAACTTAACCCCTTCTAAGCGCTGTTTGTCTTTTTGAAGACTCTTCTTGTTTATGATTGAGGCTTCAATACGTTAAAATATGATCTCGAAGGTAGCTAAGACCAAATAAGGTCAAGCGGTCAACTACATTGTTAACAAACGACATCATTGTTATCGTATTAAGAACCCCCTGCTATTGGTGCCTTTTGGTACCTGCGGCTACAAGAGGGATTTGCACCCGGTGCCTTCTATATTCAATCGAGTTGGTGCATGCTGTCTAATTCATAATAAAGCAGGTATTGTGTAATCAAATACATATCACGGAACAGGTGTGAGGTGTGTCTTCTTTTGACAAATCTTAAACACAATAGAGTACTCTCAACAAGATGGCTGATCCAAAACACGATTAATAATAACGGAGGTCAGGACACCATAATAAATATCAATATAACCATTAAGTATGTGTATTGTTTTATTTTACATCTATATCATCATTTATAATGTCACACAGGTGTATACATTGTAACAGCATTTTAAACAAAATATGATAATCATAATCGAAAATGTAAAAAAACAGTTGTGTTGTGGTATAAAACTTATGTGTACAAATGATATGAGATGCTCTATAAATCATAATTGAAAACTTTAAAAACAGTTGTGTTATATGGTATAGAACTTATGTGTACAAATGATATAAAATGCACTAAATGATATAAAATGCACTAAAATGCACTATAAATTTAAAGTAATTCATTTAGCAAGAATATTGATAAAATATGTATGGGAAGTGGAATACTCCATACATGTTGTATGATTTCTGTTATAATTATGTATCAACTTACGAATATTATGTTTCAGGTTTTTTCTATCCATTACACCATTGCACTCATAACTAACTAACTGTATACAGTAGGAAACGTAGCTGCTTCGAATTTAAAGATATACAGCTAAATATACCAGACCTTAATTGCTGAAATTGTGAGACCAATCGAATGGCAACTTTCTGAAATACGAAGCTTTCCATAGAGCGTGGTCAGATCCCGTTTTTTTCCAATTTAACAATAAACCACCCATGGATTGCATTTGTGCATTGTGTGCAAGTTCCCCCTGCATGGTGTTTAATCTCCGAAATAATTTATGTTTGGTAAAAAGGGCTAAATTATAGGGATTTTGGATCAATATTCAGTATACAACAACAACAACAACAACAACAAACGGGTATTTAGGACGCTATTTACATAAGTACCATAGCGTTTACAAGAAAATAAAGATTAAAATAAATAAGTCTTAAGATTACTTTTAAGAGTCTCCGTTGACTGAGCAGTTCTGAGGTGTATTGGGAGGGAGTTCCAGGCCTTTGCAGCAATAACCTTGAAACTGCGATCACCTATAGTAAGGTTGGATCTGGGAACAACCAGCCGGTTAGTGTCCATCGCAGATCGTAGGGAGCGAGCAGGGACATACACAGAGAACTGCTCAGACAAATAGGGAGGAGCTAAGTTGTTTAAAGCCTTAAAAATGTACAAAACTACTTTATACACAATCCTTTGTTGAACTGGCAACCAATGCAATGTCTGAATAAGGGGTGTGGCATCAACTCTTCTACCAACCGCGAACACAAGGCGAGCAGCGCTGTTTTGCAGTCGCTGCAGGCGGCTGACATCCTTTGCCGAAAGCAAAGTGAAAAGGGCATTGCAATAGTCAAGTCTAGAGGTGACTAAAGCACGGACCGCGTGGTGAAATACCCATTAAGGGGGGACTCATTGAAGTCAAATTTTGAATTTTGTGAGTACTGTAAATATTGAACAAAGGAAATAGGTCAGAGAATCCAAATTTTGCGTCAAGTTTGACCAAAATTGTTGATTTTTTGAGAAAATCACAAATAATCACTTTTTTGAACCAAAAAAGTTCAACAAAGCTAACAAAAATAATTTTGGGTGACAAATTCCCAAATTGCTAGATTATGATGTAAAAATTATTTTTGTTAGCTTTGTTGAACTTTTGGGGGTCAAAAAAGCAACATTTTGATTCTCTGATCCATTTCCTTTACAAAAATGTATACTTTTATATGCAATTGATTAATAGTTCAATAGTTAAAGCACTCACAAAATTCAAAAAATTGTTTTGTATTTCCAAAACCTTATACCGTATTCGATTGGTCTTAGCTATTAGCTAGACAGCTTCGTCAGTATTGATCTTTGACTCTGCTTTCCCTATTGTTAATTCAATTTAGCTAACTAACTACTTCAGGGTTTATATTTGCTAATTTAATCTCTGTGCGCGCGATTTTCGGATTGTATTTTGGTGTTATAGTTTTCATCTTATTGATTACGCGTGTTGTTCAGATATTATGAGGTCGTGTAAGTGCGGGATTGACCTTTTGCCGGGTGATAAACACCCTTCTTGCGTTAACCGTGTTAAGCCATGCAAATTGTGTCGATCGGTATCCCCTTCTCATTGGGACAATATGGATGCCCTTTTGGTCGCCACTATGGCCGACTCCCGACATTCCGCCCGTTCTGTTTCTAATACATGTAAAACTAATACTAATAGCGATGATATTGTTTGCATCGCAGGAGATAATTCTAAAGCCGTTTTGGATAAGGCTAGGAAATCTCCCGAGGGCACCACGCCCCAGGTAATTCGTGTCAATGAAACCGATAGTCTTCAGGGTCGTTCTCCCTATGCTGAAAAAGATTATTACAATCATCAGCTACAGGAAACGGGTCTGAATTCTTCTTGTGGTAACTCACAGGTTTCTCAGGATATTGAACCCTCTAAACAGGCGTCTCAAATCCGATCTACAACCAAAACTCAAAATCTCTCTACTCAGCGGGAGATTTTAGTTGGGCACACTGGTTGTAATGAAGGAAGCGTATCTGACGATACTGGATCTCTGGCATATAGTAATAGACACGGCCAGATTTCCAGCTCCCGTGGGGTTGGAGTTCTAACACAACTCAACGCCACGAACAAAGAGGGTAGTGCCCTAAGTCCTGTTTTCTCTATTAATCGTGAGACATACTTCTCGGTTAGGAATTCAGGCAAAAGTCCTAGATATGAATCAAGTCGTGACGATATCCGTCACGGCAGTGATCCTAGGCAGATTTCGGATCTGGCTCAAGTGAGACAGAATAGTCTGAATCACCCTCAAACAAACGATCTAGTCAATCGTTCATCTGACTTGTTGCATAACGATCAACAAAATAGTCAGTCTGACACTGTTTCACGTCATCAGAGTCAGTTACGCTCGAGTTCCGATGTTAACATCCGTAACCGTGTTAGCACTCAAGGGCTAAATGTATCACACGGTGAGGTAACTCGACTAACTCCGTCTGGGTCAGACGAGTTTTCTGAATGGTTGTTGTTCAGAATTTATGCTTCTCAGAGACAGAGAAGTAATTATCATACCCGATGATCAATGAAGATTATCGAGGAGTGTCTGACCAAGTGGATAATCGTCCTACTTATCCCTCCGTTGAACAAAGAGAGTCTAACCGCATGGCTAATCTTGACCAGATTAACCCTTTTCCTTTTCAACGAGGGGCTAACTGCACCACTGAACACCCTTTGTCGGTTCAGCCGATTGATTCTTCTCATTCTACTGTTGAAGTAGAGGGAGATGAAGATGATCAATGGGGTTACGATCAAGACGATGACTGTGTCAATTCAGACCAACAGTCGATGTCTGATTCGCAGTTAGATGACGGTCTATCAGTGTTTCCTGCTAACGTGCTTAGAGGATCTGATAGCGAGCCCAACCTTGCAGGTTTTGGTTTCGGTTGGGAGTCTAATCCCACTTTGGGGATTTTCCAGCAGGAGCGAGTGGAGCCACTCATTTCTTACGCGGCCAAGGCAGTTGGCCTGGTCGTGGAGGAATCTGTGGCAGCCCCCCTGTTGGTTCGTTTTTCTTCCCCAGTTTGGACGAACCTGTGAGGAAGAGTTCCTCGGTGATGACTCTCCCTTCTGAGATTCATTCTGAGGTCGAGAAAGCAAGAGAGCTTTCTGCGATGGATCTGAGTAAGGCCATGAGGAGTGAACGCAAGGAAGCTGAGATGGGCTTTAAGGTCACGAAGCAGGATCGGGACGATTGTTTCACAGTCTCGGCTATTGACGAGGAGGTCCTTTCGTACATGAAACAGAAGGATAAGAAGGTCCCGGCGGAGGCCTTCCATAAGGATTGGGAGGATTTCCTCCGTCAGGAGCAATTCGAGTTCGCTCATCTCAAGAGACTTAGCGTGTTTCAGATGACCATTTTGAACTCCTTTGCTATGGACCTTCAGCCCCCGATCCAGGGCGAGTCGTCGGCGGGTCCTCAGAGATCGTATGCCGCGGCTCGTCTGGCAATGGATTTGTCGGGTAGGGTCTTACGATCCTCGGTGAGAGCTCACCAGCGGATCGAGATCATTAGACGCAAGAATGCCCTAGCGGGTATCAAGGATGGTGTGATTACTTCCTTAACCGACGCACTTCGCGCCGCTCCTTATGATAAGGATCAAACCCTGCTTTTGGAGGCGTCACTCGTAGAACTGCGAAGACTGTCTCGAAGCAGAGGTTGGCTGACGAGTCTGTCGAGAAGGTAGTTAAGAAGCCTAAGGCTAGACCAAATCAGTATAGAGGACGTCGCGGGAGGGGCGCTCCTCATAGCCAGGAGTCCTTCGCTGCTCCTGTCTATCAAGCTCCTGTCTACCAAGTTCCGGTGCCTGTAGTCCCTTCAAGCCCCTAGAGGTAGAGGTGGACGCTCAAGAAGATCGAGGGGTAGGCATCCTCAGTCTGCAGCACCTTCCTCACGGGGTCACGGTGCCAGGGGTTCTTCACGAGGATCTTCCAAGAGATCCCGCGGCTCTGGTCGGGGCTGCGGTGGTCAGGGGTTTTGAAAGCCCCCCGGCCACAGTGTGTCACACAAGTCCCAGTGTGGCACCACCGCTTCTCAAAGTTTTCCAGCTGGGAGACTGGGAAGTGGGTGGCCGCCTTTGCCACTTCAAAGAGAAGTGGTCGTTGATAGGGGCGGGCGAGTGGATCGCCAGAGTAAAAAACGGCAAAATAAGGGAAACCCCCTTACCGTCAGACGTCACGAGGAGGACTGTTTTGTTGGAGGAGGTCCACAAACTCAATGCAAAGGGGGCGATTCAAGCCATCTCCCCCCTCCCTTTTTTTACTCAGGGGTTCTGGTCGACGTTTTTTTCTTACGACGAAGAAGAACGGCGAATGGCGGCCTATCCTAAACCTGAAGCCCCTGAATGCCTTCATAAGGCCGCAAAAGTTCCGAATGGAGTCGCTGTCAGTAATTCTGATGTCCCCATCTCTGGGCGAGTGGGCAGCCTCCCTGGATCTCAAAGATGCTTATCTCCATATCTCCATCCACCCAAGTCATCGACGATGGTTGAGGTTCCTGGTGGACAACCAGGCCTTCGAGTTCAGCAGCCTTCCTTTCGGTCTATCCACGGCTCCTCGGGTGTTTACTCGGGTTGTTCAAGAAGTGGGCGCATACCTCCGAAGGATCGGCATTCATCTTTTAATGTACTTGGACGATTGGCTCATCGTGGGTCCGTCTTTAGAGGCCACGACTCGATCGGTCGCACTGGTGATCAGAGAGGTGACCAGCCTGGGGTTTATTGTCAACCTCGCGAAATCTTGTCTCACTCCGTCTCAGGAACCGATTTTCCTCGGGGCCAGGTTGGATCTCGTCGGACGCCGAGTTTTCCCAACTCAGGAAAGAAAGAGTCCTGAGTCTTGCAGCGGCGGCTTCTTCACTCATGGAGAGGATTTCAGCCCCGGCGTCGGTGTGGCTCAGGCTGCTAGGCCTTATTGCAAGTATGGTCGATCTCATTCCATTTTGCAGACTCCATATGAGAGTCGTTCAATTACACTACCTGGAGTCGTACGACGCGATAATTCACTCCCAATATCATCCCGTTCGTCTCACTTCAGCCTTCCGGGTCGAGCTTCGCTGGTGGAGCGAGGTGGACAACTTGCTGTCGGGGGTTGTGTTCCCCATTCCTTCCCATCAGGTCATCATTACCACGGATGCTTCTCTCGTGGGTTGGGGCGGGTTCATCGCGGAGCGTACCGCCAAGGGGACTTGGTCTCGCAAGGACTTTTTGTCACATCAACCTTCTCGAGTTATGGGCAGTCAGGAACTCTCTCCTGGCCCTCCAGGAGCTGGTTCTCGGGAAGAGGGTCCTGATCAAATCAGACAATTCAACTGTGGTGTCTTACATCAACAGACAGGGGGGACGAGGTCTCCGTCCTTCTGTCGGGAGACCAGGGACATTCTCCTCTTGTGCATTGCGAGGGATATCGTTCTCACAGCTGTACACATTCCTGGTGTAACTAATGTTCTTGCGGACAACCTCTCCAAAGGCGTATCCCTCAGCCTCACGGAGTGGTCCCTTTCGAGGTCGGTGTTTCAGAGCCTCCTACTTCTCAGGGATTTTCCTTCCATGGACCTTTTCGCAAGCAGTATCAATCATCAACTCCCGGTGTACTGTTCGAGGGGCCGGGATCCGATGGCTTGGGCAGCCGACGCCCTCTCCATCCGGTGGTCGGGTCTGGATGCTTACGCGTTCCCTCCTCTTGCCTTACTCAATCGAGTCCTTCTCAAGATACGGCAGGAGGATTGCATCATTCTCTTGATTGCGCCATTGTGGCCGAGGAAACATTGGTTCCAGCAGCTTCTTCTCCTGTCTGTCATGGATTCGGTTTCTCTTCCAACGGGCCCGAACCTTCTCTGTCTCCCCGGGTCGAAAGCGAGGTTTCACGCTCCGGAGACGTTAGGCCTGACTGCTTGGACCTTATCAAGAAACGTTTCAAGCAGGCAGGCCTATCTGAGGAGTCTGCAGATCTTGTAGCCCGGGGCAGAAGAAAGTCGACTATCAATGTCTACTCTTCACGCGCTCGATACTTCTTCGAGTGGTGCAAGGATCACAAGACTGATCCATCTACGGCAACTGTTGGTGAGGTAAGCGATTTCTTACGCTCTCGTTTTTAGTTTAGGCCTACAGGCCTCGACCGTCCAAGGCTACCTGAGTGCTATTCTTTCTTTTCACTCGGGTTGTCGGGACGGCGGGTCTCTCAAGGACAACAAAGTCCTCGGGTTCCTCATTGAGGGGATGGAGATTTCCCGTCCAAAAGCACGTCGTATTTGGCCTTCCTGGGATCTCCCCTCAGCTCTTTCTAAATTGAATGAGGCTCCTTTTGAGCCTCTTCAGTCTGCCTCCTTAAGGAATATTGCTATGAAGACGCTTTTCTTCATAGCCCTTGCGTCGGGGAAACGTTGCTCTGAACTACACGCTCTGTCAAACTACACGCTCTGTCAATAGGGACCTCCTGCGTGTTCAGCAAAGCTGGCGTCACGCTGTACTTTAGGCCAGGGTTTCTAGCAAAGAACGAACGTCATAATTTTTCCGCGTCGCCAATATTTCTTCCTTATATCAATAGATCGGATAGCAGGGCACAGAGATTGAGTTGTCATGTCAGGGCCCTGAAGTGGTACATAGATCGAACTAAAGTTGTCCGAGGTCAGGTCCAACAGTTGTTCATCATTAATGTAAAACCCTTTAGAGCAGCAGCCAAGATCACGCTGGCAGGCTGGTTGATAGAGGTTATCAAGGTTACTAAAGCACTGTTGGGTGAGGGAAATCCTAGGGCTCATTCAGTCAGAGCCTTTTCAGCCTCTTGGGCTCATGCAAGAGGGCTGTCGATCACTGAGATATTGAACACGGTGTCCTGGAAAACGGAGTCGACGTTTACCAGAGTCTACCTCAAGGATGTACATCTTCGCACTGCCCAGGGACGCTATGCCACACAGGTCCTGGGTAATGGAAGCCAGGTCTAGCTAGTATGGAGAGAGAGAGAAAGAGAAGGAAAGACTAGACACAGCAGTTATTGTGACACAAGCCTATTTTGACAAAATCCTGATTATGACTTATACGCCTATTGTGACACTTCCTGATTTTGACTGAAACGCCGAACGTGACTCTTCCCGATTTGACTAAAACGCCGATTACGACAATTATATTCACAAGAATTTTGGAGGTAAGCTTATCCCAAGATTGTTGGATTTGTCGTGTTTAACCCATAACTGTCTTTTTTCCACAGTGGGGCGATTTTAGAGGGAAAATTACATTGCTTCCTATGTATGGCACGCTAGGCCGTTCCTCGCTTTATAGCTCAAACTTCTTCACCTATCTAATATGATATATTCAGAGCTGCTTGATCTTTCCAGTTGGCTTACAGCCAGTATTATTGTACTCATCTCTACGACATGGAGTGTTTGTATTCGGACACACTGTGACTGGTTGGGGGCATGAGCAATTATGTCTCCTCCTGGTTCGGTGCAAGTCTGTTATGCAAACGTTTCCAGACTGTAGAGGTGGGTATAAATAATACGTAATAAACTGGAAGGAGCTAATATAATAGTGCTCCTCTGTTTATGTAGTATTAGTTTTATACCGACCTCTACAGTCTGTTCCCGCCTCCGCCCCTTAGTGCTCAGCCCCCTTTCAACCAATGGTTAAAGAGGGTGCATTATGGGTAACGGTGTTGCTCGGTTTGGGCTAATACCGTGTTGCCGAGGTGGGGATATGTAGCCCAATCGGGCCAAATATAGTGAAGTGAAGTGATTTTTCTTAATTAAATAATTATGTAGATTTTTAATAAAGGCATAGATTTGGGCAGCAGTTCATCTAAGGGATAAATGCAAACGTTTCCAGACTGTAAAGGTGGGTATAAAACTAATACTACATAAACGGAGGAGCACTATTAGCTCCTTCCAATTCACTGATAACTTTCGTTTGTTGTCGGTTATCTAATAGCTGGGGTAGTCTAATAACGCCAGCTTTGATCCACTTCCTTATGAAAAGTTTCTTGTTAGTAAGCTGAATTGAGTTATTATTCCAGATAATCTCGTTGCTCGTGTCGATAACATCGGATGTATGGTACACTTTTTTAGCCGTGACTAACCTTGGCATAAAATCGATATTGATATTATACAGCGCAATATTTTTCCACGTCGCAACTTCGTCATCGACTATTTTCTTGACCCAAGATAATTTTAAGGCGTCGAAGAAACTTGTAACATAAAACATATTAATACCTCCTATGTCATAATCGGAAATATATGTATATGCTCAACTTCTTTCTTGCTATTAGGGCAATTATGGTGTTTAAAAACAATGACAGATTGGAGTCTTTAAGACTTCAGGCTTGTACTATTTTGGCTCGCATACAAGTAAAATGTTTGACTCGCGCTCTACAAGCGCTCGTCAAACAACTATTACATGTATATATAGATCAAAAGATATAAAAAGTACAAAGTACAAGATATCAACTATACGACAATAGCTTTAAGGCCCAACGAATTGTTGTTACGTTAGTCTAACCTATCCCACGTCACTAAGTTTTTTACTTTAACTTTTAAAGTGGTAAAAGTAAGATAGGTGAAGAAGAGAAAATAAGTAAATGAGATTTAGAAACATAAAAAGACCACATGACAATACAAAAATGTATAGTCATGTCATAATTTTAATGAACTATTATTAGGTGGAAATCCAGCTAAATCCCTACATTAATTAAATGTTGCACCTTTACGTCAACACAACGATCTTTTGTTTTTTGTTAGGCCCTTTGAGGTTTAGACTTGCTTCAAGTCTCTCTTGTTTGTCATTTCCATCTTACTTTTGCAAGGGTTCAATACCTTTTAGTATGCCAGTCATGGCACTTGACTTAAAAACAAGCTGGTATTAACTTACAAACCATAATAAATACACTCTTAAAAATAGGTAGTTAAAAAATGACCCTTTTGTAGGGTCAACTATGCACCGACTGAAAAAGGGTTAAATATGACCTCTTTTTCTAGTCCTGTTTACTCACTTTTTTCCATTTGACACAAAAGGGGTAAGAAATGACTGAAAAAGTGTCATATTTAACCTTTTTCAGTTGGTGCATAGTTGAACCCTGACAAGGAGTCATTTTTGACTACCTATTTTTAAGTGTAGTATCTGTTTGACAGCAACACTGGTACATGGATCGACTATAATGAAACATGGCCAATATTTCCACTGTAAACAGAGTGTCGTAGCACTCAAATCATAACCTTGAGCGTACGAAGGGAGTGAGTGATCAGCCTGGACCAAGGTTATTTGAAGTTCACGTACGTGTTGATGTTACATGTTGCATCGCATATTAGAATTTCGGATACTATCAATACAACAATGTTTGTCATACGTCAACACAACATGTTTGTTTTTTGTTAGGCCCTTTGAGGTTCACGTACGTGTTCCATGTTTCATGTTCGACATCGCTTACCACACGTTCGGATACTAGTACATTATAATAACACATTTAACTACCCGGTTTTGTCTTGGCCGCTCACACTGGTAAGTGAAATAAAACACTATTTCTGTCGATAAACGTAAAGAGCTGGATGAGTGTCCTTAAAAGAAACAATGGAATCCATTTTTGTGTAAAAGCTGAACGAATTTCTTCTAATTTCGTGCAGAAACCCCAATGTCCTGACACTTCTCACCCTAAACACTTGAAGTACAGTTTTACGTCATACTTTGTTTGGTGCTCGGTTTCGAGGTGTTTTACTTATGTTTGATATCATTCTTATAATCATGATAATGGAATGTAATATGTGACTGTCTTGTGATGTGATGTAAGGGAACAGTTCCATTTATACGCGATAAATTTATCGCGACTGTATCGGGGCCTGATATGTTTTGGACCCGATGTTTTTTAAGTTGATCCGCGATAAAATAGTCATCAGGCCCCGATAAAATAGACATCGGGGCCCGATACGAGGCCTCTGCCATACCCTGGGGTATGTTTAGCAAATAGAGCGGGACATTGTTTAGCAAATACACGAGGATAATACAATTTACGTTAAACATCCATAATCAATAACATTATCTCTAAAAACATGAAATGCTGAATTTGTACCTTACAACTAGAATAAATAACCCGAAGCTCTATTTACATACCGACCACTTATCTTTCGTTATATTTAAACAAGCGGTAATACGCTACTCGATAAATAATCCTTTGCTACTCGCAACTGTTCGCGATAAAAATCTCATCGGGGCCTGATAAAAAACTCATCGGGGCCCGGAACATTCTCTCAATTTTTATCGCGTACAAATGGAACTGCTCCCTAAGGTGACTGAGGTGTGTGATGTGATATACTAAATGTAAATGTTAAATGTGACGTGATGTGATGTGATGTGATGTGATGTGATATGATGTGATGTGATGTGATGTGATGTGATGTGATGTGATGTGATGTGATGTGATGTGATGTGATGTGATGTGATGTAATGTGATGTGATGTGATGTGATGTGGTGTGATGTGATGTGATGTGATGTGATGTGATGTGATGTGATGTAAGGTGATGTGATGTGATGTGATGTGATGTGATGTGATGTGATGTGATGTGATGTGATGTGATGTGATGTGATGTGATGTGGTGTGATGTGATGTGATGTGATGTGATGTGATGTGATGTGATGTGATGTGATGTGATGTGATGTAAGGTGATGTGATGTGAAGTGATGTGATGTGATGTGATGTGATGTGATGTGATGTGATGTGATGTGATGTGATGTGATGTGATGTGATGTGATGTGATGTGATGTGATGTGATGTAAGGTGATGTGATGTGATGTGATGTGATGTGATGTGATGTGATGTGATGTGATGTGATGTGATGTGATGTGATGTGATGTGATGTGGTGTGATGTGATGTGATGTGATGTGATGTGATGTGATGTGATGTGATGTGATGTGATGTGATGTAAGGTGATGTGATGTGATGTGATGTGATGTGATGTGATGTGATGTGATGTGATGTGATGTGATGTGATGTGATGTGATGTGATGTAAGGTGATGTGATGTGATGTGATGTGATGTGATGTGATGTGATGTGATGTGATGTGATGTGATGTGATGTGATGTGATGTGATGTGATGTAAGGTGATGTGATGTAAGGTGATGTGATGTGATGTGATGTGATGTGATGTGATGTGATGTGATGTGATGTGATGTAAGGTGATGTGATGTGATGTGATGTGATGTGATGTGATGTGATGTGATGTGATGTGATGTAAGGTGATGTGATGTGATGTGATGTGATGTGATGTGATGTGATGTGATGTAAATGTAGATGTAAATGTAGAAGGTAGATGTAAAAATATAAATCTGATGGTAACGGAATTAAACAATTGTAACACAATTTCCTAGAAAATATGGAAATTCTTGAATATTAGGATATAATCTAAGATGATCATTCCGCATGATACCATAATAAACTGAAATACAAATCCATGTTGCAAACTTGGCTCACAAATATGATGTTTTATGCCTGAATACCAAAATATTGTACCAATGTGTTTACAATTGGACTTTAAAGGGGGTGTTTGGGCCTGAACTTCGAGATCATTTTTGTTTACTGAATGTTTCCAAGTAGTAAAACATTGATGTTATATACAATATCGAAGTCCTTTTTTTCAAATTTTGAAATTTGAAATTTCAAAATATATGCAACATTTGACACTGGTTGCATGGTAACCACGTAGAGCCTCTGATTGGTTTAAAACAAAAAGACAAATGTCATCATACTTGGATGGTAAGCTATATGGGGGAATATGGAGCCGCATTTTGTATATAGGTGCCATTGCAGCCGGTAACCAGCCAATCACTGAGTTAACTTAAATAGATTTAACTCCACAGCATTCAAAATCTAGCATTAGTTCATTTTCTTGGATCGACGTGATATTTCCATTTTGACCCCTCCCTCCTTAAACAGTAAATTCCGCCCCCCCCCCCCTCCCCTAAATAGTTAATTTAACCTACCATGTACTTCCTGTGAATGATAATTAGACAAAAACAAAGAGAGTGACTATAGTAATGTACTCTGTAAGTGGCGTAACTAGAGGGGCATCTCCTGCCAGAAGGTTTACCCCCCCCCCCCCCCCAATGCAAATGCCCCCTTCTAGTTACGCACTGGGTGGCAATATTCTTAGCACCAGTGCAACCTAAAACCTCTTTTTCAAAGAGACCAATTAGTTAATTGAATACATCATCCATTTGTCGAACATTGATAAAACTATTTGCTTTGATTCTATACTATAGATCACCCGGGACCTGTAGCGATCATCAATACAAACAATGACATCATCATGTTTTCACCGGTATGTCACGGAAGTTCATTGGAAGAATCTGATAGCCGTTTCCGCCGTATTTTCTATTTTCCAATGTGCTTCATCAGCTGGATACTCGGTACAAAGTACCCTGAATATGGACAACGGTCTAGGCTTGATCTCACTGACTTGTATTTATGTATCTTCTGCGTTGTCATGCTTCTATTCTCCGTTCGTAACACAAATGCTAGGTACAAAGTGGACCATATTGGTAGCTTCAATATGCTATTGCTCCTTCGTCGCTGGAAATCTGTACCCGACAGCTTACATACTTATTCCATGTTCACTAGTACTTGGTGGTTCTTCAGGACCTGCTAGGGCTGCAGAAGCAACACATATCATGTCAACAGCGGCAAGTTACGCGTCAAAGAACTCACAGAAACCAGCAACCGTGATAAGTCTCTTCAATGGTATATTTTACTGCTGTTTCTGGCTGGGACAATTTCCCGGAAGTTTAATGATCTCCTTTCTTCTTGCTGGATCATCTGATTATAATAGGACACAAATCGACAATTCAGCCCTGCTAATGTCTTGCGGTGCACGAGATAACTGCGGTTATGGTTTTCTTAAACAGGTTCAAGTCAATGTGTCTCTCGCTGATAGCTATAACACCGTTAACCAAGAGATGAACTATGACATAGTTAACCAGGTTAAAGTCAATATATCTGTCGGTGATAACTATAACATGCCAGATACTGCAGCCAGGAACAAGTTATTCATATCTCTGTTGACTTTGGGACTGCTTAGCTTCCCTATAGGACTCTTCTTTATTGACAAGCTGCCAACATACTGCAAAGATCTTCCACCTAGAAGAAAGACTGGAAGATTGAAAGATAGTGCGTTCTTATCTTATAGATTTCTCCTAAGTGCGCCATTAATTGTATTTCTAGGGTTTGAAACGACATTCTTTTACGCAGATATTACCAAGGTATAATAATTTAAATTCCCTCATTGAATTCAGTATTCAAAACCAATTAGAATATTAACGGTCCATAAAGGCTCTGTAGACTGATACTAATGTAAGCTTTCTGCCAAATTTTTTAGGCTAATTGAATTATGATGAACGGATATACATCACCCGGCAGCACAGCTAGACCATTGTAAATTGTAATCCTATGTGTTAAACAGGTCTCATGATAATTTCGCTCTTGGATCACGCGTGTGATGTAGTAACCAAGTTTTCAGTCTTTGTAATTAATTATTCCACAATGTAAAAAGATGGTGTTTCCATGTGTGTAATCATGATCCCGATATGTGATGTGGAGTAGATAGCAAAAACAAGTTGCAGGTTTTCTAGGACACGGTAACAGCCTATTACGTAATACATTTTGTACATTTTACAATTCTGTATTTTAGTCTTATGCCGGATGTACTAGTGGTATTCCAGTAGTTGGTTTCATCATAGCTACTTACAACATTAGCGCAGCTTTATCAGCGTATGTGTCTGGTGTGATGGTCAAGTACACTGGAAGATCTACCATATTGATTGGAGGATGGATTCTTCACATTCTCATATCTATATACATGTTACTATGGAAACCAGAACATGCTAGTGGATGGGAGGTATTTGTGATGACGTCAGTATGTGGTATTGGTTTTGGACATCGTGACTCGCTAACTACTGGTAAGATGTACATTAGAATATTCTACAAATATTTGACTGAGTGCAATGAGGGGCGGTTCAAATTGTAGGCCCAAGGTGATCTCGAAAACAATGTTATGCCCTGAGACAAAGATGAGGCGCGCCTTAATTTATTTAGCCCATGAAAGTAACATGGTTAGCCCCATGCTATAAAAGTATTAGTCTAGACTGTGCGCGTTGGCCTGTAGCCGCCTACATGAACCAGTCTTTGCATGAACCGAATAAATGATGATTTCATGATGTCAGCAATAATAATTGGCTAAAAGCGCTTTGGGACCTTACTTGCACGGTGTAAAGCGCTATAGATGTACATGTACATGTATGTATAAGAACTTTCCCCATAATTATCATAGGTCAGGGACTGAGACTTTTAGTCTCAAGTACGGGTTATAGACTTATACAGGGTGGTTCAATAAAACCTTGACAGTTTTGTGAAGCCATTTTTTTGTTGAAATTCTGTAGATTTAAAAAAAAAATCTTTTTCAATATTCATCAACTATATGATCTTGACCATCTATGCTGAAAATATCATTACAAATAACCTTACGGTTGCAAAATAACAGCTACTTAAACAAAGTCTGTCCCATTTCACTCTGTCCACGGGTACTGATTTCGCGACGTTACAACCAGTGTGGTTCAATAAAACGTTGACAGCTTTTCATAGCCATATTTTTAAAAATTGGGGGATTTGAGTGGGGTTTTTTTTACATATTCCTCAAAAATATCATCTTGGCCGTCTATGCTGAAAATGTCAATGTTAATAATGCTATGGCGGCAAAATGATAGCTATTTGAAGAGAATCTCTCTCCAAATCTCTTTCCCCACGAGTAAGTCTACGGGAAATGCCCAGCAAGATAACATTAAATGGCATCGTCACTGTTAAGGCATAGAGCATAGACAATTACACTTCCAATCTATGAAAATCAATAATTCTAATTAGGGTCACTCGTGGTATTATTATTACGTATTGATTTCACACCTGAATAGATAGTTAAGATGTTAACAATTACATTGGTTTCACCTGGCGGGATCTTCAAATCTTAGATTACTTGCATGCAATTCATCATTCAGTATTCAATGTAACGTCGCGAAATCAGTACCCGTGGACAGAGTGAAATAGGACAGACTTTGTTCAAATAGCTGTTATTTTGCAACCGTAAGGTTATTTGTACCGATATTTTCAGCATAGATGGTCAAGATCATGTAGTTGATGAATATTGAAAAAGATCTTTTTTTAAATCTACAGAATTTTAAAAAAAATGGCTTCAAAAAACTGTCAACGTTTTATTGAACCACCCTGTATAGGAGGCTGATCAGTTTGTCACGGACGGACATGTCACGGACGGACATTTTTAAATGGATTATTAACACAAACTACTTGCACTTGTTCAAATGTTTTATGTATTAATGTTGAAGAGTGTCATCAACTTCATTGACATTTATTAAAATGTTGGTGGGTGTGGTTTGTTACTAAAAGAGACACAGTTAAATATTTGCGTCACGGATAGACAATATGTTAACCTTAAACTGATCAGCCTCATAGGTCAATCGAAGGTGTATTGTCATGATAAAAAGACTACTACCCGGGGCATAGTGGTTGTACATGACGTCATGTTGTAATTGAAGGCATAGATGGATTATCCCCGCACTTTTATCCAAACAGATGATAAGAAACGTGGGTATACGAGGGGCATTCAATAAATGCCTGCAACCATTGTTGTTCTCCACACGTGAGTGATTCTGTGAAATCTTAGTGGGTACATTATAAATTATGAACCTTAATCTATCATTTAACACAATCTGGATTTACTGAATATTCATAATTACGTAATAGCATTAGCATAAAATAACCCATATTTGGACACTGAAAAAACATGCCACTTTGGCAGGAAATTTGAATTAGCTTGATAGCACGTGTATTGAAATGAGCAGAACTTTGTTCCGGATAAGGGAGTGTTCATAAATACTTTGGTGGGGGGGGGTTGGGGGTTGGAAGCAATTGAGCCATGGACATCTTTTTTTTTTGGACCCCCCAAATAGGGTGGGGTTTTTTCTTGACCCCCCCCCCCCCTTTCAAGAACCTTTTTTTTGTTGACCCCCCCCCCCCCCCCCCCCCCGTCGTTCAAAATGCTGCTTTGTCAAAAATACCAACCTTTTTTTTGGACCCCCCCCCCCCCTATACAAGCACTTTTTTCCCTGACCCCCCCTTTTTTTTTGTTTCCCTCCCCCCCTCATATTTTCCAACCCCCCCCCCCCCCCCCCCCCCCCCCCACCAAAGTATTTATGAACACTCCCTAAGTGTGCAAGTCTGACATTTTGCATCGGGAAACCAGAGACCATGTTCAACGAGGTCCTAAATGGAGAGGTTCTGTGAAAGACTATTTTTTGAAATACACTGCATCTTATCTTGGTCAACATTAGGCTTTTACAGTGAGCCCCAAAATGCAGAAAATCCAAAGAAATGAAAATATAGTTATAGCAAACAATTAGGATTTCCTGAAATACCACAGCAAATGCAGGATTCGTTATTGTATAGATGACAGGGTATCAATAAATACATCGATAATTGTTGAACTTGGAATAAAAATCTGCGCATGCGTAGAACGCACGGTGGTCAGATAGCGCTCAAAATGAGCAGAAATGTTAAACAATCACTGCAACCAACGTAAAAGTTACAGATAAGGAATTGAATTTAAGAAAACAAGAACTGTGGTGAACTTTAATACATATACAAAGTTAAAAAATGTAAACATTTATTTGAAAATACAATTTAATTTAATGTTATGGTCAGTGTAGTTAATTTACTCAAATTGGGTAAAAAGAGCTTCATTGTATTAACATTTTCTCTGCAGAAAACGGTTTCAGATATTGTCTTTATAATCTCCCATTTAAATCTATAACATGTAACAATGAGGAACAAGAGGTTTAAGCCAAATCCTGCGGTTGGATACCTTGACCTTGACTGTTTATTCATTAAAGGATTTCTTTTAAGCTATGACAAGAAGATGACGTTTTAATGTTACATAATAAGTGTTTTTTCTCCATAATTTGCATCTGAAAATAAAAAATGTTGAGCACATAGTACTGGTCTATCACTGTTTCAAACGGCAACTTATTCCATGCATCGGTTCTTGAGATATCTTGAAAAAAGTAACTGTGCATCAAATTGCTTGCAAATATTCTCCGCCCTGATCAGCTATTTTTCATGCAGTGTCCAGAGAGTATTAATTTTACGCATGTGCCATTACGTAATCCCACAAACGATATTGCTCATTCATGCATAGCGAGGAAAGATAAAGACCCATATTTCAAATTACGCTAATTCTAGTTGGCATACGTCGCGCATGAGTGGAGAAAAACAATGGTTGCAGGTATTTATTGAACGCCCCTCGTAATTCATTCTATAAACTGACGATCATCGTCTTTTACCTATATCAATGTTTTGATTGGTTTATGCTGTATGTATGGTCTAATAACAATAACGCATGTAATTTTATAATTGATTATCATAGTTATGACTCTAATGAATGTGGAATGATGTGTTTTTTTGTGTTAATACTTTATCATTTCCACACATAATCATTGTATCTTTCTTTTTATCTCAATGTAGGTCTTCTTGGGCTAATTTTCCCTGATAATCTAGAGGTGATTTTCTCAGCCTATCGATTTTGTCTCACCAGTTCAGCAGCTGTTGCCTATGCCGTAGGAACCGCTAATATATGTGTGGCTTATAAAATATATTTTGGAATTATAGGACTCTCTTTAGCCATATTATCATACATCAAATTAGAATGGATTATTAAAACCTCGCACGTTAAAAATGATGACCAGAAATGCATTCGCACGGTTACAACTAAATGCACCTATAATGACGTCACTGCTACACACATTGAAAAAGAGACATGTGTATAGGATTCGTTATTCATTTCTTTATGATTGAGGCTTCATACGACCCGCCTAATTCTATGCCAAGGTTACAATCTGATAGTAGCTCATACCAAATAAGGTCAAGCGGTCAACTACATTGTTAACAAAAGACATCATTGTTATCGTATTAAGAAACCCACTGCTATTGGTGCCTTTTCAAACCCCTATCCTACCTGCGGCTACAAGAGGGATTTGCACCCGGTGTCTTCTATATTCAATCGAGTTGGTGCATGCTGTCTAATTTATAATAAAGCAGATATTGTGTAATCAAATACATATCACGGAACAGGTGTGAGGTGTGTCTTCTTTTGACAAATCTTAAACACAATAGAGTACTCCCAACAAGATGGCTGATCAACTCAAATCAACTCAAACTTCCTCCAAAGATTGTAAAATCTAGATGTTTTAAAAACTTCAATGAGCTTGACTTTATTGATACTATAAATAATATTGATTGGGATAAAATTTGCTCTATTGATAATGTTAATGACGCACTTCATCAATGGCAAATTCTATTCACTGAAGCATGTGATACGCATGCACCTTTTAAAGAGAAACAAATTAAAGGTTGTCTACCTGAATGGATGAATGGGGACTTCATAAGACTAAGTAAAGATAGGGACTATTATTTTGCTAAGGCACATAAGACAAATAATCAAGAAGATTGGAATAAAGCTAAATCACTCAGAAATAAAGTAAACAATATGAGGTTTTACCTGAAAAAGAACTATTGTAATGAAGCTGTAGTTAATAATATGCATGATAGTAAAAATCTTTGGAAAACAATTAAGAAAATTGTACCTAGCAGCAAAACTGTAAGTGTACCAACATCAATTTCCAACAAAGATGGCAAATGTTCAGAAAATAGTAAAGTTATGGCAGATGAATTTAATAAGTACTTTACATCTATTGGTAATAAACTTGGTAGTAAATTTAATGAACATAATCATGTTGTATGTCCTTGTAATAGTGTATGCTCTAGTCACAACTGTATTATGGAAAATAAGTTTAATTTTAGTACAATATCAGCTGAGTTTGTTTTAAAACAAATATGTAACATGAATAATAGTAAATCACCAGGATTAGATCAATTCAATGTCAGGTTGTTGAAATTGGCTGGACCCATCATTTCAAATTGCCTTTCTCATATCTGCAACCTGTCCCTGAATGAATCTACTTTCCCTGATGAATGGAAGAAAGCTAAGGTAACACCAATATTTAAATCTGGTGATAAAACAGATGTAGGTAATTATAGACCCATCTCAGTGTTGCCAATTATCTCTAAAATTATTGAAAGGGCTGTTCATGATCAACTATATGTTTATTTAACTAACACAGGCTTATTATCTAATGCTCAATCTGGTTTTCGACCCAACCATTCCACTTCAACAACTTTACTTGATGTTCAAGATTATATTTTGAAAAATATGGATAATGGGTATGTTACTGGTGTTATATTTATTGACTTAAAAAAAGCCTTTGACACTGTAAACCATGACATTCTTCTTAGGAAACTTAAAAATTATGGTATTGATAGTAGCGAACTTTTATGGTTTAAGTCATATCTAAGCAACAGGTTCCAGACTGTCAATGTAAATTCAACCTTGTCTGATTTTCAACCTATCAACATAGGAATTCCTCAAGGTTCTATATTAGGACCTTTACTTTTCATCATGTTTGTAAATTGTTTACCAAATGCTGTAGATAAATGTAAGACAGTAATGTATGCTGATGATACTTCATTAATGTGTAAAGCTAAAAATATTGTTGATCTCCAAAATCAATTAGAATCATGTTTAAGCACAGTAGCTAATTGGTTCAAAGCAAACAAGCTTACCCTGAATGTTGATAAGACTAAATTCATGATATTTGGTAGTAATTAGATGCGTGAGAGGTTTCAAGATGTACAATTAACCTACAATAATAACATCATTGAAAAGGTAGATGAATTTAAATACTTGGGCGTAAAATTAGATAGCAATTTGTCTTGGTCAGCTCATGTTGATTATATGTGTAAGAATGTCTCTAAAAGAACAGGTATTATCAAACGTATGAAACATTTTCTTCCAAATCAAACTATTGTAATGTTATCAAATGCTCTTGTTATTCCTCACTTTGATTATGGAAGCACAGTTTGGTCAAACTTTTCTGCCGAATGTCATAGAAAATTACAGGTTCTTCATAATAATTTAGCCAGGATAATACTTTCAGCTGATATAAGAACACCAACAAATGATTTGATGGATGCACTTCAATGGGTTAAACTTGATAAAAGATGGCATAATCACCTTTTACTAATTGTGTATAAATGTTTAAGAAATGTAAGTCCATCATACTTATCGATGCAGTTTGAATTTGTTCATAATAACCATTGTCATGTAACAAGAAATCACACAAGTAATACTTTGGTTGTACCGAAATTTAAGTCGAACTCAGGTATGCGAACGTTTCATGTTAGGGCAGAATATGCCTGGAACAACTTGCCATCAACAATCAGAACCGAGCTTGAGAATATGTCAGTGCAACAATTTAAAACAAAGATCCATGGAATTTAAATTTTGTGTTCTAAAGTATATTACAATTCTGCATTTCCTTGCTGAATTTATCTGATGGTTCTGTATATATATATTTATGTAAATAGTTGTTATATTCCATGTATATATATATTGTAAATAATCATGTATTTTTCTCTGTGAAATGAGGGCCTACTTGGAAAGCAGTGCTTGACACTGAAGCTGTTTACCCTCAATAAAGAAAGATTAAATAATAATAATAATCCAAAACACGGATAATAATAACGGAGGTCAGGACACCATTATAAATATTAATATAACCATCAAGTATGTGTATGGTTTTATTTTACATCAATACAGGTGTATACATTGTAATTACAGCATCTTAAACATAATATAATAATCATAATTGATAATTTAAAAAACAGTTGTGTTATGGTACAGAACTTATGTGTACAAATGATATGAGATGCTCTATAAATCATAATTGAACATTTTAAAAACAGTTGTATTATGGTATAGAATTTTTGTGTACAAAATGATATAAAATGCACTATAAATTAGAATATTGATAAAATATGTATGGGGAGTGGAATACTCAATACATGTTATATGATTTCTGGTATAATTATGTATCTATTAATCAACTTAAGAATGTTATTTTCCATCCATTACACCATTGCACTTATGACTACTTTGATTTGATAAACAGCGTGTCCCAAAAACCAGGGTTCAAACACGGCAGAGTGTATAAAGTAGGATACTTAGCTGCTTCGAATTTAGGGATATAAAGTTAAATATACCAGACCTTAATTGCTGAAATTGTAATACCAATCGAATGGCAACTTTCTGAAATAGCTTTCCATAGAGCGTGGTCAGATCCCGGGTTTTTTTTCAATTTAACAAAACAATAAACCACCCATGGATTGCATTTGTGCATTGTGTGCATGTTTTCCCTGCATGGTGTTTAATATCCGAAATAATTTATGTTTGGTAAAAAGGGCTAAATTACAGGGATTTTGGATCAATATTCAGTATTAGAAATACCCATTAACCTTGTCATTGAAAATGTACAATTACAGGGCAACTTTGAGAGCGCCCTGATACCCTGCCTCTAATTCCATTGATGAGATGAATGACTTAATGGCTGGTTTCCAATTCCGAAAGAAATGGTTTTTGAACAGTGCTATAAAGAATGACAGTGTCTCAGAAGGTTATTTATTGATTTTTCTAAAACATTTCGTAGGTATTTACACTTTTTAATCTTCCTCATGACGATGAGTTGTAAAGAATATAGTCAAAGGCAAAACTTTGTTGAAATCAGGACGAAGCGCAAATGCAACACGTGAACGGTTCGTGGGTAAAAAAAAAAGGATCTGACCTAGCTGATTTAAAAGGTCTCATAATTTCACCAATTAATGTCAGATATATTTACTTTCATATCTCGAAATATGAAGATATGTGTCCTACCTTTTAGTTATACGCTCCCCGGGTTTGGGACCCGGTTTTGGACTCTGGCTGTATAACAATCAGATGAATGATAGGTATGTAATTAACGTGCGTACAAATATCAATCTTGAAATGGCCCGTAAATCTTGACCTATTTCTCTTCTTTAAACATGGAAATCGTGGCGTGAATTGGATTCACGCCTCGGCTTCATTCTTTGTTAAAGGTTTGTGTTAACATTGTTCAAATGCAATTCAATTACTTTTCAGTGCATCTTAAAGGTCAACAAAAGGTATGTTTTATTAAATGGAGGATATTGTTTTTTTTTATTTTTTAAATAACCCATTAATATTGCCCATGAAACAAATTAAAGAGTCTCTTAGCTTGTATAATTTGTATCATACTGACGATAGCAGGTTACTGTAGGCCTACACGTCACAGACTAAAAAACGGAACCTCAATAGGTCGATAGCATAAGCATTCACTGATAACTTTCGTTTGTTCAGACCTATCCACAGAGTCCAAGATGGATACCGAGTTGGGAGTTACACCTGTTACGTATCATCCTCATATAGTTCATCCCATGCTATAAAAGAAACACTGGCAATTATAATTGGTTTTATGTATATAGATCTTTTTCCCTGGACAATTATGTTTACAATATATTTTTCTAAAAATGCTCCATCGAGTAAAGCATACTTGAATCACCATTTTGATGGACCTAATAGATTGAGGGCATGAGTTATTTCATAGAATAAACACCTTGTAGGGAAAACTTGCACACAACACACAGATGCAACGCATAGGTGGTTTTCAGAAAGTCACGATTTGATTGGTCCCACAATTTCACCAATAAGGGCAAGGTATATTAACCTTATATCCCTAAATACAAAGCAGCTACATGTACCTATCCTACTTTTTAAAGTTATAAGCCCTAGCGTTTTTGGACCCACTTTTGGGGGACACGCTGAAGAACTATTCATATTAAGATCATTTCTATATAATTATTATTGACACATCGCCACACAATAATAAAGGCATGATTGAATACAGTCATATTGCAGAATTTGAGCGAAATTGCTAAGGTGCAAGGCGACTGAAAAAACCCTGTTCTACAGGTGGACGGTCCTCTCGGGCTTGTTCCCACCCATTAATATGAGTAACAGGTTTTTTCCGTCATCCAAACAAAAATTAATTCTAAATTCCCATAGAACAGTGTACAAACTTCTGGTGGTGGTACAGGCTGCCCGAAAACGGTGGAGTAACTAGGGTCTTCAATTGGGAGTTGGGGGCAGCATGAGGGGAGACAAGCTTATCGCCCCCACCCCTGCCACTACGCCCCGTCCCAAAATGATAAGTACCTATCGATACCAATTTCATTAATTATTGCATCATGAAAATCAATGATGTTAGATGTGTTGTTTAGTAATCCACTTTGACATATTGTAACCTTTCATTAGAATTTTAGATCATGAAAATCACACATATTAAACTGAAGATACATCCCACTGTAAAAGGGATGGTAATTTCACCCTTTTGCCAAAATGTGTCAAAATTAGTGTCAACTTAAAATGAATTTGAACTAGTCATTGGAGCCCGAGTTGGAATTGTAGTATGGCTCAGCAGGATATTAAAACATACCAGTTACTCTACACACATTCTTGATATCCTTAATACATCTTCCCTCGATGTCAAATTGCCGACAGGAACATGACAATACAGGCTCTGATTACAGCACATAATTACAACACATAATTCACAGTTATTAAGTACAATGCATTCATACAATTACAGATTTGAACTAAACAGACCCTTTAACTCTTTCCCTGACAAATAAATTTTTGAAGAAATTGTGAATTTGCACATGCATGTAAATATCAACTTATAATTTGAATATGAAACTCTGTAAGGTAGTAAAACTATATATATTCTGAAAGCTTATGAATGGCCGGACACTTCTGTGAAAATTTCAACGATACCGGACGATCGTGGCGGTTGCCATGGTAACCGTTACCCAGCATGCAATTTCTGTAACATCTTTTTTTACAAATATTTAGTAGTCCTGTATGAAAACTATACTATTTGAGCCCTCCAAAATGCTTTCAAGAGATGGGCATTATAATTCTGAACATTTTGATACCAAATTTGCTGTAGTGGGTTATTCGGTTATGGCGCAATGACCAGAATCGTGTACGATCAGCACGACAAATATACCGTAAGCCCAGAATCCAAAATGGCCGCCATACAGGGGCACAAAAATTCAAATGCCTTCAATTACACTAAAAGATATACCAAATTGTTCGGCTGAGCACAAGGATTCCAAAAAGGTATAGTTTGCCATACTTCCGATGTTTGGTTAACGAGTTATAGGGTAAAACATAAAAAGGTCGTTTTGACGCATTAATGCGTCTATGTCAGGTAAAGAAGCGACAAAAACACCCTGTTGTACAGACCTCACAGGTAGGGTCAGTTGGGACTTGGGTTTTTCTGGTGAATTTCAAAAATTTTAAACAACTTCAAAAACAAACAAAAAGAAAAAAAGAGAGAAAAAAAGTCAATTATTTTGTTAATTTCAACAACAAAAAAGGTTCAAACATATTTCAATTAAAGAAAAAATCCAACAATTTTCAAATCATATGTAGAAATTAAAATGAGTCGGTCAGGCCTGTAGAACAGGTTTGCTTTGTCACCCTAGTTGTCACTTATCTCTATAAAACACTGTTTAATAAGTGACATTGAACCTCATATTAAGATACTCAATACTTTCTACAGGTGGATACTTGTTAGATCCATCTATACATGTGATAATCTCACCGTTGTCTGGGTGACCAAAGAATGCTATTGATTGACGGATACTCTGCTTCTGGTCATCAGTCTCTGGCATCATTACTCGGTGTTTCTGTACAGAAAAAAAGTTTTATGAATCAATTCAGTCTGAAATGAAAATGCTATTTTACTCTGTGACCTTTTTTTCTTAATATAAAATGTTGTTCTGAACATTTGAGAGTAACGCTTTGATTATGAAAGTATATTTAAGCATTCTATGATGGCAAAAAATAATAATAATAATTAAATTTAAACATTAAGGAGTTTTTACAAATCACAAACATCAAGCATACAAGCCTTTTGCAAGAAATGGAGAAGGAATAATATTTACACAAGTAACTATGGAAAAGCAAACACAACTACACTGACACTTTGATACTTAACATAATGAGATTGGAAGCTTTAACCCTTCCATTCAGAAAAAACATAGTTTAATCATGCAAACAAACAACAATTGGGTCAAAAAATCTGAAAGCTAATATAACTTTGCAAAGAATGTAAATAACTTAGGGCTGATATCCAAACTCTCAGCGGTGTTACACCGGTATTACACCGATGTTATACCGGTATTACACCGATATTCTATACAAATATCGGTGTAATACCGGTATAACATCGGTGTAATACCGGTGTAACTCCGCTGAGAGTTTGGATATCAGCCCTTACTAGATTTTATGACTAGAAAGTTTGGTATTTTTTCATTTGCACTGATAATAATGTCTCACAATTACATCACCAACTTTCTGAGATACAAATTGTTTTAAGTGAGGAATATCAGAAACCATTGTTCCCAAATTTATCCAGAACCACTCTGTTGCATTTGTGTGTATGGCTATCAATAATGGGTGTATTCTGATTTCTAACTCTCCTGAATTAATAATAGTCAATGGATGCCTGTTTTCAATTGCTTTTCCATTGATACGAGGAAATGTTTTACTATATACACCCCTACACACACACATAGTGTTTATATCAAATATTTGACAACAATATGAAAACTGTTTTATTTATATTTTGAAGGTTATCAGCTCTTCAGTTTTTGGACCCAATTTCAGAACATGAGCTATCCACTGTGCCTATCTCTTAATACATACCGTTGAAACCAATGTATCTGCTGTCCATCTCTGCATCAAATCACCAATGTTGATAACCACTGTGCCTTCTATTGGAGGCGCCTTAATGTAGTCACCTTTTATGTTCCGTACCTGTCGTGAAAGAGACCAAACGCATGAGAAATCAATTTAAAAGACAGGTAATGTGTAATGACATCGGGCAAGTCAGAAAGAATGATTACTTTGTTTGCTATAATGTTACAGAAGGTGCAGGGGTGTTTGAAATTAGAATTTTAACTAATTCTAGAATTTAGTTTACAACTTCTACATTGTTGGGTGTGAAACAAGCACACTTAATTAGGCAACTGAACTGTTGATGATGCTTGGCAAGGAGGATCAGTAGCACAAACGCTACATTGGGTCTAAAACAAGCACACATACTTCATCAGGCAACTTAACTGTTGATGATGCTTGGCAAGAGGATCAGTAGCACAAATGCTACATTGGGTGCCAAACAAGCACACTTCATCAGGCATCTAAACTGTTGATGATGCTTGGCAAGGAGGATCAGTAGCACAAACGCTACATTGGGTCTAAAACAAGCACACATACTTCATCAGGCAACTTAACTGTTGATGATGCTTGGCAAGAGGATCAGTAGCACAAATGCTACATTGGGTGCCAAACAAGCACACTTCATAAGGCAACTAAACTGTTGATGATGCTTGGCAAGGAGGATCAGTAGCACAAACACAGATTCAAAGATGCTTTCTGGGAAAGAGTTGAGCGACCTTCTTTGATTAAGACAGGAGGACTATGATATTAGCTATCACAAATATTGAATTGGGCACTCTGGGATTCTGTGATCTAACATCATTAGACGACAACGTTGTGGCAGCAGTTGTAAAAAGTAATCTCCAGATTTATCATCCCTATCATGTTCAACCATCCAGCAATAGTTTGTATTCTAACCTCTAATCCTCCTTGTTGATCTTGGAATAGTATAGCTATACCACCATAGTCAGAACGCTCCCCACATCTTACTTGACCTTCCTTCATAGTAGTATCACTAGTAGGTGGATAGAATGATATAATGTAGGCACTTTACTAACCTCTAATCCTCCTTGTTGATCTTGGAATAGTATAGTTATACCACCATAGTCAGAACGCTCCCTACATCTTACTTGACCTTCCTTCATAGTAGTATCACTAGTAGGTGGATAGAATGATATAATGTAGGCACTTTACTAACCTCTAATCAGGGCGGTGCCACTGTACACAAACTCCCATTGCCGATATTGAAGCCTTTCTAAGAGGTACATTGCGCGCCCTCATTATGCAAGAGGTACATCGCGCGTCTCAATGTCCCTTATAAGGACTTTCATGCTGTCAATCATAGCGTTGACATGATAACGCTTCATTCCAAGAGGTACATCGCGCGTACTCACGCCCACATGCCCAAATATAGGAGGCTTCAGTTTTGCGATTCGAATTTCCTCTCCCATTATATAAGCTCCCTGCTCTAATCCTCCTTGTTGATCTTGGAACAGTATAGTTATACCACCATAGTCGGAATGCTCACCACATCTTACTTGACCTTCCTTCATAGTAGTATCACTAGTAGGTGGATAGAATGATATAATGTAGGCACTTTACTAACCTCTAATCCTCCTTGTTGATCTTGGAATAGTATAGTTATACCACCATAGTCAGAACGCTCCCCACATCTTACTTGACCTTCCTTCATAGTAGTATCACTATTAGGTGGATAGAATGATATAATGTAGGCACAATACTAACCTCTAATCCTCCTTGTTGATCTTGGAATAGTATAGTTATACCACCATAGTCAGAATGCTCACCACATCTAACTTGACCTTCTTTCATAGTAGTATCACTAGTAGGTGGATAGAATGATATAATGTAGACACTTTACTAACCTCTAATCCTCCTTGTTGATCTTGGAATAGTATAGTTATACCACCATAGTCGGAATGCTCACCACATCTTACTTGACCTTCTTTCATAGTAGTATCACTAGTAGGTGGATAGAATGATATAATGTAGGCACTATACTAACCTCTAATCCTCCTTGTTGATCTAGGAATAGTATAGTTATACCACCATAGTCAGAACGCTCCCCACATCTTACTTGACCTTCCTTCATAGTAGTATAACTAGTAGGTGGATAGAATGATATAATGTAGGCACTATACTAACCTCTAATCCTCCTTGTTGATCTTGGAATAGTATAGTTATACCACCATAGTCAGAATGCTCCCCACATCTTACGGGACCTTCTTTCATAGTAGTATCACTAGTAGGTGGATAGAATGATATAATGTAGACACTTTACTAACCTCTAATCCTCCTTGTTGATCTTGGAATAGTATAGTTATACCACCATAGTCAGAATGCTCACCACATCTTACTTGACCTTCCTTCATAGTAGTATCACTAGTAGGTGGATAGAATGATATAATGTAGGCACTATACTAACCTCTAATCCTCCTTGTTGATCTTGGAATAGTATAGTTATACCACCATAGTCAGAATGCTCCCCACATCTTACTTGACCTTCTTTCATAGTAGTATCACTAGTAGGTGGATAGAATGATATAATGTAGGCACTTTACTAACCTCTAATCCTCCTTGTTAATCTTGGAATAGTATAGTTATACCACCATAGTCAGAATGCTCCCCACATCTTACTTGACCTTCCTTCATAGTAGTATCACTAGTAGGTGGATAGAATGATATAATGTAGGCACTTTACTAACCTCTAATCCTCCTTGTTGATCTTGGAATAGTATAGTTATACCACCATAGTCAGAATGCTCACCACATCTTACTTGACCTTCCTTCATAGTAGTATCACTAGTAGGTGGATAGAATGATATAATGTAGGCACTATACTAACCTCTAATCCTCCTTGTTGATCTTGGAATAGTATAGTTATACCACCATAGTCGGAATGCTCACCACATCTTACTTGACCTTCCTTCATAGTAGTATCACTAGTAGGTGGATAGAATAATGAACGTAATGTGCAGGGAGTGTCCTTGGTACCAGCTTTCTTGTGGGCTTTCACAAACAGCAACGGATCCTGTAGGTAAATGAAAATAGTACCTATTCATCATTGAATTTCAAATGTTCCTCTACATTACATGTGGCTTTGATCTTTCACTACCATACAGAAGTCCATAACCAAAGAAAGATTTCTTGAGCAATACCAATATGCTTCACTTTCATCACATGACCACTGATTTCTCTCACCAGTGTCTACTGGTTCCCATTGACATAACATTGCAATTAAAGGATTATAATGTTGTTAAACGAGGGTCTTGAAGAAAATCCTGCTGTAAGTGGTACAAATGTGACTTCAATTCAGTCGTCTATTTTTTCTTCTTATAGACCCTTTATTTTTTTAATAACACATTTTAGTTGAGATTCAACTTATTTTCATATCTGTGGCCAAGATGCTTATCTGTACCATGTATTATGAAGGTGGCAATCAGACATCTCCAGCTGTTAATTACTTTAACATATGTTTTGCACTGTTTATTTGGGGGGAAGTTCTTGTTGGCACCGTAGTGGTGTTATGCATGCTAAACCACACAAGAAATCTTCTCTGATCCATGTTGGTGCAAAATAGCTTTTGAAACTCTAGTGAGTGTCATCTAATGAGCAATGGTTGTTTCTCTATAATATTATTATCCAAAGAGTTCAAAACAGAGTTCCCATAGCATGCCCCCCCCCCCCCCCCTAAACTCGAGGTTAACAAGTTTCTGAGGGAAGCCTCAGAAACTTGTTAACCTCGAGTTTGAGCCCTCTCCCCATGACTTCCAAAACTCTGTGATGTTAAGGAATAAAGCTCTCATTTTATATAGATAATATAATATATTATATTGCCTCTCTTAAATGGCTTGGATGTGAACGGTATCCTTTTGTAATGACTAATAATCACCAACCCATCTCCAGGAAACTTGTTTACCTCTAACTTGAGTCCTCTACCCATTACTTCCAACACTCTCTGATGCAAAGGAATACAGCAGTCAAACAGATCATTTATTGCCTCTCTGAAAGCTGGTGTTTCCTCATCTGGCCAGAACTGAAATATAATAATGCAATGTTTATCAATGCACACTCTGGAAAACAAGAATAACAGATATATGGGCGTGTATTTTCAATTATTGTCTGATTTTTCAACTATACAGGGTGAATCAAAAAACATTGTACATGATTTGAAACATCCGTTTGACCTTGATGTGTGCATCGAACCATATCATTTTTGTTATCTGTATAATGCATTATTGATCTAGTTTATCCTCCCAAAAGATGAAAGTAATCGACTGATAAATAAGTAAACTGTGATAAGTTTTGTCAGCTGACTGCATTTTTTGCCATCCCAAGGGAATTGACACACAGTAAATTGGTTTTGCTTAAATGGTCATTATAATCACATCAATTATCAAAATGTTCCTGAAATATTATTCCTTAACTCCCGGGATAAGCAGTTAATCTTCTGATACCAATGTGTCAAATGAAAAGACTAATCCGAATACCTGCATCAGTGATTGGTTATGTTGCATCACCAGTCAACCTTCAAGAAGTGGAGGCACGTATCAGAGCCTAAGTGACATCCCTGTGCCGCAACAGTGCTCCATATCGTCATGCTGCAGTAATATTCATGTCTTAACTGTCAGAATCCCATTGGAATTGCGAAAAACGCAGACAGTTTGCAAAACATGTCACAGTTTGCTTATTTTTCAGTTGATTACTTTCAATATTTTGGGAGGATAAACTAGATTAAAAATATTTCATAAAAACATACATTCCATGGTTCAATGCACGCATCAAGGTCAAATAGTCGTTTCAAATCATGCACAATGTTTTTTGATTCACCCTGTACATAAAGAGGCTAACATATACAGGGTGTCCCAAAAGTAATCATGTTCATGTTTGGTGTACACAATTAAATAAGACACCAATAAAAACACACAACCTTGATTTGAAATTGTGTTTGATACCATGACACTGTAAAATGATTTCTTTTTGTAAAAAAAAGCTATCTGCATATATCATTTTATGTGAAGCTCCATATCTATATCAAGAATGGAGTTACATTATAATGCTTGGTATTGAACAAATCTCCAGAGTTTCAGATTTACAAATTTAGTTTAAAGTGATTCAATTGTGAATTTCTTACTATTTTGTAAAACACTCAACATACATATCCTTACTATGGCGATGGTGGTAGAAATCGCATATTTTTGGCGGTAAACCATCTAGCTTGCTGAAAAAAAAACATGCATCCTAAATTGGATATCCTACAATCTTAAACTAGTAGTTATTGCGATTTATTCCATTTGAGGGCGCTCAACGGAATAAATCGCATTAACTACTAGTTTAAGATTGTAGGATATCCAATTTATAGTTTTAGCTTGTGCCACCAACCCCTGAGTGTTTTGGCATACCATTATATATCAATATGATTTCCAAGGTGTCATATCTATTTATATTTTTGAGATCGACCGTGCTGTATTATGGGAGTTACTAATTTTCAGCAGCCAGGTATCCTTTTCAGATCGCTCGCGATCTATACCCCTTTGGCCTTACTATGGGGACACCCTGAATGTATAATACACATTTACACATATGGTGCCTAAAGACAGGATGACACCTCACACATATCTCCTGGCTACAATTGTCAAACCAATTTCAAGTTTGCGTTCAAATATCGGAACAATTGTGAAGCAGCACATCAAAAAGAGGGACTTTGCAAGTGTTTTTCAAGATATAGATGAATACGGACACAAAAAAATAAAGAAAATAATGAGAATTTAGGAGTCATTTTCACTTGTAAAATCTGAGTACCCTGATCTCTTCTGATAAATTTGGTGTCATTTTAAAGCTTAGACAATGCTTTGAGAGCACATAATAAACTCAAAATTGACTTCACCTACAAATTCCTCCCTTCTGAAGTGCTGCATCACCTATGGCATTTCATTCAATTTTCTTCATGGACTTGATGGTCCTTCATTTCTGCTACAATTACATTCATTCTAACGGCACTAAGTACTGAAACTCCCGGCCAGATCAGGCGGGCTATCACTTGCAGAAGCAAATCTTAAGATTTTCGAAGCTGGCTCTGTGGCTATTTTATGTAGGGTTCGATTACTCAGACTTGGTTTGGTTGGGGATATGCCGCTGGAGATTCAAGCTTCATTTTAGACCAAATTTTCGCAAATTATCGGGAAAATATACCTAATTTTTCAAATTTTCACGAAAATAGACAAAAATTTCGTGCAAATAACCCCATTTGTAAAAAGTGACCCCATTATTAGGGATTTCCAGAACAAAATCATACCCCATGTTTAGGGATTTTGTGCCTAAAAAGCTACTTATTAGAGCGTCACACCCCCGTATACCGTCTTAGGCGAGCACCCCCCCCCCCCCCCCCCCCACTGATTCCGAAAACCTTGCTGTTGGGGTAGGGTTAATGCCACATAGTTATATGGAACAACTTTTAATATCAAGATCACTGTTTTTTCTTTCGATTAAAAGGCTGTCGGCCACATGATAAGAGAGCAGCTTTTACTTTCAAATAAGACCCTGTACACATTACTGCAGTGGTTCTCAACCTTTTTGCCCCACGACCCCTTTTGACATTCCTGGTCAGTACCGTGACCCCCAAAACAAAAATTGAAAGAAAAAACCCAGCCGGATATCATCAATGAACCTACTTAGTTTGGATGCGAGCAGGAAATTTTGCATATTTGTACGTTTCTTTTGGGTTTTTTCTAAGCTTTTTTAATGCGAAATGTAACACGGTTCCCCCAAAACCTATATTTATGAGCCCTTCATGACCCCCTGGAAAACCCCAAACGACCCCCATGAGGGTCACGACCCCCAGGTTGAGAACCCCTGCATTACTGCATCGATACATTCAATTAAGATTATTTGATCTTCAAAATAATTCTTACTAGTTTTGGTGCATCAGGGTTGTAGTTGAAACATTCCTTCAAGTCTTTATGAGGCCGATCTGGATTCAAACTGAAATGTTATAATAATAATAAATAATGCATTTATAATGCACCATCTATCTAGACAACCTATTCGCAAACATTAAACAAATATAAACAAACAATCAATCATAAAAAAAACAGTTACATATGTAAATACAGAACATTAAATGCGTACGACTTGTAATACCTTCATATAACTTCTTTCTTTTTTTTAAACAGTTTACATAAGTAAACAAGCAAATACAGAACAATAAATGCATACGACTTGTAACACCTTCATCTGTTTTGTTTTGTTAATTTTGAATCATCGGTCGGTCGGTCGGATTGGTCGGTCGGTTGATTGATTGATTGATTGACAAATATTAAGATTACCCTTCTCTTTCCGTCTGAACATATCCATGATTGCTATCTTTGGGTCGCAGGTATTTCTGTTTCACAGCAGATTCTTGAAGGAAAAACTCATGAGACTTTTTGAAGGCTTGCTGGATCTAAAGATAGGAGAGTTGATAATGATAATGAGATGCAGATCAAAATTGAATCTTTTGTAAGCTAGCATAACAAATTTAAATTAAGATTCTTAAATGTAGGTGACAAACAAAACAGCTTCTGTTCATGCAAAGGACTGATCTTTCAAGTAGGGTTGGTCAACTGCTGTTTTGTTTTGTTGAGGGGTGGGGTTTGTGCTTTTATGGGGGTCAATTCTTTTTTTAAATATTGGAAAATTTTCAGCAGCATAGTAGTAGTACAAATATTCCCAAATTTCTGCTTCATTGTGATCTAAATTTAACAATTTATTTGCAGGTAATAAGCATCAATTGCATTTGGTATGCTGATTAAATATAAAATCAGGGTATTTATATTACTGTTGAAATTAATTTACATGTAGCTAACCCTTTATATAGAGGGCATCCAGGTATAATCCCAGGGTTGTCAGGATCCAAGGGTCCACTTAGAGTTAGCTCAAACTACCCTAGCTGTGTATTATATCTGACAGCTTTATCAATAACACTCTAGGCATTTGGACTGGGCATATAGGACTTTCATGAGCAAATTGACCACTTCTACTAGAATGCAATTAAATCAGACAAATAAAATGGTGATGACAAATTGGGTATGACAAGACAAATAGTGTACTTTTGGGATGCCTGGCATGTTTCAAGTCTTTGATGGAATAAGAGCATCATATCCTATCCTACCTTGTAATTGATGAATACATACTTCAAAGAAATTTGATTACGGGTAATATGGAATTTACATCATAAACCCAAGTACCGGTTATGACCTTTACCAGGGCTTTATTCACAATGATATTCATTTGTGTTTTCAACATTATAATATGCATTACTCAGTAATAAATATGGAAATTAGAATTTGGATTTCACAGCATGGGCGTACATGCTAAGGATATCAACGTTCATCACCAAATTTTTGAGAACAAGGGTGGGTTTTCTTACCAATATGAATCTGCACTAAGGGGGCCTGCTATTTTATTGTGATCATAGTGAATATGTCAAGCTATAGCTTGACATATTCACTATGATCACAATAAAATAGCAGGCCTGGAAAAAATGTTGATATTCCGGCAAACTATCCTAAATTTCCCTCCAAAAGGGAAAATGTCCCACTATTCCTTTCATGTATTCTTTAAGGAAGAACAAACTTTCCCTCCAAATGCCCAAATTTCCCTCCAAATACCCAAATTTCCCTCTAAATGCCAAAATTCCAGGCCTGATAAAATAGCGTAAAATGAGAACAAAATACCAAAACAAAAAGTGCATAAATGTTAAAATTATGGAGAAAATGTATTCACATTCTTTTTGAACAAGCATGTTCTTATCCAGGGGCACATTTGTGCAATAGATGATTCCTTTAGAAATTAGAAATTATTCTTGAATGAAATGGATGACCAAAGACCAATGGAAGGTATCAAGATATAACTGAATTTTAAGTATCAATCTACAACATGGCCATAAGTAACATATAACTTGTTTCTTATTCCCAAATAAAATAAATATGTAAAAGTAAGATATTGTCGTGAAAACATCCCCAAGTATGAAGAAGTATGCCTACTCTCATAAACAATTTTAAAAAAAACAATTTTGTACAAAACGTAATTTTCCTGATTTTTTGAAAACGGGACCTGACTATTTTGACTCACCCTGTATAATGGGAATACTTTGGCCCTTGATGGGTAAATTTGGCCCACCAAAAATAAATACAATTTTGAGAAAGGTTTATAGTGACACGTGTTAATTTGGTATACTTACAACAACATGGAACTGGACCGAAACACACCACCCTGCAGGATTTGTTTTTATTTTTAGGTATTTGGAGAAAAACAATTTTCTTGACAATTTGCTACTGTCTCGCCCATATAGTGGATGCATACAGACCAGCATTTACTGAAAAAGTTTCTAAAAATGGAATATTACTTTGGCCTATATACCTACTGTAAAACCACTTAATTTTAATAATTTTGTGAGGGATTTAATTTTTCACGAGGGATGTGGATTTGTGAAATTTAATACCTGCGAAAATACCAGTAATTTTAAATTCGCGAAATTGAGTATCCACAAAATTATAGTGTTTTACAGTTCTTAACGTATAAGGAATAGGACAAATTTTTAAAACAATCAGATTTCAACATTTAATTGGCCAGACTTATTTGTTAATGCCTGTAAAGTCAAAACATGCAACCTCAATTATACAAATTAAATGATTTCCATGTTTCTTTGTAAAATTTACATCTAATTTTACAATCTGATTTTTTTGGTGTGGTAATTTTGGTACTTTTACCACATCAAATCTGTAAAATTGTTGTAGAAATATGTTCATGTTTTGTAAAACCTTAATAAATAAAGCTTATAAGAAACCTCACTTGGAAACGAAGTTTGAAATAGCTGACTGTTCATCAATGTATCTTAACGAGTTTTAGCATGAGTGCCAAATGCCCCCCCCCCCCCCCCCCCATGTAGGATAACTTTGGCCTACTTTAAGATTCTTTAAATGGAAAAAAAGTATCTAGAAATACATTATTTCAGAACATAAAAAACAAGTGAGAACCATGCCTGCTATCAACTTTTAAAAAAATCAATAAAAAATATATATAATGGATATGATTGATGAAATTCAGTATATCTAGTATATCTAGTCCAAGGAAAACCACTTACTTGTGGACGTTTCGGAAACAAGCTGTTTCCTTTATCAACACTTGATGTGGAGTGATGATGATCTGCTGCTTACAACAAGTAAACAGCAAGATAGTGGTTTTCCCCCGGGGTGCTCAGTGGACATTACAAGAGGGGTATCATGTGTGTCCAAGAAATCACGTAATTAGGGTAGTTTTTCAAGCCGGGGCACGTTACGTACGTAACGTGAATAGGGTATCAAAACAAGCCAAATTAAGAAAAAGGGTACATACTTTTACATCATTGGCTTTCGTATTTACGGTCCTTATTTGCTCCTTGAGGATTATAAATAGCCATGATGCATAGGCGAGATATATTTCTCAAATTGTATCCGCGCAAGTGATCTGATAAATCAGCTTGGCATTTGTTTCATAATACTTTTTATAGCTTATAGGGAAGGAAAAAAGGGTTAGAAATGTGTCATATGTGGTAAGAGGTTTAAACTATACATATATATCACTTGCTTAGGGTATCAAAATATTTTGAGTACTTGTTTAGGGTATCAAAATATTTTGAGTACTTGTTTAGGGTATCAAAATATTTTGAGTACTTGTTTAGGGTTTCAAAATATTTTGAGTACTTGTTTGGAAATACTGATATTACTTGCTAAGGGTATGTAAAATACTGTGCCATACTTGTTTAGGGGTGCTTTTACACATTTAACACGATTAAGTATTTAGGGTACTTTGAGAGTGAGAGTCCTTAATGGACGCGCATAATACCTTCTTGTAAGCACCCCGGGGTTTTTCCTTGGACTAGGTATATACAGAATTTCATCAATCATCTTATTATAACAGTCCTGATGAACAGTAGCGTAGCCAGCGGGGGGCCGGGGGGCAGACTGCCCCCCCCCCGGACACCTAAAATGGGGACGGCGAAGCGGGAAAATGGGGACGAGAAGAAGGGGAGAAAAGAGAGAAGGAAGGGGGAAGGAGAGGGAGAAAGAGAAGAGAAAGTGGGAGGAGAGGGAGAAATAGAAGGGAAAGGGGATGCAGAAGGGAAAGAGAATGGAAATGTGGACGAGAAATTGTTCATGTTGTACATTTACTGTGCGATTTTTTTTGACTGTGCGATTTTTTTTTTTGACTGCGAAATGTTTTGCTAAAATGGGGACGAGAAATTGTTACTGTGCGATTTTGTTTGACTGTGCGATTTTTTTGGGGGGACTGTGCGAATTTTGTTGACACCTGACCCCCCTCCCCCCCCCCCCCCCCCCCCCCCATTCACGAGGTAAGTGACTAGAAAAAAAATTGGGCCAACCTTTTACGAAAAAAATTTAGGGACATAAAAAAAAATAGGGACGATATTGATGCTTGCCCCCCCCCCCCCCCCCCCCCCCCCCCCCGAATGACAATGCTGGCTACGCGCCTGCTGATGAACTTTATCAAGAATATAATGGATAGAATCATTTGAACTGCCTCATAAAATAAGAAATTATGTGGCAAGAACCCTCAAAGTGCGGCATTAAAAAACCTAAAAAACACATTGAAAAGGTCTCTGGACCCCATGCCATGATCCACTGCACTTCCTTTGCTACACTTACTCTGTTCGCCACCAGTAAATTAGCCGGAACTCTATCTGGCCTAGCTATAACCCTGTCAATGGGGGTTTGGTAAAAAAAAGTTGGGAGGGGTTGAAAATGCTACAGTATGGTTTGTACTCAAATTGAATTTCTAGTTTTAAGTTATAAATAAATAATTTTAGCAACTGAGAAAACAAAGTAAAACATAGGAATGTGTAACTTCCTTTTAAAAATCTATCACTCAAAATCAATATTCCCAATTTAATATTTTATAAATTATAATTTATATTATCATATTTATATTTTATTATCATAATTTTGATAAAAAAAACTAAAAACTAAATCAAAAAAGTAACCGACAATAAATAAGAGCCATCATCGCCTCACCGATTTTAAACAATAAACTTCAGACATGAAAAATGCTATTTTCTTAACTTGGCCTTTAAGTAAATACATGACAACACTACTTACCTTGGCCTGTGGTATACCAAAGTTTTTAAGATACACAAATCCTATGGATGAAAACGCTTCATACACCTCATCAATAAGAGCCTGAAAATGTTCTGTATCCGGTTCTTCTCTCTCTAAACTATATGCAGAGAAATCTACAACAGGTATAGATGTGACAAGCGACATTTTGCCTATAGGCATGATAGGCTATGTATGCATGTAACACTCAGATGTATCCTCCAGTCATTTTGTTGATTGCAAACTTTCAAATTAATCCACAGTTCACGTTCACTATACACACACACACATTTTAAACTGATGAAGAATGAACAAACAAAAGCAAACCATGAGCTTCACAAATGTTTCATAAGTTTGGCTTGAGGTTTATTGTTTTAAAGAAATCAACAAAGTCAAAGTCAATTGGCGAATGTCAGTCCCGGAAGTGATTGCCTGTGAGGCTGTGGACATTGACCGAGATCTGAGCTGAAGCCCTCGCCTCGCCAGCACGTACGACAGATGGCGATATCAATATCATACGATCACGGACGATTACAAATAATATAAACAAAAAAACATCGGTGTGCGAATTATAAATCGAGACTGTCGAAGTAGTACTAGTACACTACATGTAATAGCAATACAATATACTTATCAGCAAACGTGATGTGAGGACACCTTTTATAAAACAGCCAGAGGACGCTTTTTGCTGACAGGATAGTTGTTTGTTTTGATTGATCATGACATCCTTGAAAATTGCCCTGGAATTGCTATTGACAGACTGTCACATCTCCCGCCACGACTTGCAGAGAGCCCGTCACCATTTCAGGGTAACTAAATCCTTCCGCGTTTGGTGTATGTTCTGTAAATATACCTAGACTGAAAAGCATGATCGTCCAAAAAGTCTAAAGAGAAGCAAATTGTATTGTATCGTGCGATTTTTTATTAAAACTATCAAATATGCATCTGAACATTGCAAACGTGCTCAAAAGGGGTTAAAACCGGGGGTTAAAATCACACGAAAAGCGATGGGAATTGATACCAAACCGGAAGTGGTAAGGAATCGTGGATATTGGCTGAAAATCATGGTGGCGCTGTTTTTAAACATATGAGCGCTTAAAAGCAGGGCTTAAAAGCGCTCATAGCGCAAAAGTTTGTCTAAATTGGTGAAAATCAAGTTTAAAATAAAATTCAACCCTTATCCAAAACTTCCAACATTGTCACGTGGGGTAAAAAACCGGTCTTGAACAAAAAATCCCAAAAAAATGGAGGAATTATTTAGTAGTGTGCCCTCAGTGCACCCTCTAAGACGATGGTGGACACAATTTGCACAAATCTAGCAGAGATATGGCAGCAAGGCATTTTTCGCCATTCAAAGCAGAGGACGGGGACGCTGGACACAATGATTTTTGACCAACCTCCCATGGCCGCATTCCGCAGACCAACAAACATCAAATATACAATTGTCCGCTCTACTCTACCTGCTATCACTCCCCCAACCAAAGGTTTTACGTACCCCGTGTGTTAAATGTGCTGCTTGCACACATCAAATACATGCCAATTCTGTTCACCACACGGAACAAGCCAATCACTTCACCAGCCATACAAATAAGAAAGTGTTCAATATCAGCATGTCCCTACACTGCCTTTCTTACAATGTGGTGTACCTCATATCCTGTCGAGCGTGTATAATATGCAATATGTGGGCGAGACGGGTAGATCTCTGAAGGTTAGAATTCTTGAACATTGTGCAGATACGCGTCATCAGAGGGATAAACCGGTTGCCAATATTTCAACCTTCCTGGTCATTCCTCTAGTGATATCTCTGTAATAGCTATCGATAAACCGCGTATCAACAACCCGCAAACCTTCGCAAAACACTTGAAAATCACTGGATCCACACTAGCCAAACTGTAACCCCTCAAGGTATAAATGTGAAGACAGAGTAATTCATTTCCTAACATCTATTTACACTTGTCTCCCGCTCACTTCATATTCCTTTATATTTAGTCAGCAGGCTGAATGCTTTCCCATCTGCATCTTTCATCATCTATTTTATCCAAATGATAGGCCTATACCTCCAATGTCATACCATTCACACCGTTCCACTGTCTGGGGGCAGGGCGAACAAAACAACAGATTGATCGCTCTGTGTGGCTGTCCCACCTAGTTTGGACTTGGTCCTGGGAGTGTTCTGGTTGGCAGTGGTCTCCTTTTCTCAGGTTATATTTTTTATTCATTTATTATTTTTCCATTATTTATTTATTTACTCATATTTTTAAATTCCACATGCCCTCCCTTTTTCAGCAATTTTTGTTTGCTTTTTCAACTCAGCCTGCTTCCTTGAACTCCACAAAGTTTACTCTACGGTCATCCTACTTACTCCTATTATGATGTGGTCATGCATTTGCCTCTCTACATCTTCAACAAACTTGAAGTGATCTGTTTATGGTTTTCTTAATAACCCGCTAACTTTCTTTACAGTATATACTTATCTCTTTATCATGCATAATTTGTAATCCTCTTGGCCTCCTTCTTACTTTTTGCCACTTTTTTATTCTTTGCAGTATGTCTCTCTATCTCACGGGAACAACAACTGCCCTAGTGTGTTTCACAAACCTGTGTGCACTCTGACTTTCTTTTTAGCTTGACTTGTATTATGCTTATTAGCATATACTTTTGTCTTGCTCTCTACTAAACTTGATAAAGACTGGTATATCCAGTCGAAACGTCGTTATTCTCCAATTGCCCCCCCCCCCCTTTTCTTCATCCCCCACTTACAGTTGGTATAAGTTTCTACTTATTACATATTACATTTTTACTCATCCCTCTGTACACCTTCGGGTATCCTGTTAGTGTTCTTAACCACTGTTCCAGTTGGGACTATTTTCTCATACTTTTATTTTAAACTTTAGTAGAGATGGAATGCACAACACGGAATTGTCTACGGTGGGGGGTGGGGGGGGGGGGGGGGCTGATGAATCGTAAATTCACACGATTGGTCACAATGTGCTCCTGTGGACAAGTCAGTTTTGTGCATGCTTTCTGTAATGAACCATATATGAAAAAACAACCAAGCTAAACGTACCATTTTTGAAAGATAATATCAAAACTTTACTGCTGATCAAAACTAGTAAACACAAATTCTCTGAAACTACAATGTATAGGCTAAATGTTTTTTTGAACCACCCGGTATAAAAGATACCGCTTTTTCAAGAAACACGGCGGATCCCGGGACGCTTTTTTATCGGTGTTGCTTGTGTGTTCTTACGATACCAGAGGGGTCTTGCCACTATGATTTCGCGTGGCCGGCATCGTCTGATTCAAGACTATGTGGCAAGTGAGATTGGATCAAGACTTATTCTTTTCTCATGTCCGAAGGCTGACAGCAAAATTGTTTAACTTGATAGTTGGGAGTGGCCCTTTTTACATTTCTTTCCCTACTTTCAGCCAGCATAATGCTTCAAGTCTGGCCCGAGCAATTTGCGTGAGTCTGGTCCTTTCAAGACCCAAGCGTGTGTTCGTCGGCGCGGCGTTAGACCCTTTTATGTACCGATAGAGGGCTCACTCAGGGTGACTGCTCCCCTGCTGCTCCCCATCACAGTCTGCCCCCATCAGACTGCTCCCCATCCTCTGATCTTACCCCGGAGAAAAAGGGGCGGGTCTCGGATGGGAGCGGTTTTTGGCATGACGAAGTATCAGAGGGTGTTGTTCGATCGTGTAAAACAACAAACAAACATTCGAGGGTCAATCAATAAGTTCTACCTCCTACCTTTTCTATTATAAAAGCCAGTCGTATGAAATATTCCACAATTGAAGCTTTGAATCTCAGCTACAAAATCATAATAAATTGGTTTGAATACTCATTTTACTTTTCTGGATATGCAGTAAAAAACCAAACTTCCATTTAGTGCGACGGAAACGGGTAAAAAACAGCCAAATGTCTCCTAAGTGCTATTCATTTGGCCAATTCTAGGCGCAAAATTTATCTATCGGTCAATTACAATCGTTCTAAACTACAAATATCTTTTGAACAGACTTTAAACAATACAAGTGACTGATTTCTTGGCGGAAAATGCCCTCTAATTAGCCAGAACCAGACCAGGACAGCCATCAATTTTAACCCTACCCTAGAGAACCGCTGCAAAATTCATATTTGCTTTTAGGAACGAAGAGATCTTCATTATACAGCACTAAATGGATATATTTCAAGTCTCTCGAAGATATACTTTTCTATCACTGACTACCTGATTTACTATTCTAAATGTTGCATATAACTGGTAAAGTTACTATCATGTTAAGATTTAACAATCAAGGCATCACTGTGGCTTGACTTAATTGTAACAACGAACATGTGACTGAATATCAGTATTCCAGTATGCTAAAGGCTTGTCAATACATTCGAGTTGATATTATACTATTTTGCAAGCTATACAAAGGTTAATATTGCCTACAATCTTATTTATACATGATAGTATAACATTATATTCAGAAATCATCCATTGTTTGTTTTCTATTTCAGTATTTAAATCGGGCGGTTGTTAATCATACAATACGGAGAGAAAACGAAAAAATATGTATTTATATATCTTTGGGGTAATTTTCCGTGTCCGTTGTCCAAAATCTCTCTCTGGCTTTGATTGCATCATGACAAAAGTGAAATAGGTATCAATTAGCATTTACAATAAATGTGTAGCTATGATTCAGAACTATATATAATAATCATGACAAATGTCATGACGCTGACATTCATATTTATTAGCGATGTTATGAATGAGGAGGTAGAACTTATTGAATGACCCTCATACAAACACCAAAACAAACCAACAAACAAACAATGTCCTAGCAAATCTTTAGTCGCACTCCTGGAGTGTCATTGACACCAGAATTGGTGTCCCCAAACAAAATAACGAAAAAATACCCTCAAAAGGTGTCGGTATGAGCCATTTTATCGACTCTCAATAAGCATATCCCTGTGTCAAAAGTGACGCTTCTGGTGTCAATCGACATCCGAGGAGCGTCAGTGGTGATCAGATCCTTAAAGGTGTCTAATTTATTTTCAGTGCAGATGCAAGCCCAGCTTCTCAGTGGATGTGGGCAGGTTTTTCATAGTAGGGGGGAGGGGGAGGGGGAGGGGTATGCGGTCAAGAAATAAGAGTTTAACTAATACCGTCTAAATGAGCGCCGTGCGCACGAAAAATGTGATAGTTTACACTCATTTTGCACTGATTGATGAGGTACATTTTAATTTTGGCTCTATTACACGAGCTTCCAATAATCTTCTAAAAAAATGCTATCTTTGTACTGATTTGAACGTCAAATGATTCAATGATTCCCCTTTGAAAAAACCTGACGGGGACATTTGATATACTAGTAGTCCCTCACCTTTCAAAAACTGTGTGGGGGTGTGTGGAGGGGGTGGGGGAGGGGGACGTGATGCCCCACCGTATTATAGACGAAGATACTGCAGTAGACATAGGACTCCCATCTCGGAGGGCATGATATTCACCACACGTTGCACAGCACCGGGCCTCTTCATAGATTCCAATTTTATACCGAATACATCCATCGAATTTATAGTCATAAGCATATCAAACAAAACTACAAGAGATGATTATAACTGCAACATTTAATATGATCGTCTTCCTTATAAGAAGTACAGTATTACAGTTGACACTTTATGCATATAATGTAGGCCCTACAAGTAAGAAAATACATGCAAATGCAGTTTTATAAACGCCAACGATACACCTTCCTCCTCGCAATGCTCATATTATAGCTCAAATCGCCCATATTTCCCCATATTTGCCCACCTCGTGTTTATCTTGAATCCAAGTTCTAGAAACACTTATGCAGATCAACTATCTACCAACCAACACGCTCTCATATGCAGTGTATAGTGTACCGATAGTCAGGCGAAACCTGCTGCAAACCACCGTCGGTAAACACACCCCACACACTGGTATGGACTATACCGGGTGACTGCATAGAGAGAGTGTTGGTAGATAGTTGTCCTCCATAAGTGTTTCTAGAACTTGGATTCAAGACAAACACGGGGTGGGCAATGGGGAAATCTGGGCGACGCACACATAGTTATCGTATACACATACCAGATGAACTATAGATAGCCACGTGTGATTTCAACAGCAACATTCAAAATCTTATAGGCCATACCAAAATCTGAAACCCATTCAATTTAATGGAAAACGAAAATAATTGCCTAATTCATAAATCGAGAAATACATTGAAGTTATGATTATCTGTAGCCTACGTCAAATGAATAAACGTAAACAATACCACAAATCAAATCGTACGAGATGGAAGTCACTTGGTGAAACGCACTATCATTTACCATCTTTACTATTATTACAACGTTAAGTTCGTCATACACACAGTCAAAACTTCAAAAAATGAAATAATTTTATCAATGAAGTAATGAAAACAAGGTTTACATCATCAGATTTGTATGAGTTATAAATGTAGACATTAGTGCAACCTGATAAGGACAACCTTTTGTTTCTCCAAGTACAATGGATGATTTTCTCAAGACTTAGTTCACTCTCACCAAAATGGTACTAAGGGGTTTTATATTTAAAGTTGATGGTATATGATAATATGGAACCTATAATGGTTCAACACCGAACCAAACAATTTCTAAAAAGGTTGTTTATTTGTAAAGTAGACCCTTTTGAGGTCTTCAAATTGTTAAGAACCAATTTTGCGGGCAATATTCTTCAGTGTTCCAAATAGAAGACAAAGGGGTTTAAGTAGAACCATTTTGCTGAGAGTGTTGAGATGAATTTCCCAAGTATATAAACATGCACTATATAATGTATGGGCAATTTCAAGAATTATGATGTCCCTATTCAGTTTTTTGCAGAATTCACACATTATTATAAAGAAACTTGGCTTTGCATTTTAGCAGCAGAATACATGGGGTGATTTTAAAAAAACCATGTTAAGCATATTAGTCAACTACTCCAACTGAAAAAGGTTTAAATGTATTTCTACGCTTTTTGAGTCATTTTCTTGGTCATTTGACACACGAAGGGTAAGAAATTCTTACTGGAAACAAAGTCAAAATGTAGCCCTTTTCAGTTGGTGCATATGTTGATAGTTGATCCTGAAAAGGATTACACGTTTTAAAGAGTGCATCCACAAATCACATTCAACATGTTAAATAATTAGATTATATTATATGTCAGTCAAAACGTTGATCTGATGATGTTAGAGCATGATGAGGCGAGTGTGGGGATCGACCAATTTTTTTTATTGGAATAGCTTGGAATATATATATCATCAAATCGACACCCAAACTTTAAGAAGCATGACAAGAAAATGTTATAGAGCCGATGAAAAAATAAGCTAATTCTGCAGAAGGTATGGACAAAAGGCTAAGACCTAATAAGCAGATGTTTCAAAAGCTGAAATTCTTATAATATACATAAGTACCGGGGACTTTTAAAGTGATTTGTACTGTGGCATAACCAGGGAAGGAATGGGAGGCTCTCGTCCCCACCTGGAAAAGATTTCTTCCCGCCACTCCCCTCCCCGTCTGACACTAACTGAGCCTCTTACTTAACTCCCGGCCCCTCAAAAACTACCTTGCCCTCAAGATTTCTGGTGATGCCACAGAAAGTATTGATCCGCTATTCCAACAAGGTAACCTTAATTCATAGTAAATGTATAACATGCTTGCACAACAGCGGGTCCACTATAAATTCTCTTCACTTAAGGATATTATCGAATAGACCAGCTCCTTTGATAAGTACTACAACAAGAACAACCCAACAAAGGCAGAATATCATTCCAACAATATTCCATTTCTTTGCAGAACGTGACGACTCCTCCGATTCCTCATATTTTTTCTCTAAAAACAGCATTCGTACCTGAAAGAGAAGAATATTGAATTGATACAAATGTCAGATATCTATGAATAATAAAGGTGACTGATTTCTTTAAAAAGAATATGCCCTTTGATTAGCCAGAACCAGATCAGGACAACCATTAATTTTACCCCTCCCCTAGAGAACCTTGCAAAAGTCATATTTGATTTTCATAGAACTAAGAGATCTTCAATATACAGGACTGAAGGAGGGATAGCAGGTCTCTCGAAGAGATCATTTTCTATCATTTTCTACCTGATTATCTATTCTGAAGGTTGTACATAAGGAAAACTCAAAAAGTGACTATTAAGTGACTGTTAAGGATTTCACATACGAGGCATCACTGTGGCTTGTACTGAATTAGCAGTATTCCAGTGTGCCAAAGGCATATCAATACATTCCAGTTGATATTACACTATTTGAAAGCCTACAGGCGTTAATATTGCTTACAATCGCATGTATACATGACAATACTGTGTTATTGATTTTAATTTCAAGTATTTAAATCATGCTTTTATATCTAACCACACACTACGGAACCCCCCCCCCCCCCCCCCAAAAAAAAAAACCATGTATTTATTTTTAAGGTAATTTTCCGTTTCCGTTTCCGTTGTCCAAAATCTCTATCTGGCTTTGACCGCATCGTAATAATAGTGAAACAGGTATCAATTATGATTTATCATAAATGTGTAGCTATGATTTAGAGCTATAATTATGACAAATGTCATGAGGCTGACATTCGTATTAGCGATGTTATGTGTGAGGAGGTAGAACTTATTGAATGACCCTCGTAGATCTCACGCCATGAGCGTGCCAAGAACCTTCCAATTATGATTTATCATAAATGTGTAGCTATGATTTAGAGCTATAATTATGACAAATGTCATGAGGCTGACATTCGTATTAGCGATGTTATGTGTGAGGAGGTAGAACTTATTGAATGACCCTCGTAGATCTCACGCCATGAGCGTGCCAAGAACCTTCCAATTATGATTTATCATAAATGTGTAGCTATGATTTAGAGCTATATTTATGACAAATGTCATGAGTCTGACATTCGTATTAGCGATGTTATGTGTGAGGAGGTAGAACTTATTGAATGACCTTCGTAGATCTCACGTCATGAGCGTGCCAAGAACCTTCCAATTATGATTTATCATAAATGTGTAGCTATGATTTAGAGCTATAATTATGACAAATGTCATGAGGCTGACATTCGTATTAGCGATGTTACGTGTGAGGAGGTAGAACTTATTGAATGACCCTCGTAGATCTCACGTCATGAGTGTGCCAAGAACCTTTCAATTCCAACGGAGAACTAAAACATGTTAAACTTAAATCAATCTAATATATGTCCTTTTTTGTGTATTATTAGTGTTTATGCCCTAAAATCGGTGACGGAAGAAATCATAACCTACAATCACTATTCCAAGTTATACAAACACCACTGTAGGTATATTTACATCTATCTTTTCTAGGGACCTAATACTAAACCATGTCATGCATGTGGTCTTTAACACCAAACCGGAATTCGAATGGGTAGTCGCAAAACATTATTTGGTTTGGGTGCATTCATAATCACAAACGGGGAGAGGTCTAAAATGCAGTGGCATATAAAGCTAGAGGTTTTTGGGTGGGGGTAACAAATAAAAGTGAAAAAAGACTGATAATCCCCCAAATATTAACATTATATCACTTATGATTAATATGCAATAAACATAAAATTCGCTTATAAAGCCCTGTTATTGCATGTATTGTTTTTACGAAGCATTTTGTTTACCCACTAAATAATCATAATTATTATGCCCGCTTCATCAACCCAATCTCAAATTTTCAACCGACAATGATTGACGGACTAACGACTATGACCATGATGACCACGAACTTAATTGAGAGGCAAGTTGCCTTCCTCTGACTATGCCCCCGCTAAATAAAATCATACATATCTTTAATCAAGCTTACCTGGATTGACTTATAGAGAGCAATTGCGCCAAAAATCCTCGAGAAGAATATGAGAACAAATAAGGAAAGCCACAAATATGATTCCGCCCGCACCTTTCTGTATTCAGGCACGTCATGCTTCAAAATAGGAATATTGTCTGTGTGCGCAGGATTCTAGCGTGAAAAAAACAATGATATTAACAATGTTGTCAATAAATAATCATTCAATATCAAATTATCATGATTATAGAGTTATTACTTACACCAGCTAACTTCAAACTATGAAAAGTTCGCACAATAGTATAGGTTTTCCCAGTTAGTTTAACACTTTTTTCATTATATTTCATATCTCGTTAAGTTAGAATTCGTCCCCAAAATCTGACTTACGCATTTTGTTAGATAAATTTCGTCAATGAGCATTATATTTCAAAGTATGACCATTTCATTTAATTCATTGGTCATTTCTTTTCGTCAAGGAAGGATTGAATTCGTATCACCTGATGGGTAGCGGGTCTATGCACAAATATAATTCGTCTTTGTTCATTATTTTTAATACTTTTATCACATATTCGTCAGGTGTTAGAAGAATAGGCCTACATATCATTGCAGGTTAGATTAGAACCACCGACATGTGTTCGTTTGCCTTGTTGGTGATATAAATATAGGTTTTCCCAGTTAGTTTAACACTTTTTTCATTATATTTCATATCTCGTTAAGTTAGAATTCGTCCCCAAAATCTGACTTACGCATTTTGTTAGATAAATTTCGTCAATGAGCATTATATTTCAAAGTATGACCATTTCATTTAATTCATTGGTCATTTCTTTTCGTCAAGGAAGGATTGAATTCGTATCACCTGATGGGTAGCGGGTCTATGCACAAATATAATTCGTCTTTGTTCATTATTTTTAATACTTTTATCACATATTCGTCAGGTGTTAGAAGAACAGGCCTACATATCATTGCAGGTTAGATTAGAACCACCGACATGTGTTCGTTTGCCTTGTTGGTGATATAAATATAGGTTTTCCCAGTTAGTTTAACACTTTTTTCATTATATTTCATATCTCGTTAAGTTAGAATTCGTCCCCAAAATCTGACTTACGCATTTTGTTAGATAAATTTCGTCAATGAGCATTATATTTCAAAGTATGACCATTTCATTTAATTCATTGGTCATTTCTTTTCGTCAAGGAAGGATTGAATTCGTATCACCTGATGGGTAGCGGGTCTATGCACAAATATAATTCGTCTTTGTTCATTATTTTTAATACTTTTATCACATATATTCGTCAGGTGTTAGAAGAATAGGCCTACATAAAACTGGAAACGTGGATATTGTTTTTGCATGGTTTTAAGTCATTCAAGAAAGTTAGTGATATAAATCATATGAAATAAAAGAAAAAAAGAACGAACAAGAAAGAAAGAAAGAAAGAAAGAAAAAATAAATATATATATATATACATGTATATGAAACGTATAGGCCTATAGCTGGATTTTACATGCTTCTAGGCAGGACGTTCCACATGGGACGAAATAAAGTGAACTGAATATGAAACTATTTGATCAAAGACGAAATAAATGTATACATTAGTAGGTTACCGCTGTATCAGACGAAATGGAAGTGTGTAAGGACGAAATAAAATGAAAATTAAATGAAATTCATTGCGCAAAATATGAATATACTTGACCAAAGACGAAATTTACTTTAACAAATGCAACCGTCAACATTTTGGGACGAATTCAAACTTAACGAGATTTGAAATATAATGAATAAAGTGTGAAACTAACTGGGAAAACCTATAATATGAAATAAAAGAAAAAAAGAACGAACGAACAAGAAAGAAGAAAAAAAATATATATATATAAAACGTATAGGCCTATAGCTGGATTTTACATGCTTCTAGGCAGGACGTTCCACATGGGACGAAATAAAGTGAACTGAATATGAAACTATTTGATCAAAGACGAAATAAATGTATACATTAGTAGGTTACCGCTGTATCAGACGAAATGGAAGTATGTTAGGACGAAATAAAATGAACATTAAATGAAATTCATTGCGCAAAATATGAATATACTTGACCAAAGACGAAATTTACTTTAACAAATGCAACCTTCAAAATTTTAGGACGAATTCAAACTTAACGAGATATGAAATATAATGAAAAAAGTGTTAAACTAACTGGGAAAACCTATAATTGTAAAAGCGGATTTCATCGGTTCTCTTTTAAGATATATGCAAGGGCACCATATTTTGGAAAATGTCATTACCAACAGCCCAGAAACATGTCAAAAAGGGACTGACCGGGGGCGTAACTAGAAGGGGCAGGCGAATTCCCCCCTGGCAGTTGGCTGCCACCCGACCTCCCCCCCCCCCACCCCCCCCCCCCCCCCCCCCCCACACACACCAAAATGTAATGACAACTCTATGAATATTTTTTTTAACTTAGTCGGTATACGCCCCTCTGATATTATCACAAGCCTACCCTCATACCCCCTATTGAAACATTAGACCCAATCCAATGGTGCATGGCTATCTTTCATGCTTCACTATTGCAAGCTTACCCAGGTCACCATTGGGACTATTGAAACACCACAGATCGGGACTGACACCCACCCGAGCTCCTAACTTCATTATCCCTCCACCCCACCCCTACACCCGGATTGACGTTAAGAGTTTCGACCTTACCAACGCTATGATCTGTTTTTTCCGAATTTCAGCTGGCGATTCATGTCCATCATCTCGTTCCGCCGTAAAATTAATTTCCGTCACATCAACATTTGCTGCATCCCCTGTCTCAGACGTCTCTCCTTCTGTTTCCTTCAAAGCAGACGCGTCCTCTTCTACTGCCGTGATAGTCCCTGACTGATCTCCAGCTTCCTTGAGATCTTTTACCGGTTTAGAAACATTTGCGTCTGTATTTCCCACGGATACAGGTTGTTCAATGCCTGGTTCAAATTCTCCATTTGTGTCCTTTTCGACTGATGATACCCTTGATATCTGCTGTTCATAAATATGGTCATCTTTGTCCCCCTCTTTAATAATCACGTCATCAGTTTCGTTTTCCATAATGCAAGGTGCTTTTTGAATCGTCGAACTCAATATTCAGATGATTTATATTTGATATCTCTTGCCATCATCAACGAGTCGTCCTTCAAGATCTGAAAACACAAAACATTGATCATATTCATCATTCAAACTATAACAATCACGAATGGGGTTCGATCTATCTATAAATGACCTCACTTGATGTTAATAATATATAACAAAAGTATACAAACACAAGTCCGCAATAAACATATGAATAAAAAACAATTATTTCTGTACATTGTCTTGTTGGAGTTAGCATGTGTAAATACTGCTAGATTTATCAAATACAAACAAATCAATTTTTATTGATATTTTATTGTATTTGTGTCATCCCAATGGCACTGTGTGGTTGGTGATGATAATCTTTTGGATGTCAGAGTTTCATGAATGTGTTATGATCCATACAGAGCACCACCAAAGTCAGAGGTGAGGAGGAGGCCAGGGGCAACGACAAGAAAAGCCTGTTTTGCTTGTCCACCCTTCCATGTTATAAACGATAACTTTATCAAACCATTTTATAGACCTACACTGCAAAAACACCGGTGTTAAAAATAACACCGTTCGGTGTTCTGAGAGGTCCACACCAATTAGTGTTATTTTAACACTATCTTGGTGTTACATTAACACTTACACTCTTACAGTGTTATTTTTCACACTTGCAGTTGTTAAAATGACACTACATGGTGTTGATATAACACCACAAATTTAACACCGGTACACCGGTGTTAATTTTTTTTGGTGTGGACCTCTCACAACACCAATGGTGTTATTTTTAACACCGGTGTTTTTGCAGTGTACCTGCAATGATCAAGAAAACAGAAAACAACAAACAAAAAAGACATAATTATTATCATGATCATTCTAATTCTTATTTACTAATGTTTTATTTATTATTATTATTATCTAATTTGTTATTTTTATTGAGTGTTAAAACAATATTTGATATAAGACTGTTTAAGAATAGTTACGACCATTGACCATAAGCTCTGTCTATTCATGGTTCGATATTTTAAAAAAAGTTGCATGAGTTGATATTATTGAGATAAGATCAGAGATCGGTCAAGGACAGGGCAAGGATAAGTGAATCAGATCTAACACTCCCCACAAATGTATGTAATGTAAATATTTGAATAATACATGAGATCTTTAATCTTGTCGTGTATTTAAAAACACCCATATTATTCAGTGCGAAAATGTTAATGAAAAACGGAACTAAATTCGAGTATTCCATTTCTGCCATCATTGCAGGATGCACGGTTTCCCGTCATTGTCTGTAATTTATTTCGGGTTAGCACGGTCACTTATACACCCATCAAAATATGTAAGTTCCCCCCTAGCATATACTAGAATATTTCCAAAAATATTTGATGGATTTAAATAATTGTCAGCTAGAAAGATGCACCCAATTGTTAGGCACATTTTGATACCAAATTTGTTGGCCTTGAGACAATGCAACGATAAGAAATTGTGCCATTTACCAATTTTTATACAGAAAAAGTGGCACTAATTGGCTGGTTTTGTCCATAAAATTAACAAACAAGATTATGATCTGCTTATTGATTATGATCTGCTTATTGATGTATGGACAATCTAGATGGACTTTTTTTTTTGTATAAAAATTGGTAAATGGCACAATTTCTTATCGTTGCATTGTCTCAAGGGCAACAAATTTGGTATCAAAATGTGCCTAACAATTGGGTGCATCTTTCTAGCTGACAATTATTTAAATTCATCAAATATTTTTGGAAATATTCTAGTATATGCTAGGCCTAGGGGGAACTTACATATTTTGATAGGTGTAGCTTTTTTATGCACATCAACATATACTTTCATCAGTAGTAGCGTATCTCTCGGGGGGGGGGGGGGGGGGGGGGGGGGGGGGGTCAGAGAAGGGAAGAAGAGAGGGAAGAGAGGACGAGAAAAGGTTTACCCTTCATGTTATTCTGCACGGAATTAGCCTAGCACAAAATCTGTGATAGGATTAAAGGATTAGACAGATTTATTCAGTAATAGAGGCTTAACACTAGACTAGTCTAACTCATCTCATAAATGAATTACACCAAGGATATACCTTCTTTAGAGAAAAGGGGAAAGGAAAGGAAAAAGGGGAAGGAAAGGGAAAGAAAGGAAAGAGAGGGGGAGAAAGAGAATCGCTCATGTTATGCTTCAATCCCCCGTCAAATCCATAGGCCTATAGTCATGATAGTAGTTACTGTAGTAGTAGTAGTATAGGCCTATATACGTTAGGCCTATACTACTTCACTTGATATAGAATGTGTGAGAATTAGGCCACCATACACCAAAATAGTGATGAGGTATACATGTATAGCCTATTTCAGTTTTGATCCATAATTTTAACCGGGAATTTTATAGGCTAGTCATGATATTGATGATGTAATGATTTAATGTATAGTATTAATAGATGAAATGAAAGTACCTATACCATAATGTATAAAATATTTATGTTAAAATAAAACAAACCTGCAGTCGAATCCAACAACTGTTCTTGGATGCCCGAACCGGGAAGTAAAGCTGGAAAATCACAGTTGAACCCGCTTGTATATTTTGTCCCTTTGTCAGACTAGACTGTATTGTTTGTATGGTGGTGGTTCACTTGGTTCAGTTCAGGTTCAATATAAATACAGGTCATATCAGCACTAGTCATAGTGGTGGTTTCAAATGTCAGGGTTAACTTACCTGTGTTGTTCTCCCGTTGTTCTGCATGGTGAGTCTCTCGGGGTAGCTCATACATCTCTCGAATATAGGCTGATTTGGAGAGAAAAAATGCTAGTTTGTAGAAGAAGAAAAAACCTTCGAGGCAACCTAAAATTTCTGGCGAGGATATTCTATTTTCGATTCATAATAAACGCGCCCCACCACGACATAAAGGAAATAACTCCATTTATTTCAAAATTGATTTTGTTTATGTTGTTGTGCACTCAAATACAATGGCCTGATATTACTTTATTTTCTAGGGGGGTGTTAACACAAAAATTATGAATTATCAAGCGCTGTAAACTTTTGACCTATTTAATGGATGTACATAAAAGTATAGTACATTTTTGGAAAGGAAATGAGTCCGAGAATCCATTTTTTCTATCAAATTTCACTAACAATTCTTATTTTTAAAATTTTGACCAATAAAATCATTTTTATATTATTATTTTGGACAACGTAACAAAATCAGTTGTTGGTAAAAATTACCGATTGTTGACCAATAAAGATCAAAAATAGGTTTTTTGAGGTTAAAAAAACGTTCCTATAGAGAAGTGTATTTAGATGATTTTGGCGTAATTTCGGAATTTTTTACTAAAAACTGCTTTGTTACGTTGTCCGAAAATCTTTGAGCCCAATAAGTGATTTTTTTGTATCCAAATTGAAAAAAAATCCAAAAATGTATACTTTTATATAATTATAGGCCTACATCACAATAGTTCAAAAGTTACAGCGCTTGATAAATTTCATAATTTGTGGGTTGAAATAAATGGAGTTACTTCCTATTGTCGTAGTGGGGCGCTTAGTCAGCAGCAAGCCTTGATCAAATTCCAGGTTAAATTCCCTCTAAAATAGGCCTAGCCTATTAGGCCTATAGGCTACATTTTGGATTTGTCAAAAAACTTTAATTTTTCGTTAACTCCCCCATACGATCAAACAAAGCTAAGACCAAACTAAGAACATGTATATATTTTTGTCAGCAATCCAACCAATTAAAAATATTTATTGTGTACCCCACCCCCGGGCATTAAACGCTATCTTGATTTTACAAGGTGATTATGGGTCACGATATGTTCACGGAACGGCAACACCTGCAATCAGCTGCAATGCAGAATCCAATATGGCGGCGCCCATACGAGTTTTTGAGTGGGGTTGTCTCCGAAATTCTTTAGGTTTCCTGGTCTACTTATGCTTGCTTTTACCTGAAAATTGCATTGCAGAAAGGTCGTTAAGGTTGGCTCAAGTGGTAAGTTGTTTTTGTAGAAACTGGAAACCTATGTAGTCAACAAATTATAGCATCCTGTTACTACTTACTACATTAACATTGTGATTGTTATTGTACTAGTAGTGTTATAGTTAGTTAGTGTCTCCATCTAGTCCCAATGGTGGCTATACTATCGTTCATGCCTCACTATATTATAGCACCCTTTATAGGACTTAGCTCTGTTTCATAGCTCTCATACGTCGTGATACGACTCAGTATGAGAGCTATGAAATGAAAGCATATGTTCGAACGTCGCCAATTTTCGTTTCTAGTTTGGCTATTTCTAGAAGTTCATATTCACTTACCTGGGTCCAGTGTGTGCTATGCACTCTTAAATACATCCTAGATGAATTATCAGCTCCATAAATGTTACTGAAAATGAAATATTTATGATATAAAATCGGTCCTAACATTAGCGAAATGCAGTGTAAATACGCATTGAAAGGTCATAATGAAGGTCAATTCTCGCTGATTCCCGGTCATTTAGACAACGGTCAGTCGTTGAAAAAAGACGTCCGGCCGGTGCCCCTGTACACAGTTTCTCATTGCCGAGATTGAAGCCTCTAGTGTGATAGCGCCCTCGATTTGCGGTTCACATCGCGCGTCTCATTTGCCTTATAAGGGATTTTGTGCTGTCAATCATAGCGTCGCCCTCGATTTACGAGTCACATCGCGAGGACCCACGCCTATAATAAGCCCATATATCGAGGCTCTTGTTTTGCGATTCAAATTTCCCTTCCTTATATATTCTCTCTGACTACTACTAATACTTACACGCCAAAGTCCCAGTTGCCAGTGTACTTACCAACTCACAATTTTCTGCACTGTCAATGTATGGCCCTTGTAAAATCCACTTTAATGTACTGGCATCCACCTCAACATATTTTAATCAGTTATCACTGGTATTTATCATTTAGCATCTAAAATCTCATGAAAAATGGAGTAATTCTTGATGGTGAAAAAAATATTTATATATTTCAGAGGTAACAGAATTCTCACCACATCTTCTGGCGTGTGTATTTATGAATGAAAATATCCAGAGGCCATAACCCTTGACCCCTGAAGAATGGTCAAATGACCCACCCATTTTCTATCAAATGACCACATGTAACCAACCAACCAACCAACCAATCCATATGATTGGTTAAGAATAAACTGTGTTTAATATTTTCAGATATTGACTATATTTATTTGACTCTTGATGCTATGAGCGGTGATTGTCATGCTATACTCTATTGAATGTACTATAGTCCAGGTGCAATTCCCTTTTGTTGTCAGGAATGTCAGTTCATGCTGCCTGGCCAAATCTTTTATGATGTAGATAGATTATGTAAAGTGCCTATGGTTGACACAATGAAAATTCTGACAAACATTGTTGCCAATCTAGTCAGCAAACAGCTGAATTGGGCTCATTCTAAACTGTGTGCTGTTTTCCAAACAAAAAGATTTTGTTGCTCAAGTATAATTTTCTAATGGGATTACCCAACATTGGGCCATGTGTTTGTCTTTGTCTATGGCCTAAAAAGCACCTAGATGGTAACACTTTGTGCATCTTTTACTATAGCTCAAATTGAACATGTACATTTGGTCAAAAAAATGTAGGCATTTTATGATCAGTGGCCCATATTTTCCTTCAAATGCAAGGATCAAGTGTATGCTTGGACTATTTAAGGAGGACATATATTTGTAAAGCCCATGCTGTAAGTATAGGTGCTGGTTATTGAATATTTTTCTTGTTTGCTATGTGGTTATTTTGGGCCTGTTTTGGCCAGTTCAAAACAGGCCAACGGTGGTTGTTTAAGTCATAATGTTTGTCAGGTCCCTCAATTAGTAAATTGAGGGACCTGAAGTTAGGTCTAACTAATACTATACTAAAATTTTGTTTTAACATAGTTTACATTTAACAGTCAAAACGACCTATTATATGTCTGATTAGTATTGGATAATGTTATTAAATAATTGTGTAAATATCCCGGTAAATATTGGCCAGTGAAATGTGGTGGGCAACCAGAACTCTGTGTGAGAGGAACTATCGGAGATGAATAGGTTATGGAACGAGGTCAAATTGCTGTCGCCCATTTTGACATCAGTTCGGTATTTTTAGGGTCGTTAAAAAACCTTCAAAATCTCTGGAATTGATGGAGAAATCATACCATCGATGATACCATTACATTCGGTAAGAAACCCTCTCCCAGCAAGGTAAACTTAAATTTAACTACCAGGAAATAAATGTTGTTGTTTTTAAAAAATACGACGTACATGTAGCAAGTCAATGTTTGTTTTTGTAGCTACCTTTATAGACGCACGACCTTGTGAAAATTACATTTTGAAATCAAGATTTTCACATCAAATATAATTGAAATCAATCAAAAAGCACTCACATGTTGTTCCATGAACCCTTAGTAATACATTGAGTTCAATAATTTTAATCAAGCATCCTCATGTTTGGGAAAATATTGAGGTAAAAAATCGGCAGTGCTGACACTCAATGTGAATTTCGCGACGTGAAAAGTCAATAGGGAGTTGTGTGACCCTATACTCCCTGTCATAGTCCCTTGGGCATAATTCGCGTTATTTTACGCGAGCTTATTCTGTTGTTGTTTGCGGGGCGCGGCGTCAAAATGCTTGACAGGCGCGAACAATGTCACGCGCCGTCAATCAAGGCGTGTGACGATTTCACGATTGACCAATTAGGATGCGTGATTATTTGTTTAAAGGAACCGGTATGCACTTCCGTATTTACGCACACTCGCACCTACGTATTGCAATGCGCACCTACGCACATACGTACGCAACTCGAACGTACGCATGATTTGATGGAATTATGTCCAAGGCATTATGACAGAGAGTATAGGTAGCAAGCTACCCAGGTCACCAACTAGTCTCCATCCATCATGACATCATTCTTGTTCATGTCCTGTGATGTACAAATATGCCGCCTTCTAGTTTTAGTCTAGGCTATAATCAAGGGTAAATGCAAAAACAAAACAAAATTGCCCTGGTATCAACCTAAACATGAATTGAAGGAGATTAATCTGCCATTGTTTCACCTTTTTACAGTTATATCGTCATGGTAATCGGTCTCCAGTGAAAGGCTATCCTAATAATCCATACACAGAGGATACATGGCCTCAAGGATTTGGTCAACTTACGGAGGTAAGTGATAAGGGTATACAAATATTGGATTGACGGAGGTAAGTGTAATGGATGATGATAAGGCCAAGAAAAATAATAAGTTGTGTTGCCCTCAGCGACCGACCCTTTATCGTAAAAACTAGGGTCACATTTTGTTTGGGGGGGGGGGGGGGGGGGGGGGGTTCTCCAGATTTTAATTTTGATTAAAAGTGTCTAAATGTTACTATTTCTTACTTAAAGTAAATAAGTAAGCTTTAATAAATGTTTTTTAGACTATTGTCACATTAGAAACATTAGTTTAATTGACATATGGGCCTTAATCAATTTTGTCTCTTGACATAAACCATACATTTTTCAGGCCCCCCCCCCCAAAAAAAAATTGAAACTTTAGAAATTTTAGATTTTTGGTACTTGTGGGCAACACAACTTATTTTTTTCTTGGCCTAAGGGCATACAAATATTGGATTTGGAAATGTGATATTTCTGATAGAAACAATAACAACGTTTGGGAAGTATTACAAGAAAAAGTGTGATTCACATTTATCATCACTTTTCACAAAATATCTCAGACCTAAATATAGGCCACACTAGCTGGGTAAACAGATATGACAGAGATGGATGATCCGAGTGGCCTGCAGAGTACACACCACCAAATAATATTTTGCATACACGGCAGTGTTTGAAATTAAGATTGACCCCATCATAAGTCTAAATTTAACATCCTAGAAAGGTAAAAAGTGCTGTAAATGTACCAAAATATTTCATAATTTGGCATTTGTGGGTTATTTCCTCCACATTAGGCCCAACATCTCTAGCTTTTTCTTGAATAATATCATTTTACACGATTTCACTGTTTCCACCAATTTAGAGCTAAAACCCCTGATCTAAGAATATAGGCAGCCTGTCGAACCTAAGATAGATATCATTGGCCCGTAGCGGGAAAAATGCTAGTTACCCCTACAAAAGTGATTGTTTTTTAAGCAGAAGACATCTAGATCTTCAATAAAAACAATGATTTGAATGAACCAGTTTGCTCTAAAGGTGAACAAAATTAACACAAACTTGACCTCTATATATCACACAAAGCAATAGGGAACTGATTTGGTGGTGTGGGACCTGCAACTGTAACCTTAGGCAGTCACTGACAACAGACTATATCAGCCAGTGGGTATAATCATAGTGCTACAAAATGTCAACAACATATTTAGGACATAATCATATAGGTTTCACACCACTAAATAACGTCTGGCCCTACCCCCTTTGAGGCAATAGTCCAAAACCGGCCCGTTTCTATGCCGAAACGGGAGACCTATTGTAAATTACAGTTTAAAATTAGGGTATTTACTACATGTTATGGCGAAATTAATATAGTGTGAATTTTGACAGACACATCAGCGTTCTTCAGGTCTAAAAAAATTGATGCAATGATGATTTTTTAATATTTTAACAGAGACATTTGTGTTCAGGTCATTTCCGGTATCTGACGCCATCATCTAAATCAACAATTGATATGTGTGACCAGGAAAACTCAACTCGTACTTTTTGAAAAGGCTCTAGCTCAAAAAAATGCCGTTTACCCCCCATATATGAGTTGTTGAGTTAGTAGTCATGGCTTTCATCTTCAAGTTGAAACCAAATTTCAAGATACCAGTTTCTTATAACGTCGAGAAATATCCATTTTAAAATTGTGCATTTCACGTGTAAGCCTATGGGAGATGTATTTGATGGTGTGCAACCTTAAATGTAAGTTCAGCAAACTCTTATATCTTTCCATTGTTGACATTTTCTATTCAAAATGTGCACGGATATGTCGTTTCAGATCATACTTATCGCATATCTTGTTACATAATTATGTGGAGCTAGTTTTGTAGCTATAATAAAACATACTCAAATTAGCGAAAAAAGGCGAGGTTTAAGATTAACTACAAAACTGAGAGATATTGTCACAGAAGATCACTAACAGAAATTTTAAATACCATTTCTCATTACAGCATGGTATGATGCAGCAACTGGAGCTTGGTAAATGGTTAAGAAAGCGTTACATTACAGACCGATCCTTTCTAAATTCAACCTACGTGAGAAGCGAACTAAAGGTTGTGAGTACAGAATTTGACAGGACGGTTATGTCAGCTGATTCTAACCTACAAGGGCTGTATCCTAGAAACAAAAACCTTGGTGATAGCGATGCATCAATATGGAAACCGATTCCTGTTTTTGCTATGCCAACAGAATGTGATCAGGTCAGTGGAATTTGTGTTTGAAAGGTCATGTGCACAGGGGTGGTGGACTAAACATGTCTTTTTATTGATGGGTGGGTTTGTTTTCTCATATAACAGAGAATCTGCATCAGCATTAAATAATATAAATAATATGTATGCAAAGAGTAAAAGCAAGATATACCAAGAGGGTGTGGGGAAACAAAACAGGCAATACCGAGGTAGAATAACGTGATAAAACAGATAAATAACAAAAAAACAATAACACACGGAAATGCACTGGGACAAGCAATAAAACTTGCTGTGCAATAAAACAACAAAGATGTAACGTAACAATAAAGACCCACGTTTGAAGTAGATATACCACCCTTCATCAGGGACAACATATAAAATTGAGTTGAGTGTTAACTTGGGTGTCTAGTAGTCAACATCTATTACTCGCATCATGCTATAAGTACAGTGGTGGACTTTTTGGGTCAAAAGAATTGTACTATTTTCCCCTCCCCCAATACGCACAAAAACATCGCCGCGGGAGTTAGGGTTAATGATGTAAAAACTTCTTTTACGAGTGAACTTTGTTTAGGTGTGAAGGGTGGCAATTATTTGACCCTTCCAATTATGTACAGATGTATGATTTTTTGATAATTGTGTTCAATAAATTACTATTTCTTGATAATCTTTAACAGTACCTGCAACTATCTAAGTTAGTTTGTCCAAGATTGAACCAACTCAATAAGAACGCAACAGCAATGGGTAAACAGTACATAGCAAATGATAAGGTAGGTTCAATTATACAGGGTGAGTCAAAAAGAAGTTGTACGAGAATGAATATTTGTTTAAAAATATACCAAACAAATTTGACAAACCAATGAGGCAGGTTTTCAAAGAGCAACTTATTCCGCTTATATGACAAAAAGAATCATTGAAATCGATTAATTATATCAGGAGCTATGCCTGTTTTAATAAAAGAGACCCCTTTTTTAGCTGTCCACGGAACGCTTAATCTTACTTGAAATCTATCCACTCTAAGTGGGCAGCAAAATGTACACATGGGCATTCATATTCAAATGAGAGAGATTAAAGCCCGGGAGTTTCAAACACAGATGGGAATGGTGTTAATGAAATAAAAAATCAGTGACAACAATAAGAAAATGATTAAACATTGAAGGCCCACTTAAAACAATTAAGACACCTTAGAGGACAAACATCAGCAATCATTTTGCTGCCCACTTAGAATGGACAGATTTCAAGAAAATTAAGCGTTCCGTTGACAGCTAAAAAAAAGTGGTTCTTTTATTAAAACAGGCATAGCTCCTGATATACTTGATCGATTTCAATGATTCCTTTTGTCATATGAGCGGAATAAGTAGCTCTTTGAATATGTGCCTCATTGGTTTGCCAAATTTGTTTGGTGTATTTTTAATCAAATATTCATTCCCGTACAACTTCTTTTTGACTCACCCTGATAAACAATTAGACCTTGTGTGTAAAAATCAAAGAAGTGGTGGCAGACTTTAAAATATCAATTTCCTTTATTATACTTTGCACATGTTTAGACCTTTGGTCAACATGTATATATTTGGTGAAAAAATTACCAATATACCTTTGGTTGCCATGGCAACGGCCAATATATGAAATTACCCAATTTTCACTATTTTACCCATTTCACAACTTTAAAAAAGCGTAAGTATTAGGTCATATTTCTGTATGAAGAACATGCATTACAGTCCCCTTCTTTTATACAGTGAAGTATCCATCCTTGTCCTTTCCAAAAATGATGTCAACATTAACTTTCAATTTTTCAATGTGGGTTAAACCATTTTGTAGAATAGGGGTGTTTTGATTAATTTTAATTTTGCAAAAAGTGAAGGTTGTAAAAATGACATAACCCTAAAGTGGTGCTTTTTTAAATTAGCCTGTTCAGGGTCAATAGACAGGATGTTGGTCTACATGTTTCAAGAAAAAAAAGTTTCGGTAATTGTTGTACCGGAGAGCAGTGTTGCCAGGAACTTTGCACTTTTTCGGTTTATTGACATTTAATTCATTGTGAAAAATAGGGATTTTCAGGATTTACTTTCATAGAAAATTCTGATAAGGATTGATATGCATTCAAATGATATTTGTATCAATTCAGCATTACCGTAGCATTTATACAATATGAATAATGTATGCTTTTTATTTGCTTCACCATGTATTTGTACCTTTTTACAATAAAACAAATGATATTTAATTTTATAGTTAACAAACATTCATGAATATCAACAATATTTCATGGTTAGACTCAGGCTTCTCGTTAGGTAAAAATATTATGGGGTCCACTGGACCCCATAATCTACCAATTCTCAAAATTATGGGGTCCGAGAAGAAATTATGGGGTCCAAGTCCAAAAATGTTATTTGCGAATTGTGACTTCGGAATCGGATACAGAGTGGTTAAACGGGGCTGAAATGTCCAAAAATTGTCTTCTCTATTTATTTTGTTGTTTGTAAAGAGAAAGATAAGTAAATAAATGACTTTCAAATAATTGTAAGCTTACACGTGCAAAATTATCTTGACACACGATTAGAAATTATTGCGTCCAGATGGACGCAATAAAGAGTCCAGTTTAAAATGTACTGCGTTTTTAGCAAAAATATTGCGTCCCCAGACGCGAAAACGCAATGTAACGAGAAGCCTGGTTAGACTATCTTTTGAATAAAAGTGCTCAATCCCAATCGGGAGAGCTTTGTAAAAATTCAAAGTTTAGACCTTCCGAAAAAGGGAGTTGTTACTCAGGAGTTTCATGCCAATAAGGCAATCTGACGTCTGACGATTGCCTTATTGACTCCCTTTCTCGGAAGGTCTAAACTTTGAATTTTTATTTAATTTTCTATCTTTTTCTTCTGCAGGAATTCTTTAACAACGTTGCAAAAATGGCAGGATTTGAAAATACAACTCTTGGTCTCATGTCACATGTTGGGGACTCGTTATATTTTGAGGTAAGTTGACATTATCAACTTTAGGGACCGTTCATTATTTATGGTGGAGGGGGGGTTGGGACAAATTCGAGACCCGTATGTTAAAATTACCTAACCCCCCTACAGCTGACCCCCCCCTGCTAACCAGTAGCTTTTTACACAACCACCCCCCCCCCCCCCCCCTCCCCCGAAAAAAATATATCAACTTGTCACATACTTAAGGGGCTGTCTTTACCTTTGGAATTTTGTTCATGGATACGTTGGCAAATTTTGTTTGTGCCCTATCTGAACGGCCAATCATTTTATGATGCCCCTTCTTTTTATTGTGTGAAATTAGTAATGGCGAGCGTAGCGTGTTGGATTTTTTTCTTCAAATGTATACATTTTGGGTGGTTTTGTGAGTCTTTATAACCCGAACAAGTTAGAACATTCTGAGCAGAAACGTATAATCCAGTGAAACGGTTCTACTTTTGTGAGCATTGGTGCAAAGCAGAGATGAGGTGAAAAGCATGCAATAAATCACATTTTTAAATCATGGATTTTGTAACATTATACACCCTGTGGCTCTAATGTCTCAACCGTTGATGGTTATATAGATGTTTTTCCACCAAATCGTCGATTTGCTGTCCAGAAGTTGTCTCATAGTAAAAGTTTTTGAAGTCGATACGGTTTAAGAAAATATGCGCGAAGCGCATAAAAAATGGCATTTACACTCCAAAATAGCCTCTAAAGCTAAAATCACTCCAATCACCACCATCTTTATAGTTTAAACAAATTTACACAACCCCCCCTGTTCAAGAATAAAAAGTTACATAACCCCCCCCCCCTATTTCAACATATGAAAGTTACATGACCCCCCCTATAGTTTACCCAACCCCCCCTCCACCATAAATAATGAACGGTCCCTTATCAAGCATAACGTCGATGTTCTGTCAAAACCTCGTATCAGCATTTATAAAGTAAAACAGTCCGACGTCGCATATCCGGACATGGCCAGGACCAGCCATTCACCGTATAAGCGATTTTGCCAGATATGCGATCCAGTTTTAGATAGTGTTTAAACCAGTGCATGGGTCCACCATGCAGCAACATACTAAGGTTTATTTACTTTTTAGTCTTGTCATAAACCACTTAGAATTAAAATATATATATATGCAGCGATGGAAATACCCACATGACTTTCCACCCGGGTTGACTAGGTAGGAACTACACACTTTGTGGACTTATATTAATAATAATATTTATAACCCTAACTTTTACAACAAATGGAAATAAATCAGTCGGAAAAGTGGTCCTAGTGGGAATCGAACCACGGACCTCTGCATTGTAAGGCACATAACTAAACCACTAGACTAGCGAGGGGTGAACTGGCCAAGAAATGATTTTAATTCTTATTATTATTACGGAATAAAGCAATACTACTATTATGATCAGTACACACAATATTATTAATAGAGCTGCGACACACATGATCGTCAACCCCGGGTTGACAGTCATGTGGATCAACCCCAGGTAAAAAGTCATGTGGGTATTTCCATAGCTATTTATCTATGAGAATGCGCTCCGCTGGCAGTATTTATTTTGTTGTTCCTGCTCCCAAACAAGCCTGCTGGAGATAGACCCTATTCATTAGCGGCTCCACATATTTGGAATAGATTGCCTGTATCAATTATTAACGCCACCTGTGCGGAACTTTCCAAGTCCATGGTCAAGGGTTTTCTTTTTCCTTGATAGTCTTGGCATTCCTTTTTGTTGTTGTATTTTTTCATGTATGCGCTTTGTATCCCTTGGGTTGCTTACTGCTTACTTGCTTATGGCGACTCAAAAGGTCGGTCTTTTGTGATGGCTATTATATTCCACACTGCTCTATCGAGCATGCAATTTTTCAGATCTTGTCCACTATTAGAATCCTGATGTAATCTTTCCTGGGTTGACCCCTGGATCTCCTCCTACGTTTGGGTTGCCACAAGAAAACTTTAGCTGCTGCTTCATCCTTTTTCCGAAAACAGTGTCCTGCAAGTTTTGGTCTCCTCGACAAATCTTTATTGGTAGTATGCGATTGCCATGAAACACCTAGCGCCTTTCTTAGGAGGGAGACGATCGGTTGTATGAATGTAATTTATTATTATTATTTGTCTTCACAAGCGATATCTCTTAAAGAGGAGACGTTTCTTTATTATTTGATATTTATATGCAGACGTTATATTTTCAGAGTTATAAGCACATTTATTATCTGGTAAGTTATTTTTTTGATGATTGTATAACTAGATTCCATCGATCCCCAATAGGACAGCGGTTTTTGTTACTCTTTATATTTTTCTTTTTGGCAGAAACAAGATGGTCGTAAACTACCAGACTGGGTGACAGACGATGTTTATAAAAAGCTCATTGACAGTTTAGATTATGCATTTTTTATCCAATTTTTCAATGGGACGGAGGAGTTTCATAGACTTAATGCAGGTTTGTAAATGTCAGTGTTTATTTGTTTGTTTGTGGGGGTGTTTGGACGTTTAGATCGTGATGGGACCAGACTCCAGCAAATTGCTTGGCCTTGAGCCAGGCTTATAGATCCTGATAGGATCAGACTCAAGCAAATTGCTTGGCCTTGAGCCAGGGTTAAAAGCCTATTGTTTACAGATGCTTGTATAAACATCTCCTTAAGGCAACGACCCCCACCCCCTGTTTTCTCAAATCATGGAAAATCAGGTGTTTTTTTTCACCAAATTTAAAAAGAATTCCCTTTTGTAAAAAAACAAAAAAACAAAACAAACACTGCCCGACCGATCGACCCTACTTGACAGGTCCGTCCGCCCGTAAAACAGGGTAGTTGTTTTCGTTGCCTAAGTTATTACTTATTTGATATATTTCCAGTTTGGCAAGCTTTTGTATTTCAAATTTTGTTTTACATTTTTGAGAAAATTGTAGAAAAATTACTGAATTTAAAAAAATGAAATATGGAAATGTTGTTCAAATTAGTTTACAGTAATTGTTTTGATTTTTTTTGCAAATTTCAAAAATTGTTGAGTAAAAAGAAGAAAACCCCCAACCGACCGACCCTACCCGAGAGGTCTGTTTGTAGAACATGTGTTTTATGTCGCCTAAAGGGATATAAGAAGTTTTCAAAACCAAGATTATAATTATGAATAGCGGTTATACGCAATGGACTACACAGAAGAATAACACCAGCCTATTCTATGTTCAATTTAAAGGTATATTATGTGATCTTTTCCAGGGAATGCCCTCAATCCTCGAAAAAAAAATGAAAGCAGATTTTCTGGCAGATTTACATTTCTGATCATAAATATGTGATCTTTTCCAGGGAACGCCCTCAATCCTTGAAAAAAAAATGAAAGCAGATTTTCTGGCAGATTTACATTTCTGATCATAAATCGTACATACATTCATAGTTACAGGGCGATACGATTCTTAATAACTTCAAAATCATGGTTTTAGAGTGAAAATAAACTGTCGGAGTCTGCGCCGACAACCTATTATTACTATAATAAATTCACTCTATAACCATGATTTTGAAATTAAGAATCGTATCGCTCTGTAACTCCGAATATATTCATGATTTATGATCAGAAATGTAAATCTGCAAGAAAATCTACTTTCTAAACAAAATCATGAATAGAGGGCGCTCCTGGAAAAGATCACATAATATGCCTTTAATTGGTACATGATGTCCAATACATTGCTTGAGCCGTGTTACCAACTTGGTCTACATATCATCAAGCATGTGTGTCTTACTGAAAATCATATTACAGTTATTATTCGGGACAAGGCGACAAGATGGCAGCTTAAATCCAAAACATGGATACTGTAAAACAATATATTTTCACAGATACTTTATTTCGCGAATTCAAAATGACTGCTATTTAAGTGGGCATTCAATTTCGCGAATCTGGAAATGTTACTTTTACTTTAAATTTGTGAGTTTCAAGGGTATTTAATTTCGCCAATCCACATCCCTCGTGAAATTTGCGAAATTAAGTAGTTTTACAGTTAACCTCCATTTTAACCTTGCATTCTGGTCTGATATTTGAAAGCGTCAATGCCTTAAGTTTTGAAATTGTGTGAAAGATGTGGTATTATTTAGATCTTAATTAATAATGATATGTTGTCCATTTCAGGGCCCTTAATCAGTACATTGGTGAAGAACATTAACAGCTACACAAGTGGTGGAGACAATGAAACCAAATTATTTATGTATTCAGCCGTAAGTATGACAATCATATCTAAGTTGATTTTTAAACTGATAAAAGTCTGGATTTGAAAGGCCTACAAAAACAAACAAAAAACCCTGTTCTACAGGCCCAACCGACCCATTTTTGTGGCGCCTTAAAGGTATATTATGTGATCTTTCCAGGGAACGCCCTCAACATCGAAAAAAAAATAGAAAGCAGATTTTCTTGCAGATTTACATTTCTGATCATAAATCATGCATACATTCCAAGTTACAGGGCGATACGATTCTTAATTACTTCAAAATCATGGTTTTAGAGTGAAAATAAACTGTCGGAATCCCGACAGTTTATATTTTTCACTATAAATTCACTCTAAAACCATGATTTTTAGGTAATTAGGAATCGTATCGCTCTGTAACTTGGAATGTATGTATGATTTATGATCGGAAATGTAAATCTGCAAGAAAATCTACTTTCTAAAAAAAATCATGAATAGAGGGCGCTCTCTGGAAAAGATCACATGATATGCCTTTAAAGCTGTCTTTGGGGCACTTAAAATTCCAAGTTTCTGTTGATGTGTGTATTTGGAATTTTTGGAATTTTTGGTCTCATTTCAAAAGGAACCAAACTTAATGAGGTCAAAGGTCACATAACAATGTCAAAAGTCATCTCAGGTCAAGTTATTAAATAGGCTGTTATGTTAAGTTTTTGCCAAGTTGAAGTTCAATTAGAGCCAAACGTGGGTTGATGTAACATAGGAACCTGTTTTCCAATTTCCGCACTTCCTTTTATTTTCAGCCCGTTTATTGCCTTTATAGCCCAATTTCACGCACCTTTTCAGGCAGTTCAAGTTCTTTCAAGCAAATTCATTCTCATGCCTGTTCATATGTTCACGAGGTCAAAGGTCATCTCAGGTCAGGTTGTAAAATAGGCTGAACATGTCAAATTGGCTCATTTGGGTTTCATTTCAAAAGTTGATGTCCAATTGGAACCACACTTGTGTCATATTTTAACGAGGTCAAAGGTCACATACCAAGGTCGCGGGTAGTCTCAGGTCAAGTTATAAAATAGGCTGTTATGTTATGTTTTTGCTAAACTGAAGTTAAATTGGAACCAAACGTGGATTAAAGATGTAGCATGGGACCGGGACCTTCATATGTCAATAAGGTCAAAGGCCACATACCACTATTTTGTATACTTACATGTATATACTATGCCAAACTTTGCTTACAATACAACATGGCAGAAAGCATCATTTTTCCTCTCCATGCGCACAAACTTCTGTGACCTTTAAAGGCGCCACATGCTATCCACCATGCCACAGATTGGTTGTTTTTTTCAAAGTTCAATTTTGTATTCATTTATTTTTTGAAAATTATAATTTTTTATTTTAAGTTGTTGAAATGTCAACAACATTGTCAACCCCTCCCGCCTAAAAAAATCCCTACGACCCGACCCAGCCAGAGAATTCCGTTTGCCCACAGAATAGTTTTTTTTGTCACCTAACGTGATTCTCGTTAACACTTTCCACGCGGCTATTTAGTTTTACCATATACTAAACAAATTTTCAGAAACCTTTTCCAACTTTTAAAGTCTATCTCAAGAACTATTGAACCAATACTAGGCATGTTTGTACTTATTGTACCGTAATGCATTTCTAATGGTGATTTCAAATATGGTAATGGAACACGATAAATCTGTGACATATTGACAAATTTTGTGACATTTTGGAACTGTAGACTGCAGACGACTGCCTCAAGGAAAGTGTTAAAGAGAAAGAGACAGAATCATGTGTTTTAATTGGGCTATTGTTTAGAGAATAATGTTTAGTTTAGTTTAGTTTTATTTGGCATATCAAGACACAGAGATACAATACATCAGATCAAATATACAAAAACAAAACAAAATGACTGCGTAACAACTGTTTTTGTGAATTTGTTTTAAAATCAGAGGTTTTTTGTTCTGGTCTGAGGAATTGTCTCGAAGGGGCGCAGCCCTCGAGGGACAATCCAGAATGACCAGAACAACAACCGAGGAGCAGTCATTATTCTCATTCATTACTGAAAAAGATGTATATTTATCAAAATCGTTGATTTGTACCGATATAATCTTGCTAATAATTAATAAGTTTTCTGTTTATTTTGTCCACCTGTTTTTAGGTATTGAAACAGTCCAAGTCGGGTCATCCCCTCATTAACATTTTTATCATTCTACCAATCAGAACTGACCTTTAATCGTGTTTCCTCATAACTCATTGAATATTCAGTTTAGGGGCGTGAGGCGTTAATTTGATTGGTCGGTCAATGAGCAAAACAATCGAACACTTTGGCGCAGTACGTTCGGGCAATTATTAGTAACCTGCGCTCAGGGTGCGCGTTCTCATCTAAGCACCGATTAATGTTATTGGAACACACTTGGTACGCAGCTATCACGATCATTCATGAAGTACTGAATTCATACTAATATGGTTCTCTTGATATGTCTATACACAGCATGATTCAACAGTAGCCGCACTTCTAGGTGGATTAGGATTTATATTTACAAAACAACCACCTCCAGCATCATGCGTACTTATAGAGTTATACCAAGAAACAGATGGGTAGGTATTTAATGCTATGATTCAGGTGATCTTTGCAAGGCCATTACTATTGCCCACAGATCAAAACAATATCAGGATATAAAACAAGAATAATAAAGCCTAATTTAGTAAAACTATTCTCTCTGAAAGTGATCTGGAGATTTGTAGGCCTACTATTTTCTCTTGGCAAAGATCACCCAGGGGTAGTTTAATTATTATGGTCTTAATGTAAATCAGGAGAACAATGTTTGGCAATAGATATGTGAGCATATTTCTGTGCAGGTTTTACAAATATTTTTGGAAACAAATAAATATTCACGATCAACTTCTACGATCTTAATTTTAAATGAGCTTTTTCAGTGATGCGTGCTCGAGAATTGAAATTATACTTTTGAAAATATAAGAAAAAGGAGGTATGAATGTCATTTTCTTTTCTTTATGTTTTACTGCTCGAAATGTGCCTGATGGACAAGATGTACCCTATGGTGTTATACATCAATTTACTCTGACAAAGTGCTCAATTTCTTCCCAACTTTCAGGTCTTTCACAGTGGATATCTCCTATCGTAATAACACCAATCATGATGATCCTCTAGCCCCCATGGTTCTACCTGGCTGCACAGAACACTGCCCTCTAGAGTTATTTCATAATATAACATATCGTGTCATTCCAAAAAATCGTAAATCTGAATGTAAAAAAGATGAAGCGGTACAAGGACTGGAATGGTCAAATAAAGGTGAGTCTTATATATAGATTGATCAACTCCAAATTGGTGAAGGCTCCTTACAGCAGCGAATGAATATAGAAAGATGCGTGTACTTATGAATGCAACAGGCGCACTGTGCATCATATTTTTAACACGTACATGCAACCAAAACCACATGCGTGTTGCCATAATCGTGCGCGTACGCTTGGATTACTTTTGCGTGCGGAGAGTTAAAAAATGAATATTTCTCGCCAATTTTTTTCTCGCTGATCAAACTATAGTCTACTCAGTCTCAAATATTGTGAAGAAAATATGGTTTATCTCACTGCGGGTAAAAGTAATGTGAGTGTGTATCCATGCATATCAGTGCACCTCTTGCCTAAGCTCTTCTGTATTAATAAGCTGCTGCCCTCCAATTTGGAGCTATGTCCCAATGCAACCCTAACAAAATTTGTATAAATTTTATACACAACATGCTTTGGTCTGTTTCTATTGAAATTCTTCCTTGATAGCAGTTACCTCACATAGAAATAAACCAAGTTGGCAGTAAGCAATCCGCAATGTGATGTTTATTGTCTTCAGTGCTTTTAGTAGTCTCATTATGTATTTACGTATATCAATGGAAAAAGCCAAAAACTAGGCATTGGGATTTCGCACGTTTACAAAACTCGCGCAAAAATCACACATTTTAGGTCCCATTTTCGCCAAAGGTGAAGATTTTAAAGTTCTCAGGTCCGATGATACCAAAAAGGTAATTGGAATATAATGGAAATCATAAAACCTCTCTACCAGGAATAACTGCAAAACTAATGTTGCCATGTTGACTAAAAGTAAGCTTATTTGCTTTTTAGTTAAAATCCCAAGGAGTAATATTTAAGGGTGATTTTCCGATCCAGGGAAAGCAAAACAAACAATAAAACTTCAGGGGGAAAAGGGGGGAGCCCACAGTCGTGTAGTATGCCTTATTTTAAGCACATTTTGGCGCATTTGGCAAGTTTGGGCCATGCATTTAATCTCTTTAAATCGCACAAAATCCCGGTTGCCTACCATAAACCAATACAATGAGATTTAGAGAATAATTACTGCGTAACAACTGTTTTCGCGAATTTGTTGTGAAATAAGAGGTTGATGTTATGGTCTGAGGAATTGTCCCGAAGGGGCGCAGCCCCTGAGGGACAATTCCGAATGACCATAACAGCAACCGAGTATTTCACAACAAATTCGCGAAAACAGTTGTTAAGCAGTCATTATTCTCATTCATTACTGAAAAAGATGCATATTTATCCAAATCGTTGATTTGTACCGATATAATCTCGCTAATAATTAATTAGTTGTTTTGTTTATTTTGTCCACCCCTGCCCTTCTTAGTTATTGAAACAGTCCGAGTCGGGTCATCCCCTCATTCAACCAATCAGAAATAAGCTTTAATCGTGTTTCCTCATAATTCAATGAATATTCAGTTTAGGGGCGTGAGGCGTTTATTTGATTGGTCGGTCAGTGAGCAAAACAATGGAACACTTAGGCGCAGTACTTTCGGGCAATTATTAGTAACCTGCGCTCGGCGTGCGCGTTCTCATCTAACGATTCATTTTATTGGAGCGCACTTGATACGCAGCTATCGCGATTATTTATGAAGTAATGAATGCTTGTTAACACCCAAAACCACATCCACTGTATACCTTAACATTATAATGTATTTATTATTATTTTTATTTTTCAGGTTGGTTACTAGCATTTATTTCAGTTGTAGTTTGTGCTGCCTTAGCAATTATGATGATAGCATTACTACTATATGGTTCCCATAAGAGAAAATGTACCATCAGCGCTAGACGTATGGAACCTATCAACTTTCATCTGCTAGGTCATCATGGAAGTGATTCAGAAGAAGATGAGTCCGTCTTTGATACATGACGAGAAATAAGGGTAGAATAGTTAACCAAATATGAGGGTCATTCAATACGTTCTATCTTCATCCCTCATAAATTTGTCATATTTTAAGCCAGCTATTATATTTATTTTATTTCATAGTCCTAGCTCAGAATATCAGCTATACATAACCAGTATATTTTTATAACTTAATGGGCAAAGTTGTCCTGGTGCAATTAATGGTCGGCACTTTCATGCAGATAACCAGATATGCCTACCTCTCCAACTCCAGATTGTATATTCGCCAATTGATTTTTATTACTTAGCACAGATACAAAGAGTAAGTTAGAGTCACTGATTGGTTGATTTGAAATTTACTGAAAAGTAGTTGCTCTGTGGTCAAACATTTGTAAACAATCCCTAGTGTGCGCACTAAGGTGAGTTCTAAGAGAGCTTAAATTAAATGAATAGCCTCTACCTACTTAATCAGGGTTCTAAGAGAGCAATACCTTAAATTAAATGAATAGCCTCTACCTACTTAATCAGGGTTCTCACGGCCTGGAAAAGTCATGGCATTTTATTTTCAATTTCCAAGCCTGGAAAGTCATCGACATTTGTAAAAGTGATAAAAGTCATGGAATATTGTGAAGACAAATTTATTTTATTTTTTAGAGCTTTTTATGCCCGACAATTTTCGCTGATACAAGCAATTTGATGAACTAGGTCATGGAATTTTCATTTCTTTATTAATGCAAAAATCATGGAATTTAATTGTCCCAAAGGTGCAGGAATCCTGTTTAAATGATGCAATGAAAATTAGATGCCCATTAAATGGGACATAATTTCACATAAATGGTTGGAAAACATGCAAGATATTTCATATTTAATATGCACAACAAGAATTAATGAATTATACACATGGTTAGGCCCGTTTAACTGGGTCAATATTCTAGTATCTTCAAACAATTATCAAATGTTTGAGTGGTAGATCCAACAAGATGAGTACAACTTTCTATCCAACTACTGTTATGGAACACCATAAAAGCCATAAATTATGTTTCTGGTGGTTTCATCAAAGCTCTTCAAAAAAAATAACTTGGGAAATCCTAAGAAATGACATAAAACCCTTTGAATTTTGTGACTGTTTAGTTGAGGTTGAAAAATGGTCAAGAGTATGTATTAACCTAGCAGGCATCAACTTGGAAGTTATTAACTAACCAAAACTGACTGATTTTAGGATATCCTGATCTAGATTTATCAATGTTTAATAATTTACAACCTAAAAAAAAAGAGTTAAAATTGCTTTGTAACTATCTTTTCAACAATTTAGTTATTTAATTTTCCCTAAAATAAAGTTTCTTTTACAGACATTAACAAGGTCAATGACCGGAGTGATTAGAAATCAAACTGGTAACTCTCGACAGAGAGCTCTGAAAGGCCAATCAATTGGTTCACTGCAACTCAGAAAATATGCATAAATACAAGAAACACAAATGAGCAGGAGTTAAAAATGCCAATAAGTGATATAAAAATAAGATAAAACTCCAAACATAGAGAACAACATCAAAATATAAATTAAAGAAAAATAATAATATCTGGAGGTCTGATGGGCATCAAGAGAACCTACACAACAAACTTAGGAACTAAATCTACCAGGAGCTTTACTAGCTTTACTAACTTTACTAAAAGGAGTACTTTACTAACCATTTCTCTATCTTTTCTCTTTTCTGTCCACAACTTGTTTTCCTGTTTATCCTTGTGAAAAACGCACAGACTTAGCCTAGCACGAAATCTTCTATGGCAGGATTATACGGTACTACTTTTATTCCATACAGGAATCTTTACACTAGCTAGTCTAACCCATGATTACACCAAGTCAGAATATTCAGGTCCCAATTTCAAATTGAAAACAGGGTGTACAATTTTATATTAAATTATAGTATTTATAAATTTTAACCAATAACCTATTATTATCATATTTTGGTTGAAAAATGGGACTTGAGTATTTTGACACACCATGTAACAGACCATCCATACATTTCTTATCCAATAATTTATTCAAGTTTCCAATTGTGTATTGTTCCGCATATTTAACATGGTATATTTATATTCAACCATCTATACACCTCCCTATCCTCATCCTCACTTCCCAACCTTCATATTATATATCCATTCCCCTTTGATGCTACACATGTGATATTGTCAGAAAGAGGAACACATCAGCTCTCCATTGATATGTAACACAATGAAAATATATTCTGTTATATAATAATAAACTTATTTAATAAATAAGCACTTATAATGTGCCATTTATCTAGAGACACAATCTAATACAAGGCTCAATTAACAAACAAGAAAACAACATTATAGTGAAGCAAACAAAACAAACAGCATTTGAAAGCACAGAAATGTGAAAGAAAAGAAAATTGATCCGAAACAAATCTTGCACTGAACAAAAAAACATCCAAAACTGTTGGAAAGGTTGGTGATTAGAAAAAACATTTCTGAACTTTTTTTTATAGTAGTAGTTTAAGAGTAGTTTATTTAAAATCACTCTTGCACATATCAAATTGCCCATTATTCATTGGGCTAGAGGTGTAATGTTGGGGTAGAGTGTGCCAATCAGTCTTGATTCTCACAATGGATTTTAAGGTAACATTTGATTCACTACTGTGTAAACTTTCAAAGTTTACGAGAATTAATTTTGCGATTCAGATTCAGATTTATTCCCTGCAAATGATCATAACAAAAGACGATGTCACCTGTATCGTCACAGCAGGCAAGCAAACAAAAGCTTGCCTGTCGGTGTGCGCGTTATTGCCTTGCCAGTTCGAAGGTTGTCCATTATAAACCATACACTAAACCAAACTAGTCATCTTTATATGACAGCAGTCAATGCCTGTTATGTTCCTCCATGCGTGGGATAGAACCTGGCACTTGACATTGTTGATCAATAGTGAGTTGACATGGTCTATGGCAGGCTTTCTCAACTAGATTTACTGATGCTCCACATTTTAGTAACCAACTTGTTGAAGCTCCACATGGGGTCCAGGGGCGAAGCTTTGGCGTTGGTCCAGGATCAACGCCCCCTGGAGCTCCTGGGTTTTGGGGTTTTAACTGACGAAATCACCTCTCGTTGGTCATATTTTTTTTAGAATTTACAATTCAAGTTATTTTTCAGAGGAAAACAGGGCTCGGTGTGGTGGAGGGGCAAGTTATTTCTCGCGGACGGTCAGTGGTTGATTTTAGTAGGCCTACAAAATCAGGCTATATCATGATATGATTTTGTTTTAACCACTCTCGCGCCACTTAGGATGCCTTGATGAGCCACGAGTGGCGCGCACGCTGCCAGTTGAGAAAGCCTGGTCTATGGGATAGCAGGTATAAATATTCTGTTTGATTCATGCAAATCCTGTTACAAGAATCTTTTTGTGGATTGTGGCTGGAATTGTAACCCTGCCAGCCAGCACTCTTTTATTTGTTCTATCACTCCTTTTAATCTCGCATTCTGTATCTATCTTTCACTTTGTCTATCTCTCAGACATCTCTAAATGTATTCATTCTTCAAATTAATTATTTAATTTGTTTAAAATTGCAGCCATTTATACAATAATAATAATAATAATAACAGGCATTGATATAGCGCCTTAATCAAAATGATCACAGAGCGCAACAATATACAATAAAAAAGAAAGAGTACCGATCTAAATGTGAATAAATATAACTAAATATTTTGGGTAAAAATATGAGTTGTTACGGCTGTTTAAAGATTACGACTGTCTTAGAATTATAGATCTGTTAAGGAAGATTGTTCCAGAGTTTTGGTCCTAGTTCATGTACTGACAAAATAATTGACTCAAAAATAAGTAAAATGTGATAAATTTTGAAAGCTGACCCTTTTTTCACCATATATTCACTTTGTTTAATCAAATCAGATTACAATCATGAGCCTACAATAACATTTTGCAAATATATGAAGGGCCTTTCCTCATTTGTGTGTATTTTTCAATTCAGTGTTATCAGCTTTGCTTCCAAGCGTCTCATTCGGAATTAACTTCCAACATAATATGTTATTTGTGACACTTCCAATTCAGAGCTTTGACTGACAACAGTGAATGCATCAAAAGTATTTACAATGATATATGATTTAAAGGATAATGACTGCGTATCTGTTGTTTATATGTAACTGTGAAGAAAAACATTTTCACTTTGAAACCAAGGAATTGCACAAGGGGCGTAGCCCCGATGAAAATTGTGAGGTCCCAAAATAAAATGTTTTGATTCTTCACAGTTACCGACAACAAAACTGATCAGTCATTATCCTGATTCAAAACTATCAATTAAAATCGTCATTTAATAATATGGACGAGATTTTTAGAGGTACAATTAATTATTCGTGTAAAAGTTTAATTTTTACAGCATTTTAACAATTTCTCATTACTAATTGATCAGTATGGTCAAAACATCGTGCAAACGAACCACTCACATGTCGTGTAACTACTGCATTGCAGAAATGACCTTCCATTATAGTCGTTGTCAGAATACTTCGGTACTTTTTAAAACCGCCAACGCATGAGTCTAGTTAATGAGCGGGTGGGCGGGGACATTCATGACCCATAGATACAGTCGCGGCCAAATCGGATTACAGGGGCTGCGACGCGTCGAACTGCTCAAAGATAACGCTGTTGTGACGCTGTTCTACAACGCACTTCCGTGTTTACGCTGCACGCAGTTGTCACATAAAAAGTGCCAAAGTATTCTGACGACGACTATAGTAACCTGTGCTTATTTGTGCGTGGCAGTAAAGGACAGCATTTGATTGGAATGCACGCACGTATAGAGTATATTCAAGAGGTTTTGACTATACCATATTATGTTTAGATGCCATATATTGTTTTGCATTCCCAGTATTATATACAAGTTCCTGCATTTTGTCTTGTAAAATAGAGAATTAAGGAAACCCCATTTTTTTGCTTTAAGGTATTTTTCTTTATTTTCTATATGTAGTTTTAACTATGTCTGACCAAAAGTAACAAGTAATAAATGTAATTTACTATGAATGTTGAGCTGATATCCAGAGCTAAAATCATGGAAACCCCTTGGCTGACTTAAATAAGTTGTACAATTATGAGCCAGGAGGTAGAACTTATTGAATGACGCAAATGTCACCAGTACTTATTGTTGCACTAGCTAAAGATATTTATTGTTTCAATAGTTGCACAATTATGAGCCAGGAGGTAGAACTTATTGAATGACCCAATGTCACCAGTACTTATTGTTGCACTAGCTAAATATATTGATTGTTTCAATAGTTGCACAATTATGAGCCAGGAGGTAGAACTTATTGAATGACCCAATGTCACCAGTACTTATTGTTGCACTATCTAAAGATATTTATTGTTCATTTTTAATGTTCAGGTCCTTTTTGTATTTGTAGCAAAATTGTAATGCTAAAGTTGGCTCTTATCTGTTATGAATGAGAAACTGAAGGTGCTTAATTTAAGTTTGTGTAAATGCGATAATCATGTTGAAGTGAGCTTTACCAAGCGATATTATCCAAAATGTGGTGGGTTTTTTCTCATTCTGTTTGATTGGTACTATTTTGTTGCATCATGGTGCAATTTTGAGTTGTCCGACTCCATCTGGTGTTAATAACTCAGAAGACATTCACCAATAGCGCAACCACATGTAATTTGGGGCTGATTCCTGAGGAAAGCTACCAAAAAGGTGAGCTTAAAAATCTCAGTTGTGAAAAAACACCCAAAACTTACAGAAACAAAGGATTTGTCTGATTTCAGGGAATATTTTATTGCCCAAATTGAGATCCTTGTGGTTGAACATTTTTATTATTATTATTTATTGGATCTAAATTGCCTTCCTGTAACATACTAGTATGCTGGTTACAATAAAATGTTGTATAAATTATTGATATATTATAAGGTCGAAAAACAAAAATAAGGGTGAAAATTATATTACACCATTATAATGATAGTAGGAATTATTACTATATTATATGTCTTTTATTATATACACAGACAGTTTTGTGTTTAACATTCTTTTCTCATTTCAACAATTACAATGATATTTAAAACAATTAAAATACCACGGTCACAAGTGAGCATTTATATTTTATGTGAAACATCCTCAAGTTGCAGAAATTTAGAATTAATCCGCTGTGTTTTATTCCTGGGATTCATTGGTTTCAAAGTTGAAATGTTTTCAAAAATTACTCTCAAAACCTTCTGATATGTCCTCATTTGGTTTTGTTTTGAACATTTTCAAAACATTTCTTTTGGTCACGGCAGAAACATTGATTGTACTAACACCGACTATTCAATCAGGATATTTGTCTTCATGATAAATATCAAAATCATACTGAGCTGGATTATTAATATGCTTCCGTATTGGATAACAATGTAATGACAATATACTATGCTCCACTGCCTAGAGACTTTTGTTGTATTACAGACAATATAAAGGCCATAAAGTGTCTGTTTTCAGGTAGTTTTTTGTTAGTCTGCTGTTATTGTTGACTAAAGGTACTTTCACATACTAGACGTTATTTACCGTGCGTTGCGGTGCAGTATTGCAATGGAGTTTAAAAATGTTTAACTGCCATTTGCGGCAGTCTGTGACGCATTGTGTTGACGCTGACGTTCTCCTATTTTGCCACACAGTGCTGACTGTCATCGGATGTGGTGACCTGCGTTGACCCGGCGTGACCTGCGATGAATTGCCATATATTGCGGTGGAAGTAAGGCCATCGCATCGCACGGCAAACATCGCCTAGTGTGAACGAACCTTAAGCCATGCCATGTGTGGGATTTACAACAAAACAGTGATTTAGGGTATGAACATTGGCCTGCCTAATAGGGAAATTGGAGAATTTATGACCGGCCAATAGCTAAAATTGATTAAGCTGTGGAACATAATGAACACAACCAGAGAATACATGTGCAGCGCTCAAATTAAGTAGCCCAAAACTGTTGGCGGAAAACCTAAATTTCAATGCGGGTTATCCGTGGGACAATTACACTTTTCTAACTTACTGTATTTGAAAGATTTCTTCTAATTTCTCATCAAAATGTCTTTAACAATGCAATAAATTCCAATTTTCCCCAATCACGTAATTCATGATTTAAAGCTAAAACAGTCAACAAGGTTTTAAGCTTATTTATTTACTCCACCAAACCGGCTGGATTGAATTAGTGTGTAAGCTTCTTTACAACTTTTGACGGACAACAACAACCAAAAACTTGGTGGAAACCTTCATATCATGGTAATCTGCTGAAAAACCTAATTTTTACTTAATTTGAACACTGTTAATGCTCCAGCAATTAGTAAATTAAACTTAAGAGATTATGATATGTTTTTATTTTCTTCCTTCTTTATGAAAACATCTCGTCGTGCGAGTGCAACAATAACGTATCTGCATTTTGCTGTATTTGCAGGAGAAGCATTTTTATGTTTTTCATACTTATTGTGTTTTTGATTAAAAATATAGTGTTAATATGGAAGTATAAAGATTGTTTTCTTTGATAATATAAATTGAACATCGTGTCATAAACATAAGTATTTGAAAAGATATTGACATTTTTAGATAACGTATCTGCCCTTATAAATCCAGTGAGTGCAACAACAACTTATGTGGCAGATACGTTATTATTGCACTGAGAAAACTTGAGAAAATACGAGAAATCAGAGTGCAACAACAACGTATGTGGCAGATACGTTATTATTGCACTGAGAACTTGAAAATAGACAGGAAACAGAGTGCAAGAACATCGTAAGTGGTAGATACGATGAAAATGCACTCAGCATACTATGAAAGCAGAGTGCAACTCTAACGTAAGTGGCAGATACGTTGTTGTTGCACTCAGATTTATATTAAATAAAATTTAAGTGCACTTACGACATTGTTTTTTATTAATTAAACATAATCAATTTGTTTTAGAACTTAAAAATTAGCTTGAAATGAGCGCAATTACCTACTCTTTCAAAATATATAAAAAAGTAAATTTCGACAAAATGTCACTTACGACATTGTTGCACTCGCATGACGATCTGTTAATAGACTCCTAGGTCCGTATGCACAAAAGAGTTAGACTGGGTCTAAAGTTAGACCTGGTCTAAGTGAAATTTATTCATGCCTCAAGAGCTGTTTTCCTTTGCATTTTCATAAGATATTTTGTGCAATCTTTAAACTTTGCATCCGAATCTTTACAATTTGTTAAGCTAATTTGAAAAATAAATGTAATGAAAGTGTGCATTTCACAAAAACCAAAATCCACTTAAACCAGGTCTAACTTTAGACCCGGTCTAACTCTTTTGTACATACGGACCATAGGATTATCATATTGAAACTGCAAGCTAGTATTCAACTAACATTCCCCTTGTATTTATATTCATAAAAATGTTATTATTGTTATTAAGTCATCTCCAAAGTGAACAAAAACACTCATTATTATTATGAACATTTGTAGTCAAATTTCATTTTTATCTCTGTATATTAATTGTTCTGTCATAATTGTGTCATACCCTTCACACCCATCACAAACTGTTGCATATTATTCAGTAAAAGATCATTTACTAACGTTACCTGTATTACAGAATTAACCATTTTCATATATAATTACATTTTGTGTATTTGGTTTGTACAATTCCCATGAATTATTTGTGTACATACAACTTATATGTAAAATTTTATAATATTGGTAAATCTAAAAAGGGGATTTATATCCTTTTCTTCTTTTAAGTAAGATTTCCTATTTGTAAAGATAAAATATCTACTTAGGCCAACAAAAAAACAAGTTTGTTTTCAGGAGCAAGCCTGAAAAGTCAAATGCGAAATGCGTTTTTTTAATTTGTTTATATTCTTCTTCAAATCTGTGCATTTGTGTTACTCTTATGCTCGGTAAAATGTGATTTTCGCCACAGATTTTCACTTCCGTGTTTGCCGTATGTCGCCAATCGCCATCTTGAAATATGTTACACAATATCGACAAAAGATGGCGCCCTAACAATAATTCCCCCGTTTTTTCTATAATTATTTTTAAATGCGCAAGAATCAAGCATCTCAATGAAAGGCGCGCGCACTATTGGAAACAAACTTAGTTTTTTTGTTTAGCCTTATAAGTTAACCGATGTGCTACTTGTGAAGTATACTATATAGTCTGTGCCAGCTCAAGCTGGGAAGTGACATCAGCGCATTATCTGGTGATAGGAACAGCACTTTCTGAACTGACATTGTACTTTGATAGCGAAGGTGCAAACACGGCTGGAAATAACACCTACCCTGCCCATAGTGGGTTCACTTTCAGTGAGTAACCTGCCAAACTGGCTAGTTTAAAATAATCTGAAGTTCCAACCCTGCCCAATAACCCTGATATAACACGAAGTGATTTTTAAGTCCCAAGCATTACTTTGATATTAAATAACTGGATATCACAATTTCCTGTAATCAAGTTGGCACAAACTAAAATGAAAGTCCCTATCAATTTTGTGATAACGAGGTACCACTGAAACTGTACATCAGGAGAAGACTGAGAATTATCCCGCTAAAATTACGAGGGTTGTGTGGGACTATTGAGTTTGTTAACATACCAAAGAAATAAATACTTAAAGATATAACATTATTAGTATTTAGTATTCATGCACTTTATTGATTGACTGCAACATATTATGAAAACATTCGGGCTGGTGGAATTAGTAACTTGTGGAAGACATGGAACACCCTCCCGGAGTACATCCGTAGCAGCCCTTTCAATTGGTTCTTTCAAATCAAAATTCAAGACACACTTTTTCAAGATAGCTTATGATTAGGTTATTAATATTGTTGTATGATTAACCTCTTCCACATTTGTGTATATTATTCACATGTTTAATGATATTTGTTTGTATCTTTTTAAAAAGATACAAGTATTTATTAATGTTTGTCAGGCAGGGAATTTCTGTGAGTTACCTGCCAGCCCTGGATGCAATGTTGTCACATTTCAGTTATGCATACACTATCATGATTCATTCACTAGAATTCTACGCCATGATATGACCTTCCAAGTTGACACAAAGTATAGTAACTATAGAAGACAATAGTATAATTTAGTCTGTTCCAAATTGGTGGAGAAATAATCAAAGCACTTGCACTTGATTTTGGCATATGTATGCGTAGTCTTTGTCAAAGACACCGCACAATATTACCTGTCGTAAGACGTTGTATTAGACTATTTTGACAGAGAGCGCTCACACACCTTGACCACATCCAACGCCTTAATGAAAGGCTAATGTATGCATAACACATGCGATGCATGATGCGCCCTGTTGCATTATGCAAGCCTCATGCGCGCTAGCACTCTTCTATATTAGTGTGGAGCAGTAAGGATGCTCGCCAATTTGGAACTGACCATACTCTACACTTTCATACATAACCTACCTCAGAGTACTCATATCATCCCAGGGTATTTTCACTGTTTTAGGGGCATAACTTGTAATGCATTGTATATGTTCCAGCATCATAAAACATTGGGAAAAGTTACATTTCTTATATACTTCTTTCATCTAAACACAACACCAAAAGTAAGTCCCCCCCTAAACAATTCGTCATAACATCGTAAGATAAAACATTTTACCAATAAAACTTAGTTAGAAATAATCCTATGACTGTTTCCTAAGTGGTGTTTGAAAATGAAAGATGTCCATGACTTCATGGCTGAATAAGCTCAAAAATAAGACAAAAACTGCCCTTCTCAAAAGTCACAACTCACTATGCTAATATCTGAACCAAGAATGGGATTTACATGGCTGAATGATCATGAATTGATTACACATTACAGTAAATTTTGCTCAGCCACGGGTACTTTTCCATTAGTGAGAAGCAATTCATAAACCTTTGTGACTTTTGAGAAGGGCAGTTTTTGTCTTCCATTTAAGCTCATTCAGCCATGAAGTAATGGAAATCTTTCATTTTCAAACATCACTTAGGAAACAGTCATAGGATTATTTCTAACTAAGTTTTATTGGTAAAATGTTTTATCTTACGATGTTCTGACGAATTGTTTAGGGGGGGACTTACTTTTGGTGTTGTGTTTAGCTCAGTGCAGTGACATCATATTGTATCCTTAATGGCGTCTCATTATTATGTGCATAAATGTAACGCATAAATTACCAAGCAACCAAAGACGAATCCTGGAACTTACAGGGCAAGTCAGAAAGAATGGGCACTTTTTTCGCAAAGGTGTCACAAATAATTTAGTAAAGCATATTCAATACCAATGGCAGTGCTTTTAAGACTAATTATTTGGCTTTCATTAAAAAGGCTTTCATTAAAAAAAATAATATAAAAAAATTGACCATTGCGTTATCATCATGTTACGTACACTAATTTTAGTAAAGCCTCCAATTTTAAATCCAATCCATGGAATACCGTATTATCCCTATTTGCTTAAAAGCGCCCAGGGCGGTTAGCAAAGTCATTTTGGGTGGGCGCTTATTATGTTACCTTTTTTAAACCATTTATCGTGGAGACTTGTCAAATTCGGCAAATGTTGCGAAGACATTTTGTTCGGTAAAACATACCAATACTAGGGGAGAGCGGGCGGCGGCTGCGATCGAAGCAGGCTTTCTGGTATTGCTTTACTGAAGGACGCCGTGGCGAAAAATAAATTTGTTGGTAGTCATTGAGATAAACAAGGCATAGGGCTTATAAGGGAATATGCGCTTAATAGGGATAATACGCTTAATAGGGATAATACGGTAGTTGAATTATCAATGGAATAATTGTGTACAGGTAACAGATCTGGGATGATCCACATCTCCAACTTTTCCATTTAAGCATGGAACTTGCTCCCTCTGAGCAGACTGGAATGTTAAAGTTTGGCCATAATTGCACATGTACACTGGGAGTACTTTAGTGAGCAAAGAGTTAAAAAACAATATTTCTCGCAATTTGGAATTGATTAAACTATAGTATAATTTGAGTTGCTCCATGTTACAGTACATTACTGCACCTGTTTTTGTTTGGCAGAGATGTATGTTTATATTCCTGTTTAGCAGTACTAATTTTGTAGCCAATGGTCCCTGTCTGGCAACAAAATAATTGTTTTAACCTATTAATATGTATTTTGTATATGATTATATTGTTCAATGGCTAGTCTAACCAGAAACGGTTGTCAATAATTATTACGCTCCCGATTTATCAGTTGAGCGCTTTTTGATTATCTTTTGATAATGTGTATATTGATCTCTTTTGGAATATGATGTTGCCCTGACCGCTTGTAAACAAACCCATTGAATGTGTATTCTCATTTTTTAATTGGTCAAATTTCCAGCGATCAGAGAAACATCTATTTGCCTGATGATTGGACAAAATGACTGTATGGGATTGTCCATGAAACTCAGAGTAGCGATATATTCCGGAAGGTCTATACCTCTGAATGATTATATTGATATATATGAACAACTTTATTTTAACAGCTCAGCTGTTAGGCCATAAAAGTGAGCACTCTCTATCCTATATAGATGTAAAATAGTATATCTTTTAAGTTTTATCTTTATTTTGTTGAGAAAGGCATCTCTAAAAATATTGTCTTACAATTTTAACCATCCTCTATAAAGTAACGGAAAAAAACCTGTAGGCCATTTTGTTTAAACATTTTGAAAAATTCCTGACATTTTTTAAGGATAAAAACCTGACTGTCTGACCCTACCTGAGAGGGTTGTTTGCCAATACAAAAGGTTCCCAGTTATTGTCGCCTCATGAGAAATTTCTCACAAAAGTAGAGTTATCATTTCTATATTCAGCTTTTAATTAACATGGAAATCTGGTATTTGAAATTTTGGTCACATTTTGAAATGATTGATCTGCATCACTTTCTTTTATAAACATTCCAATCATTTGTCAGTTTTACTGAGTACGTACTATCAAAGTGGACATTTTCGTACTTACTTTAATTGAGATATTGTGCAATCATACTTTGTTGAATGTAAATAATCTATTTATATAATTTTATTGTGATCATTAAATAAAATGTGCTCATGAAATAGTATTTGAAAACTTTCTGTTTGTATGTATTTAATATTGATTTGTGTGGTAAGGTCCTGCAACCCTTGTATCAAAGCCGTAAGAATCCTATAAGGCCAATTAAAATGGATTCTGAGCTTACTGTTTAAAGTTTACAAAAAGGGACCCATTGACTTTTAATATTAATTATCTTTTATTTTCTCTATTTTGAAACAGGCGGTCTCAACCGATATTAACCCATACTATTATGTCGTGGACTCTGCATTTAATTATTTTACAAATTCTGATTAATTTTATACCTAGGTAATAATACAATCATATTCTTTGTTTATACATCATAATTCAATATTTTGCAATTCTCAATTTTGGACGTGGGCGGGAAACTGTAAACTCAGAATCAATTTGAATTGGCCTACATGATATCAGCTTCCATCTCCGAGCTGAACATTACAGAGAAAAAACCTTCCAACATCGTAAAAACAGTTTTAATTGTCTTTATTCAGAATCCCATAGCCATTATTGGGAATGATATTTTGTAGATAAAAATCTTTAGATTTGTTTTCACCCTCAATTTGCATTTATTTAACAAAAGTTTAGGCATTTTAGCAAAATAGTCTGCTGAGTTTTGATATTTCATGGAATTTCAAATTTGTTAAGGCTCATAGAAAATTACACATAAAAAAAAGGGTGCACATGTTTACCCAGCTTTTTGACCATGAAGTTCTAACATTTGGTGTAAGATGTTTATACATATGGAAAGACTAAACACATGGCTTAGAGGTGCTGCATATTTCATCTGATTCAGATTTTTCAATCCTGAGATATGGCCAATTAACTAGAGCTACCCAAAATCGATGTTGTGCCACTTTACAGTTTCATAAATGTTTCCTCTTTCCAGAAAAAATTGTACACCAAACTCTAGTACTTAATGGTAAACAAGTTGCGCAAACATGTGCAACCTTTTTTTAGGGACACCCTGTACATGATACATATTATACCATGTCTCGTTGTGATTCAGTTGCTAATTTTAGGTTGCTGACTGGGGGAAAGGTTGCGACTGGGGAGGGGGATTTCTCCTTGCCTCCGGGTGGTGCCACCACTGCATGCATACATTAATTATCTGCAATGTCCAAGGCATTGTGATTAAAAATGTAATACATCATTTGATGTTTATCTTATTTGTCAATTTTAAACACAATGGAAGCAGATCTAAAGGGTTCAACAAAAGAAAGTATACCACTTTGTTTATGTCATTTTGAGTAACATTCAAATTTTAGACATTTAGATGAATCTTTTAGGCATAATTTGATATCAAATTTGCCCCCTAACAACAAAAGATAACCATGATTAGCACCATTTAAAGAAAATTTGTCACTTTTCAGAAGTCACATTTTCAATACACTTGCGCGGGAAGAAAAGACCACATGTTACCTGTTCATAATCAAATAGCCCGCACGCTCAGGCACAACCCAACACAGTTGCACTGTGTGATCAATATCCATTTTATTCCCGGCCATTCAAAGTGCCACGCACAGCATTTTCTCGCGGCTTGCGTGCGTTGAAAATGTGACTTTTGAAAAGTGACCAATTTTCTTTAAATGGTGCTAATCATGGAAAGATTCATCTAAATGCCTATCTAGCCTGTTTGGTCAACAACAACAAAATTGAATGTTACTCAAAATGACATAAACAAAGTGGTATACTTTCTTTTGTTGAACCCTTTACATTCAAATTAATGAGATTTGAAACAGACAGATTATATTCACCATAATAGTATGTTTATTTAATAAACAGTTCTCATTACATAGGAATTAGACAAGAAGACATCACAATGTAAACAAATTGTACAGATTATTTCAATTCAACAAGAATTAAACGTTCATTATGATAATAGCGGGTGTGCTAGACATGCTAGATGAGAAAATGAGATTCATGAGTTGTAACTTGAGTTCATGAGTTGTCAATTACTGTTAAACATGAGTTTACGAGTTGTAAATAAAACGCGGCACCTGCCCGATGCAAAATGCGGCGCCTGATAGGCGGTACGCACACTTCCTTGCCGACAAAAAACGTGGCAAAAATGTACCAGTTCTGTATTTTTTTAAGCAATCCCATTGCTGATTTCTCTAGGTATAAAACCCCATCATAATGTATTTTACATGTACACTTGTACGCACGCTGCGTTGCCGACAGAAAACGGACCCAAAATGAGTAAAATAAGATTGCGTGATTTGACAGGGATTTGCATTGAACTAATTTTATTTATTCAGTTTTATAACTCAATTTCTTTTCGTCTCTTTTCCACACTCTGGGCCTATATAATACAGGGTGTATCAAAAAAAACGCAACACTTTTTGTCGCAAGCTCTCCGATTACGGCAAATCACAAATCACTCTGAAATGTATATATTCTGTTAGGTGTACTTATTGGCTATCACATAGTCAAATTACAGCGATATCGATGATTGATTCGCTGAGATATCAACGATACACGTAGACAAGTGCAAAACACGTTTTAAATCGTTTATCCTGTATGCCTGATTTACTTGTCAGGTGAATATTAGCAAGACACTTTAATAACTCATTGTACTTAAATAATTGGAATCAAACTCATCATTCTGAGAAGAAAATGATATGTTAAGGGCAGTGTCAACCCGGCACTTGTTTCAAAAATTGAATTTCATATTTCTCTATTATTTTATACTTTTATATGTATTCTATCATTACCATCATAAGTTACTAATCGGAAGCGATTATTTCCCGTTCTTTTGGGTGATTTAAAATTGTTGTTTTGGTAAGTTTGAGCCAGGAAAAGGCGCATGGTTATTTGGCGGGAATTTAAGCGGAGTTCCGCGCTTTTCAAATGCTGCGACAGCTGTTTGATCATTGCGTCGCGCGCTGAAACTTCCCGCGCGTAATACTAGACGCGCCGCTTAATATCCGCGACGTAGACGCGAAAAACAAAAGAGCGCAAAACAATGTCTAAAAATGTAAACAAAGGCCAATCTTACAATCATTTAAATTTCAGTTTTCTTCCAATTTCTTCACATTGTGACAATATAAATTGAATCTGATAGTTTATTATGATTGTTCATAATAGTATACTCGCTTTTTAGGTCACACGCCCCTGTATTCCGTGAACATTTAGCTTTAAATGGTGGAAAATGTCAATATTTTTACTAAATCGCTGTTTTCTAGAAGTTCAAATTTGAAGGAATTTTACGATTTTTCAGACAGCATAACTAAAAAGATATCAAACTATCAGGTAAGCTTTTACTACCATTGTGTAGAGGACTTTCAGCACTAGGAGGCAATTTTTTATTTTTTCGATTATGGATTTTAAACTCGAGATATGCATCCAAAAAGTGCCAAAAATGTGATTTTTGAGATAAAAATCTCATTGTTGGCACTTTTTGGTCAATATTTTCAAAACTAAAAATTTTTAAGCAAAAAAAAAGAAGTGCTTCCTAGATAATTGACTTTAGATGATTTTGGTGAAATATTGAAATTTTTAATCAAAAACTGATTTTGTTAGGTTGTCTGGAAATTGTTGGCGCCAAAAAAGTGATTTTTGGGCAAAAATGTAGAAATCACTTTTTTTGGGGAAATTTAATACCAAATATAGATTCTCCGACTCATTTCATTTGAAAAATTGTATACTTTTATGTACATTACATTATTAGTTTAAAAGTTACAGTGCTTGATAAATTTCATATATTTAGGGTTGACACTTCCCTTAAAGGTATCAAATGTCTGGCTATTGCAGTATCATATCAATATTATTTAAATCTGGCAATAAATTAGTTGATAGTTAATGACACAATTTGAAAATCCAGATTACAAAGTCTGTTTGCAAATCCTCTCTCTTTTTCTCTCGTTAAAAAATGTCATAAGTAAAAGACACATTATTCAAAAGATATATAAATGGAATAGTCCAGTGAATGTAGTAATTGTCTTGTATGAATCAGTCATTGTTAGTCTGTTGTGAATGGGAATGGGACATTATGGTGCTGCTCGACCCTCAAAATGCTGTCCTTGTTTTAAGATGCATCGATTATGAACTTTAATTTATGAAAGAACGTACCATAGACATTATGTGGCGATCATAGCAATCGGTGCTTCAGAACTTAAAAAGGGTGATTGACGTATTCAAATGCTCGAATGAATGATTATCAGATTACACGATTCAATGAGTTTATGTTCCACCTTACTCAAACAAAGGAAATTAAGATAAACCATTCCAGACATTAAAGTTAACCCATAACACTAATCGGACAGGAAAATCCAAGTTTTTAGAACGAACGATGTAAAACGTGTTTTGCACTTCTCTACTTATACCTTTAATATCTCAGCGAATAAATAATCGATATCGTTGTAATTTGACTATGTGATAGCCAATAAGTAGACCTAACAGAATATATAAGTTTTAGAGTGATTTGTCTTTTACTGTGACCGTACAGCTCTCGACAAAAAGTGTTGCGTTCTTTTTGATACACGCTGTATAAAAATTTTAAACATGAAAGAGAAAGAATTGCACTTTGTGTGATACTATTATATACAACAAATATCACATTCCATTTGGTTTGCAATAGTAAAACTATATAATATTAGCAGCATGTAGACTGATATTGGGTTCGATCATGATTTTAGGAATAATTTAGATACCTTTTTAGAACCATGGTGTTTGAGCTCCGTAGCTTTCAAGGTCATCACGACCCCTTCATTCAGCGTAGTGTTTACTTTTTTGGTACACCTTTTTGGTACATCCCAAGGACAAAACCCCTGACGCGAACAAATGTGGTGTGATTTACCAAATTGACTGTCCTGATTGCCCCAAATCCTATGTGGGTTCAAAGAACACTCGAACCACAAAACTACTCCTCTCACAGCTGTGGCAGAACACTCTAAAGACTTCAAGCACAAAATCAAGCTTGACGACGTCCAAGTGATCGCCAGAGAAGATCAGTTTTGGAAACGCAAAATCAGAGAGGCTATTGAAATCAAGACACTGAAACCGACCCTCAGGCTACGACCTACCCGCCATAATAATAATAATAATAACACACACTTATAGAGCGCTTTACTTTAGTGAGATCTAAACTCAAAGCGCTGTACAACATATAAATACAAGATTAAAGCAAAAATACAACAACGATGACCTGCTGTCATGTGATCGCCCAAAAGGTGGTCATGTGACAAGTGGAGGGAAGTAAACACTACGCTGAATGAAGGGGTCGTATATAATATTACTTGGTCTAATTTGGATTGAACAAATGATTGTGATGATTTCCTAATGACAGCATAATAATAATGACAATCCCGTCTGGAGCGTTCGAAAAGGATGGATAAGTGCACGTTATAAATCTGAGTTATTAATATTATTATAACAATGAACTCATAAAAGATATGCAGTTCTTTGCTACAAAGCTTATACCATACTTCCTCCAAGCTATATCCCATGGTTTATTCTTAGGCCAAAAAAAAAGAAGTTTGTCTCAAAGCTTGCGAAGGCTTCAAAATCGGGCGACTCGCGCGGTTTTTTTGTCTTTACATTTTTTTATTTGTGTGTCAATTTTTACTCTTGCAACCGTTGACACTTTCTGATATATATTTGTTTCTATTTGAAATGAATATTGTGATGTAGTTGTGTAAAGCACAATTGTGCAGCATTTTTTCAAGAACCGAGTCATGTAAAAGTTTGAAAAAAGGAAAATCTGCTGATATTTTTGATAAAGACTCAAAATAAAAATTTGTACAATTTCCTGCATTTCAGACGCGGTATTTTTGGCATTTCAAAACCAATGCGCGCGCAAGCTTTGAGACAAACCTATCTTTTTGTTTGGCCTAATACAAGAAACCACATTATTTAATTACCTTATGGCCCTCCCATGGGTTATACCCATAATATTTATAATATTTATAAATCTATGGTTACGCCATATTACTTTACCTCTCATACCACATAACTTCTCATACCACATAACTTCTTTAACCCCTGGTTCCGTGACGTACAGGGTGTATCAAAAAAAATAGGACACTTTTTCATGACGGTGTAATACTTGTTATAATCATTGGACCATGACCAATTTAGTCTCAATGTAAAGCCCAATTAATTATTATGATATCCTGAAAATAAGAGATCAATCCGATGAAAAATAAGAAAACTAGCATAATTTGCGTAAACCATGTCATTTACTGGTTTGTACAATGGGATTTACATGTATAGACCAGTAAATAACATGGTTTACGTTTCAATACTTTATAATAATTATAAACATAGAAAATAATCTATCAGTCAATAGCAAAGATTAGTTTGGTAATCCATTTAATTCTGGCACAAATCAATACTGGCTAAATAATCCACAAATCAGATGCATGCATATTCTGTGCAAATTAAAAAAAGTTCTCGAACCCACTGTGGATGGTTCATTATTAGCATGATAAGAAGTTCGACATGTTTCTCTACTGTTACTGTTTGAATGACCATTGTACATACTACAAAATAGATCGCCTTGCCTAATAGGTCACAATTTCCTTAATTAATGATAGATTTTTCTCATCTTTTCAGGATTTTATCTTTATCGGTTGTACTTTTCATTGAAATAAAAATTGGTCCCATGCTTCAGTGATTTAACAAGGATTTAAACCATCATCAAAAAGTGTCCTAATTTTTTTGATACACCCTGTATATGGCGTATACCAATTTACTTCATAATTTACCCCACAATAAAACAACAGGTTGCTTTATTAACCCCTATCCGATGGTATACAAATATTGAATGTCTGAGCGCAGGCGCGTAGCCAGCATTGTCATTCCGGTGGGGCAAACATCAATAGCGTCCCTATTTTTTTTTATGTCCCTAAAATTTTCGTAAAAGGTTGCCCCAATTTTTTTTCTAGTCACTTACCTCGTGAATTTCACGTAAGTGGGGGCGGGGGGGGGGGGGGGGGGGGGGGGGGGAGGTCTCAAAAATGTTCGCACAGTCAAAAAAAATCGCACAGTAAAATGTACTACATGAACAATTTCTCGTCCCCATTTCTCTTCTCTTTCCCCTCTCCTTCCCCTTTCCCTTCTCTTTCTCCCTCTCCTTCCCCTTTCCCTTCTCTTTCTCCCTCTCCTCCCCCTTTCTTTTCTCTTTCTCCCTCTTCTTCCCCCTTCTTTCTCTCTCTTCTCCCCTTCTTCTCGTCCCCATTTTTCCGCTTCGCCGTCCCCATTTTAGGTGTCCGGGGGGGCAGCTCACCCCACCGGCCCCCCCACTGGCTACGCTACTGTCTGAGCGTGTAATAGTAAAAACTATATCACAAGGTCAAATTTGGATTTTTCCATTGCACGAGGCGAAGCCGAGTGTAATGGAATAATCCAAATTGGACCGAGTGCAGTGGCGTAGCCAAGGGGGGGCAAGGGGGGGGCAGCTGCCCCCCCTGTGGGGTTCTCTGCCCCCCCTGTTGCCCCCCCTGTGGGAAATGTCAGTTGAAATAATTTGGGACTAACCTATTCACAACACAAGGAAATTCAATCCTCAATTTGGTTGTTGCCCCCCCACCAAAACTCCCGGCCCCCCCTTTGCCCCCCCACTGAGAAAAACCTGGCTACGCCACTGACCGAGTGATATAGTTTTACTATTGCACAAACAAAAGGCATTCAATATTTGTTTTATATCATGATATCACATCATTCTTGTCCAGCCATAATGATAGTAAAAACTATCACATGGTTGAAATTAGGCCTATCATGATATAATACTTCATATACCATATCTCAATAATTATAACCCATACGCCAATCCTTAACCATTTCCTGTGGCTTACTTTATTAACCCCCTACCTCTCAAACCGCATTACTTCATTAACCCCCTACCGCCAGGTTGCTCTATTTAATCTTATTTTATGGGGATTAATAACCCCCACAAAATGGTACTTATAATACCACATCACTATATAACCCCCTAGGCTTCCTGTCCTAAACCATTTCCTGTGGTTTAACCCATACTATACTTTAATATACCACATCACTATAATATAACCCTAGGCCTATCCTTAACCATTTCCTGTGGTTTAAACCCATATGGTATACTTATACCACATCACTATAATATAACCCTAGGCCTATCCTAAACCATTTCCTGTGGTCTAACCCCACCCGATGGTATTTATAACACATCACTATATAACCCCATATATCCTAAACCATTTCCTGTGTGGCTTATATTTATTTGAATGTTGGGGTGTGTGCGTATAGTGCCGCGGCAGAGTGTCTTTGCGCAAACATGCACGCGGCGTGTTACAACGGTATTACGAGTAACGCAAAATTTCAAGCAAGTTCTAGTGACATTTTTGAGCCAAATTTCGTGTATTTTTGCTGTTTTTGGAGCCAATTGTTAACCAATTTCACTGGAATATACTTTATAACACTTCCTGCATTTTCCTCTATCTTCCGTGCAAATTAGGCGACCCACACACGAATACCATACCTTATGGATCTATCCTTGTGGAGACATATTATCATACACACAATATGATTGGCTAAAACTTGTTTTTTTATATATATCAAGTAGAAAAAATAGACTTTAGTTGTATATACACAGGTATATGTACAAGGAAAAAGTTACACAAGATAGTTCAAAAAAACTGTTCAAAGTCGAAAAAATAAATTAACAGAGGACACAAATAAGAATCATGCGATATTTAGACATTGTGACAATGTAACAAAAACGTTTTTTGGTAAAAAATTGCGAAATTGCACCAACGTACATCATTGACAAAAACAGTAAAATGGGCAGTGTGTTGGCTCTATTAAGGCATAGCAACACACTGCAATGGTGATAGGGTATATACAATAGAACTACAGGTAGGAAATGATGTCTTTGCTGCCAGACAAGGCAATTATGAGATTGAGGCCAAAATTAGGATAACTATCTGTCTCCCTTTCTATGGCAAGAGTATTACTTTTCATTTCAACATGCAGCTTACCCTAACTTTATATTTAGATTTCAGAATTGTCAGAATACTGATATAACAGTTTATAAGGTTAAATTACCATCTGTATATCACAATTAGCCTAGTTGTACGGCTTCCGACTTACAAATTTGGTCCCATCTAATAAAAATGAATTGAAAGTAAAGGTTTTACATGGAATCCTACGATAATGGGATTCCAACCCAGCCTTTTGGTCCCAAAGCGAATGTAATACCACTAGACCAGCTAGGCTGTTGGTGCCGAGGTAGCAATTGTAATCCTACAAAAGAGGTAGGGTCGTAGCCAAGCTTTAAGGTAAATTATGTGATCTTTCCAGGGAACACCCTCAACATCAAAAAAAAACACTCAAAATCATGGTTTTTAGAGTGAAAATAAACTGTCGGGTTAACACGACAGTTTATATTTTCACTCTAAATTCACTCTAAAAACCATGATTTTGAGGTAATTCGGAATCGTATCGCTCTGTAACTTGGAATGTATGTACGATTTATGATCAGAAATGTAAATCTGCAAGAAAATCTACTTTCTAAAAGAAATCGTGAATAGAGGGCGCTCTCTGGAAAATATCACATACTATGCCTTTAATAGTCTATGTGTATTACGGAATAAAGCTATAGAACTATTCAACAGAAGAAGTCCTTTACACTAGACTTATTCATGATAGCTTACTCATCGGTAGAAACCTTATACAGTGGAACCTCGTTAACACAAAGTTGCCTGCGCCTTGGATCTTAGTTTGTGTAAACAGGAATTTGTGTTATCCAGTCATATTATATGGTAATTATATGGTAAAATTACGAGTTCATAACGCACGGATAAAGCACTTATACAGTGGAACCTCGTTAACACAAAGTTGCCTGCGCCTTGGATCTTAGTTTGTGTAAACAGGAATTTGTGTTATCCAGTCATATTATATGGTAAATATAAGTTTGGGACTTGAATAACACTTTGTGTTAACAGGAACTTTGTGTTAACAGAGTTTGTGTTAACTAGGTTCCACTGTAATATCAATACTAACAATACATTCATTACTCGTAATTCAAACTCTCTTACATGTAGTTACGAACCATTTAATTGTCTAATGTGCATTTAATGTCTAATTGCACTCCGCATGTGCGCCATACATGCACGCACACACGATTTGTTTTGATTTGTTGTTCATAAAGCATGGGTACGCTGAACGCTGGTTTTTACTGCAGGTGGGTATCAACTTTGTAACATGTTTTGATTTGTTCAAAATTAAGGTCAGTAAGCGTAACTAGGTTCTTCAATTTATTTATTTATTTATTTATTTTTTTTGGGGGGGGGCATCGGGCGAGGGGGCAATAGCTGACTATTTTATACATACATAATAGAGTTTGTCATTTCATTTGCGGGGCATCAGGGGGGGGGGGGGGGGAGCCTTCTGGCAGGGGCCCACTAGCTATGCACATGATTAGGGTTAATAGAATATAATAATGCACAACATTTTAAATATTGATTACAGTTAACACAAACTTCTTGATCACACAAAGTATCTTCCACATCCCAAGCTTATTTATATATATAAACCCTGATCATAATACAACCTGATACCACAAATTCCTGTTAACACAAAGTAAAATTGTAAGGCCTGAACAAATTTTTGTTTTCACTCACTATAGTATTTCCGTGTATGAATTAGGTTAATACATGTGTAATAATAATAATATCAGGCATTTATATAGCGCCTAATTACATCGAAAGGATCCCAAAGCGCTTTACAAATTACATTAAAAGAAAGAGCATAAATATACACAGGAATGCAGCATACTAAATAAAAGTACTGTAAAAGGTGATGGCATAATAAAACACATCTTAAAGCCAGGCG
>CM069443.1:1009382-1318432 GCA_035610835.1 Ophiura sarsii
AAACATCTCTCTAGCCATTGATGGGTATAACAATGTGTCTGACCCACCTCCATTGACAGTCCCTGCGGACAAAGCCCAAACATCTCTCTAGCCATTGATGGGTATAACAAAGTGTCTGACCCACCTCCATTGACAGTTCCATCGGGCAAAGTCCAAACATCTCTCTAGCCATTGATGGGTATAACAATGTGTCTGACCCACCTCCATTGACAGTCCCTTCGGACAAAGCCCAAACATATCTCTAGCCATTGATGGGTATAACGAAGTGTCTGACCCACCTCCATTGACAGTCCCTTCGGACAAAGTCCAAACATATCTCTAGCCATTGATGGGTATAACAAAGTGTCTGACCCACCTCCATCAACAGTCCCTTCAGGAAAAGCCCCAACATCTCTCTAGCCATTGACGGGTATACCAAAATGTTTGACCCACCCCATCGACAGTCCCTGCTGACAAAGCCCAAACATTTCTCTAGCCATTGATGGGTATAACACAGTGTCTGACCCACCTCTATTGACAGTCCCTTCAGACAAAGCCCAAACATTTCTCTAGCCATTGATGGGTATACCAAAATGTCTGACCCCCCCCCCCCCCCCCCCCCATCGACAGTCCATGCGGACAAAGCCCAAACATCTCTCTAGCCATTGATGGGTATAACACAGTGTCTGACCCACTTCTATTGACAGTCCCTTCGGACAAAGCCCAAACATCTCTCTAGCCATTGACAGTTACAACAAAGTGTCTGACCCACCCCATCAACAGTCCCTTCGAACAGAACCCAACATCTCTCTAGCCATTTTGTTTACAGCTATAACAAAGTGTCTGACCCACCTCATTCGATAGTCCCTTCGGAAAAAACCCCAAACATCTCTCTAGCCATTGACGGGTATAACTAAGTGTCTGACCCACCTCCATCGACAGTCCCTGCTGACAAAGCCCAAACATCTCTCTAGCCATTTTTGTACAGGTATAACAAAGTGTCTGACCCACCTCCATCGATAGTCCCTTCGGAAAAAAACCAAACATCTCTCTAGCCATTGACGGGTATAACTAAGTGTCTGCCCCACCCCATCTGCCTCAGTCCCTGCGTACAGAACCCACATATCTAGATTAACTTACAATGTTTGCTGTTGTGTAGTTTTCTTGTACACATATCTCCTTAAAAAGAATATTTTGGTGAACACTGATTAAATTTAGAGTTTTTGGACAACATTTCACATATGCAGTGCCATGCATAGATATGATTCCACATGGTTGGAATTGCACTAACACAAAATGCTGACAAGATTTTTCCAAAGACCTTTTTGCTTGCTAGCAGGCTGTCTGTTGTGTAATTTAGCAGAAAGCAAGGTTGCTTACTCTGTAATGTGGTGTTTAATTAGATTATAGTAGTGAACATTTTAAAAAGAGTTGATTATTGTATCTTAAAATATAGCAGGCTGTCTGTTGTGTAATTTAGCAGAAAGCATGGTTGCTTACTCTGTGTGTTGTAACCATGGTAACGTGGTGTTTAATTAGATTATGGTAGTGAAAATTTAAAACATAGTTGATTATTGTATCTTAAAATACTCACAAATATTTTCTTGTTCTAAACCGTAGAGTCTCCTCCTTATTATATTTTCAGACATTATTAAGGAAAATAACCAAGTTTTCCAATTTGTGCATATGACATCGTCGTGTGAGTGCAAGAATGTTGTATCTGCATTTTGCTATATTTGCAGGAGAAGCATATTTATGTTTTTCATAATTATTGTGTGTTTGAGCATTTGAAAGTCACCTAAATTATTTGTAAGATTACATAAAGATTACAGCCAAATACTGAGTAATCAATAAGGGAATGACCCTTCTTGTGGCATGACTGATTTACTGATATAGTAATAGAACAAGGGATTGTCTGAAAGATCTAATATCATTCAACAAATGTTATACTTACTGCTGAATACATAAATAATTTGGTTTGCGTATTATCACCGCTTGTCCACTTCTTGATATTTGCCACTAGTCTACCGATAAGGGGACCTGTTGCAAAAAACAAAATATTCAAGATCGTATCTTATAGTGCTTTGTCTAAGCAAACTGACCCGACCAATTTTAGCTTTCAGACTTCAAAGTGTTTTTATCAATATTCATATTTCACCTTTAAATATCACTGTGACCTCTTAATTTTTGTCAATGACTTCCTTTGTTATGCAATTTCACAATGGTTACTTCTCTCACCCCAGGTGAACTGACATGGGTACTGGCATTACAATGATTACAATTACAACACAAGCACTGGACTTTCCAGGTTAAAATGTTGCCAACTATATATATATCTGGGAGGGGAGCATTAACGCATGGGATAGACATCATGGGCACATACAACAAACAGGTGCTGCTGCCCGTATGATTTTGTCTAGTGTAGGTAAGGGTTATTAAATAGAAAAATACTGCAAGTCACGACTTGCGAATCCCCCTGGCTGGGAGATCAACTAAATGAGGTCAAAGGTCACATAGGGGTCATGTCCCCCCCCCCCCCCCCCACCCAGTGTTCATGTTTCTTTTCTCCAAGTTTGACGTCAATCGGGCAACTTTTACGATTTGACCTCTGGATTACCTTTGACATCAGATGACCTCGAATGACCTTTAATTATTTTTGACATGTTCTCCCGGTGTTCATTGCACGATTTAACCCCTTGTTGACCTTTGACCTTGGATGAGCTCTGATGACCGTTGAACTCGGTTGACTCTAATTAATTTTAGACATGTTCACACGGTGTTCATGTTTCTTTTCTCCAAGTTTGAAGTCAATCGGGCAACTTTTACGAGTTAACCCCTGGATGACCTTTGACCTCAGATGACCTCTAATTATTTTTTGACATGTTCCCCGGTGTTCATTGCACGATTTAACTCCTTGTTGACCTTTGACGTTCATTGCACGATTTAACCCCTTGTTGACCTTGGATGACCTCTAATGACCGTTGACCCCAGATGACCACTTATTAATTTTAGACATGTTCACCCGGTGTTCATGTTTCTTTTCTCCAAGTTTGAAGTCAATCGGGCAACTTTTACGAATTGACCCTGGATGACCTTTGACCTCAGATGACCTATGCAAATTAGACCCCCAAAAAGCAGCCACAGCTTTTGACCATGGCCTACCTATCGCTGAAGGTTTGAAGTCAATTCGTCCATCTGTAAGTCAATCCGTCCATCCGTTCAAAAGATACAGCATTCAACTTTTACGATTTGACCCTTGGATGACCTTTGACCTCAGATGATCTATGCAAATTAGACCCCCAAAAAAGCGGCCACATCTTTTGACTATGGCCTACCTATCCGCTGAAGGTTTGAAGTCAATCCGTCCATCCGTTCAAAAGATACAGCATTTGGAAAAAAGGCTAACCAAAAAGGCTAACCAACCAAAAGGCACATACGGACACCCCCCCCCCCCCACCCCGACGGATGCACATACACAAATTGACATGATTACAAAATCCCCTTCTGATTTTAAAACCAGGGGGATAAAAACAAAGCTTGAATAACCCAACTCCACGGTATATCAGTGGCGATGGACCGAAGAACGGGGAAGGGGGTTGAAGGAAGGCAAAGACAAATTTGGTCTGCAGCTCCAGGGATTGAACCCGGGTTGCCAGATTGACAGGTGATTGAGTCAACCATTACACCACAAGCGCCAGGCTGACCGGGCTAAATTGCAGCATGGGATAGACCTTGGTAAAAGACTCTTCGGACAAAGTGTATAGGATGTGTAGTCAAAATAAGAGTGACTCTGACCAAATCACTTCAAAAGAGATTGACCGCCTTAACACTTTCCACGCGGCAGGCAGCTGCAGACGACATTTCAAAATTTCAAAAAAATTCAAAATTATTGAATTTCATATAAAAAATTCAAAATTATTGAATTTCATATACCATATTTGGAATCACCATGAGAAATGCATTGGCATAAGTACAAACATGCCTAGTATTGGTTGGTTCAGTAATCCTTGAGATAGACTTTGAAATTGAGAAAGGTTTCTGAAAAATCTGTTTTGTATATGGTAAAACTAATATAGCTGTGTGGAAAGCGTTAACCTACAGTTTTTGTTTTCATGCCTACCACGACATCAATGTCATATATAAAAGACCTCTAAATTCCCAGGTTGTAAGGCTTTCCACACGGCTATTATTTATTTAGTTTTGGTCAAACTCGCTAGTCATAAGGCTGATTATTCACAATCTGCCATAACCCTAACCCTAACCCTTACCTTACACCCTAACTCTAACACTAACCCTACCCTATGACTAGCGGATATACCCCATTTAGTTTTACCATATACAAACAGATTTGTCAGAAACCTTTCCCAACTTTCAAAGTCTTATCTCAAGAATTACTGAACCATACTAGGCATGGTTGTACTTACTTTAATGTATTTCTCATGATGATTCCAAATACTGTACTACCACTTAATTTTGCGAGGGATTTAATTTTGGGAGTTGAAATAAATTAAATACCCGGGATTTTGCATTGAAAGTAATAAAGTGACATGTCCAGATTCATGAATTTAAATACCAGCTGAAATAGCAGTAATTTTAAATTCGCGAAATAAAGTATCCGCGAAATTATAGTGTTTAGAGTATGTTGATGGAATTCAATATTTTTGACATTATTGAAACATTTTGGAACTGTCCTCTGCAACGACTGCCGCATGGAAAGTATTAATTAGTAACTGAACTAATCCCTTGGATCCAAAAGAATGAAACACAATATTCTGGTAGAACAACCCTTTCCTACATTCTATACGTTATCCCAAATTGATAATAGAGAAGTGAAAAAGATGATGTGTTAATTTGATAAGGCCATAAAAAACACCTAGTTCTGCAGGCCTGACCGACCCATTTTGTCAAATTTTCAAACACTTTTTTTTGTGGATGTGTGGGATATATTCTTTATAAGAAAGTTGAATTTTTGTTTCAATTTTTTTTGATTTTGTTTAAAAATTCCCCCAAAATTCCTGAAATTCTTGTTAACAAAACCTAAAACCACACACACAAAAACGGCTAGACTGACCCACCCTACATGTACCTGAGAGGTCCGTTTGCCTGTAGAACAGGGTGTTATTTGGTGGCCTATAAGCTTAATTTACCCACCTGCTTGTAGCCTTTTGTATTCTGTGGTCCCATTGTAATACAAGATCAAGAATTTATAGTCCATGGTAGCAAGAAGTTTCTCATATATTTCATCTGTCACCCACTCTGGTAGTGCACGGCCATCGCTTTTCTGATAAAATGTTTAAAGGTTCATATTATACTTTGAGTGAATTTGAAGCAAAATATTTTCTCTCTGAATTTTAGTTAAATTAGATTTTCAATGCAGGAATTGTAGATAGGAGAAAACACCTTCTTAAAATATTTGAAAAATATTCCCCAAAGTTTTAAAAATGCACAAAAATCTTTAAAGATCACCTCAACTGACTTCCATGAGTTTTACATGAAGTAAATTAATGAATACCAACCCCTATTTCGGAAATATGGGTAATTTGTTATTACAGTTTGTTCAAAAACTGTAAATTGTCAGACTTTTGTAATTGTGTCATTTTAAAAGGGAGAAAAAAAGCCTCTGAGTTCTGTCTGTCCGAAGAACAGGTTTTTTTCCTCATCTAATATAACATGAGTCTGGGGATTAATCTAAAACAAGTTTTTCTAATAACCTTCAGTGGAACCCCAGCTATTCATGTGTTTGATTAACCCTGACTATTCTAATGGGATTACGGCATTAAAATTTGCAACAATTGACATCAACTTACTTGAAATTTGAGGGAATCTCCTAATTTATCTATATTTGTTAGAGTTGGTGTTCCCAGTCCTGCTTTTTTGGAAACACTGTCAAAGAAGTCCTAAAGATAAAAACAATTCATATAAATTATATAACATTATTTTTTATACTATTTTTATTATGCTTATTTCCACAGATGCTTCACACAAATATCAATACAGCAAGACACTAGCCAAATTCCAAAGAAAAAGAATGTCGCAGCCACAATGCAGTGCGCCCACCCCGGCTATAACTAACATATGACCCACGTATATATATGACTCATAAAGGGTTCAACAAAAGAAAGTATACCACTTTGTTTATGTCATTTTGAGTAACATTCAATTTTGTTTGGACCAAACAGGCTAAATAGACATTTAGATGAATCATTTGCATAATTTGATACCAAATTTCCCCCCTAGCAACAAAAGATAAGTGACCAATTCTCTTTAAATGGTGCTAATCATGGTTTATCTTTGTTGTTAGGGGGCAAATTTGGTATCAAATTATGCCTAAAAGGTTCATCTAAATGCCTATCTAGCCTGTTTGGTAAAAAAAAAATTGAATGTTACTCAAAATGACATAAACAAAGTGGTATACTTTCTTTTGTTGAACCCTTTATATACATGACTAAAGATTTTCCTCATGATGCATTTCAATTTCCCCTTTAATATCGATACCTGTATCAATACAATCAATATATCGCTTCAAACCCATCATGGCCGCCATTACGATAGTTCCCAACGCGGAAATCAACATATCCAAAAACAACAATTTATTGTATATTCACTGCGTAGAAGACGAGATAATTGTGCCGATGGAGAACTCTCCCAAATTGAAAGTGCACCTTCGGCTGATCCATCTTTGGCCAAATTCTTATGATGTCACTTGTTGAACTATTACATATCACTTCTGCCGCCACCTATGAAATGCAACATACTTCAATAACTATATCCATTTCAAAAACACTACCTTCTGTTTTTCAAAATCAACATTTGGGTTTTTGTTTTGCTAGGTTAAAGGTAGATGTTCCGATTTTCAACTTGAAGTTTTCTATTCTACATGAAAGGTCATCCTTAAAAACGTTGTGTCCCAAAATTTGAGATGCATAGCTATTATGGTTCTTATTTTAGACGCACAAGGTGCTGTGAACTGTACCCATTGAGTAGTACACAAACTATATCGGTGGTAACCACCATTCGCGGTAATTCAACGCTATTTCATCAATTTCTCTGTCATTATACCGAATTAGGCCGTCAAATTTCAGTATGATGATGAGAAAAATATGAGCTTTCATATGATATGAAAATCTCCGTATGTTTGAAATAATTCTGTGTTACGAAAATGTGATCGGGTCATCTACCTTTAATTGCTGACAAATGTTCAAGTCCCCACATCCTATACAATTTAAAGCTGAAAGTGTAGAATCAGTCTCAAACCTATGTGTTGGTTGAAGCACTATGGATTTTGGTGTGAATCACCATTCTCATTTTCAGCTCTACCTACCACCCTCCACGCCATGCTCTTTCACTTAGATGTTACTCATAAGGTGGCGAAAAAAACAACCCTGCTGTACTAGCAAAATGGACCTCTCAGTAGGGTCGGTCGGTCTGGCTTCATATTTATTTTATTTATTTTTAAAAAAATGTTGGAATTTTGTTGTTTTAAACATTTTTTGAAATTTTCAGAAATTTTCAACAACATTTCAAACAATATAAAAAAAATCTTTTTTTTAAATTCAATTTCTTTATTAAATCATAATTTTTCTTTAAAAAAATGTGTTGAACATTTGAAAAAATGGGTCGGTCGTCCTGTACACCAGGGTGGCTTTTTTCGTCATCTAGACATACCAGATTAAATAATTCAATGTGCTGATCCTTCCATGTAAATTATAATAGACAAAAATGCCCAAAAAAAATTGGATTTCAGGAAGCTCCTTCCCGGGAAATTTTGGTATTTGAATGGAAACTTTGCTTTTCCAAATAAAGAAATACATAAGAAATGGAGGGAAATCTTGCTTTCTTTCTGGGAAATTTTGTTTGCTTCCCGGGAAATATACATTTTCCAGCCCTGCACATATCTATTTCATTATTATTATGGTGACACACAATGCTTATTATTTGTTTATGAAAATGTCCACTTTATCAACAGCCCTTCCCTTTATGACGTACCTTGTTATCTGCAATGTAAGTTTTAGCCATAGCTGGTTTGTTGAGTTCTTTCAATCTTGGGCAGACAATGTGAGACACATGCAGGTACTGTTAAGTTAGAACACAGGGTGCAATGTAGTAGTATTCAGTATCATTGATTGGTAGCATTAAGAATCAAATGATACAATGAATTGGTATTCAGCATTGGATGGAACTATAAATCATTACAATCACACGAATTGCTATCATCGGTAGATAACACATCAAACAAATTGTTATCATCAGAAGATAGCATAATCACACACATTGCTATCATCGGTAGATAACAAATCAAACAAATTGTTATAATTGGTAGATAGCACATCAAACAAATTGCTATCATCGGTAGATAACACAATCACACAAATTGCTATCATCAGTAGATAGCACAATCACACAAATTGCTATCATCAGTAGATAACACAAACACACAAATTGCTATCATTGGTAGATAGCACAATCCCACAAATTGCTATCATGGGTAGATAGCACAATCGAACAAATTGCTATCATCGGTAGATAACCCAACCAAACAAATTGCTATCATCAGTAGATAACACAATCACACAAATTGCTATCATCAGTAGATAGCACAATCACACAAATTGCTATCATCAGTAGATAACACAATCAAACAAATTGCTATCATCGGTAGATAGCACAATCAAACAAATTGCTATCATCAGTAGATAGCACTATCACACAAATTGCTATCATCAGTAGATAACCCAACCAAACAAATTGATATCATTGGTAGATAGCACAATCACACAAATTGCTATCATCAGTAGATAACACAATCACACAAATTGCTATCATCAGTAGATAGCACAATCACACAAATTGCTATCATCAGTAGATAGCACAATCACACAAATTGCTATCATTGGTAGATAGCACAATCACACAAATTGCTATCATCAGTAGATAGCACAATCAAACAAATTGCTATCATCAGTAGATAGCACAATCACACAAATTGCTATCATCAGTAGATAACACAATCAAACAAATTGCTACCATCAGTAGATAACCCAACCAAACAAATTGCTACCATCGGTAGATAACACAATCACACAAATTGCTATCATTGGTAGATAGCACAATCACACAAATTGCTATCATCAGTAGATAGCACAATCACACAAATTGCTATCATCAGTAGATAACACAATCAAACAAATTGCTACCATCAGTAGATAACACAATCCCACAAATTGATATCATCAGTAGATAACACAATCACACAAATTGTTATCATCAGTAGATAACACAATCACACAAATTGCTATCATCGGTAGATAACACAATCACACAAATTGCTACCATCAGTAGATAGCACAATCACACAAATTGCTATCATCAGTAGATAACACAATCAAACAAATTGCTACCATCAGTAGATAACACAATCAAACAAATTGCTATCATCAGTAGATAACACAATCAAACAAATTGCTACCATCGGTAGACAGCACAATCAAACAAATTGCTATCATTGGTAGATAACACATCAAACAAATTGCTATCATGGGTAGATAGCACTATCACAAAATTGCTATCATCGGTAGATAACACATCAAACAAATTGTTATCATTGGTAGATAGCACATCAATCAAATTGCTATCATCGGTAGATAGCACTATCACACAAATTGCTATCATCGGTAGATAGCACAATCAAACAAATTGCTATCATAAGTAGATAACACAACCAAACAAATTGATACAATTGGTAGATAGCACTATCACACACATTGCTATCATCGTTAGATAGCACAATCAAACAAATCGCTATCATCAGTAGATAACCCAACCAAACAAATTGATATCATTGGTAGATAGCACTATCACACAAATTGCTATCATCGGTAGATAGCACTATCACACAAATTGCTATCATCGGTAGATAACACAATCACACAAATTGCTATCATCAGTAGATAGCACAATCAGACAAATTGCTATCATCAGTAGATAGCACAATCAAACAAAATTGCTATCATCGGTAGACAGCACAATCAAACAAAATTGCTATCATCGGTAGACAGCACAATCAAACAAATTGCTACCATCGGTAGACAGCACAATCACACAAATTGCTATCATTGGTAGATAACACAACCACACAAATTGCTATCATCAGTAGATAACACAATCAAACAAATTGCTATCATTGGTAGATAGCACAATCAAACAAATTGCTTTCATCAGTAGATAGCACAATCACACAAATTGCTATCATTGGTAGATAACACATCAAACAAATTGCTATCATGGGTAGATAGCACTATCACACAAATTGCTATCATCGGTAGATAGCGCATCAAACAAATTGCTATCATTGGTAAATAACACAATCACACAAATTGCTATCATGGGTAGATAGCACTATCACACAAATTGCTATCATCAGTAGACAGCACAATCAAACAAATTGCTATCATCAGTAGATAGCACAATCTAACTAATTGCTATCATCGGTAGATAGCACAATCAAACAAATTGCTATCATCAGTAGATAGCACAGTCAAGCAAATTGCTATCATCGGTAGATAACACATCACACAAATTGCTATCATCAGTAGATAGCACTATCACACAAATTGCTATCATTGGTAGATAACACATCAAACAAATTGCTATCATGGGTAGATAGCACTATCACACAAATTGCTATCATCAGTAGATAACACAACCAAACAAATTGCTATCATCGGTAGACAGCACTATCACACAAATTGCTATCATCGGTAGATAGCACTATCACACAAATTGCTATCATCGATAGATAGCACAATCAAACAAATTGCTATCATAAGTAGATAACACAACCAAACAAATTGATACAATTGGTAGATAGCACTATCACACACATTGCTATCATCGTTAGATAGCACAATCAAACAAATCGCTATCATCAGTAGATAACCCAACCAAACAAATTGATATCATTGGTAGATAGCACTATCACACAAATTGCTATCATCGGTAGATAGCACTATCACACAAATTGCTATCATCGGTAGATAACACAATCACACAAATTGCTATCATCAGTAGATAGCACAATCAGACAAATTGCTATCATCAGTAGATAGCACAATCAAACAAAATTGCTATCATCGGTAGACAGCACAATCAAACAAAATTGCTATCATCGGTAGACAGCACAATCAAACAAATTGCTACCATCGGTAGACAGCACAATCACACAAATTGCTATCATTGGTAGATAACACAACCACACAAATTGCTATCATCAGTAGATAACACAATCAAACAAATTGCTATCATTGGTAGATAGCACAATCAAACAAATTGCTATCATCAGTAGATAGCACAATCACACAAATTGCTATCATTGGTAGATAACACATCAAACAAATTGCTATCATGGGTAGATAGCACTATCACACAAATTGCTATCATCGGTAGATAGCGCATCAAACAAATTGCTATCATTGGTAAATAACACAATCACACAAATTGCTATCATGGGTAGATAGCACTATCACACAAATTGCTATCATCAGTAGACAGCACAATCAAACAAATTGCTATCATCAGTAGATAGCACAATCTAACTAATTGCTATCATCGGTAGATAGCACAATCAAACAAATTGCTATCATCAGTAGATAGCACAGTCAAGCAAATTGCTATCATCGGTAGATAACACATCACACAAATTGCTATCATCAGTAGATAGCACTATCACACAAATTGCTATCATTGGTAGATAACACATCAAACAAATTGCTATCATGGGTAGATAGCACTATCACACAAATTGCTATCATCAGTAGATAACACAACCAAACAAATTGCTATCATCGGTAGACAGCACTATCACACAAATTGCTATCATCGGTAGATAGCACTATCACACAAATTGCTATCATCGATAGATAGCACAATCAAACAAATTGCTATCATAAGTAGATAACACAACCAAACAAATTGATACAATTGGTAGATAGCACTATCACACACATTGCTATCATCGTTAGATAGCACAATCAAACAAATCGCTATCATCAGTAGATAACCCAACCAAACAAATTGATATCATTGGTAGATAGCACTATCACACAAATTGCTATCATCGGTAGATAGCACTATCACACAAATTGCTATCATTGGTAGATAGCACTATCACGCAAATTGCTATCATCAGTAGATAGCACAATCAAACAAAATTGCTATCATCAGTAGATAACCCAACCAAACAAATTGATATAATTGGTAGATAGCACTATCACACAAATTGCTATCATCAGTAGATAGCACAATCAGACAAATTGCTATCATCAGTAGATAGCACAATCAAACAAAATTGCTATCATCGGTAGATAACACAATCACACAAATTGCTATCATTGGTAGATAGCACAATCACACAAATTGCTATCATCAGTAGATAGCACAATCAAACAAATTGCTATCATCAGTAGATAGCACAATCAAACAAAATTGCTATCATCGGTAGATAACACAATCACACAAATTGCTATCATTGGTAGACAGCACAATCAAACAAATTGCTATCATCAGTAGATAACCCAACCAAACAAATTGATATCATTGGTAGATAGCACAATCACACAAATTGCTATCATCAGTAGATAGCACAATCAAACAAATTGCTATCATCAGTAGATAGCACAATCAAACAAAATTGCTATCATCGGTAGATAACACAATCACACAAATTGATATCATTGGTAGATAGCACAATCACACAAATTGCTATCATCAGTAGATAGCACAATCAAACAAATTGCTATCATCAGTAGATAGCACAATCAAACAAAATTGCTATCATCGGTAGATAACACAATCAAACCAATTGCTATCATCAGTAGATAACCCAACCAAACAAATTGATATCATCAGTAGATAGCACAATCAGACAAATTGCTATCATCAGTAGATAGCATAATCAGACAAATTGCTATCATCAGTAGATAGCACAATCACACAAATTGCTATCATCAGTAGATAGCACAATCAAACAAATTGCTATCATCAGTAGATAGCACAACCAAACAAATTGCTATCATCGGTAGATTGCACAACCAAACAAATTGTTATCATCAGTAGATAGCACAATCAAACAAATTGCTATCATCAGTAGATAGCACAATCCCACAAATTGCTATCATTTGTAGATAACACAATCAAACAAATTGCTATCATCAGTAGATAGCACAATCAAACAAATTGCTATCATCAGTAGATAGCACAATAAAAAAAATGCTATCATCAGTAGATAACACAATCCCACAAATTGCTATCATCAGTAGATAGCAATATCACACAAATTGCTATCATCAGTAGATAACACAATCACACAAAATTGCTATCATCGGTAGATAGCACAATTCTACAAATTGCTACATGTATCATGGCTAAAACTGCTATCATCTGTAGACTTTAAATCAGGGTTCTAGCTAGGACGGGCGGCGCCGGGCGGGCCCGCCCACCACTGGGCTAGCCCGCCCGGCGCTGGGCCCGGAATTGGGCTGGCCGCCCGGCACTCTGGAAAATAAAATAAAAAATCTTTTTTTTTTTTTTTTTTTACAATTTGTGGATAAAATCATTAAACTGCCTCATAAAACAAGAAATTATGTGGCAGGAACCCTCAAAGTGCATTAAAAAACACTAAAAAGACATTATTATAATGATTAAGAAGGCCTCTGGATCCCATGCCATGATCCACTGCACTTCGTTCGCTTCATTTTCTCCGTTCGCCGTCAGTAAATTTACCCGGTTCTAAAATGGTCCTGGCTAGAACCCTGCTTTAAATCAAACAAATTGCAATATCAACACACTGAATATCAGTGGTAGAATCCCGGTAGGGCGAGGAGGGGGTAAATTCTTTTTGACAAGGTAGTGCTACTGGAGGTTTTAATTCCTGATCCACTTTAAGTGGTGTTTTACCCCCAAAAATGACTGATTTGAAGTATTTTTGGTGTTTTTTGCGATATGTGACCCATGTTTATAGGGTGAAAAAATAGTATTTAGATATGGGTATGTGCCACTGTAATGGGTCATTTTTTGGCCAAATTTCGCTAAACATGGGGAATGATTTGTGATGGAAAACCCTAAATATTTGTTGTCGAATGAATTAACCCTTACATCATCACATTCTAAAGGCAGAGAATGTACAGGAATAGGTCTCCACAATGTTCCACCTTCAACATCTATGCTCCTAGGATAAAGACCTTGAAGATTAGACATGGCCGACATAATAGTTCTGTCACGGAATGTGCTGACTACTGTTAACTCTGACCGTTCATATGATGTACTGAGAAAAGATTGGTCAGTAATGTAACGCTTTCTTAACCATTGACCAAGCTCCAGTTGCTGCATCATACCATGCTGTAATGAGAAATCAAATTGTATTGTAAATAGTTATGATATACTGTAAAAGCCAATATATTTGCGTAAAGATATTTTCGCGCATTTTGATATCATAGACATTTTGCGAATTGTTTTTTTCGTGGGCGACCTTCTGGATGCACTGCATGAATGTTGCAAACAATATTCTCGCGCGTTATAATTTTCGCGGAAAAATGTTTTGCGCGAAAAGTGCGAAAATAAAACTACCGCAAAAATTTCAGCTTTTACAGTAATACTCATTGTATAAAAGTTGTAAGCATCTTACTTGCATGTGCCCTCTCGGTTCAATATCAACTTTAACTCGTTTTTATTTTCAAATTATGAGGAGAAATTAAATTCTGAATATATGTATGTAAAAAATTCTTATTATCACAAAAGGTTAAAGGTAGATGATCCAATTGCTGGCTCGATTTTCAACTTGATGTTTTCTATTTTACATGGAAGGTCATCCTTAAAATTGGCACATTCCAAAGTTTGAGTTGCATAACTCCAATGGTTCTATTTTTAGAAGCACAAGGTCACAACACATTTGCCCATTGAGTCCACTCTAAAACCATTATTTTGAGGTAAATAGGAATCGTATCGCGCTGTAACTTGGAATATATTCATAAAGTACTGTAATGCCGATTGCTTACATGAGTGAGCTGTCCAAACCCTCCAGGCCAAGTATCTTCTTTGTATATATCATTGGGATAGCTATATCCAGGAGACCTATCACCATGACGATACAGCTGAAATAAAACATAATTTATTGTTATTAGCCTTGTCCCTCAAATCAATAAGGGAGAACTTTACAGTAGAATGGGGATACTTTGACCCACTTTTTTACATTTTTATTTGTATTCATTGCATGGAAGATACTTTTGTTTGTAAAATAGACTAGTTGATAGTATATAACTTGCCTCTTACATAATTTGTTTATTATTGAAAATTTCAGTATTTCTCGATAGTTTTCCCCCAATCTTTGAGTGGGCCAAAGTTACCCCACATGTGTGTAACTTTGGCCCACTTGCGAAAAACGCATTCAAACATAATTGGATGATAAGATATTTCAACCTTTTTTATAATGTAGGTTTGTTAAGGTTCATTGAAATGTTTTTAAAAAACAACAACAATATTTCTATGAATATTTTACAGATTAGAATGCAATAAATACCAAATATACCAAAAAATAAACACATTGTAAAACTAGAGAAAAACATTCCAAATATACATGGTAAATCATTTGATTTGTGGCGAGGTTGCTTGTTTTGACTTTTTACAAGCAATAACAAATCAATTGGGCTGTAAATGTTGAAAAGTTATTGTTTTAAATTTTCCTCATATACTTTAACATGGGCCAAAGTTATAACCCCACTTTTCGCTTCTTTTTTTCAGTAAATGCTGGTCTGTTTCGTAATGAAGAATGCAAATGCAAATGAATTGGGCATTGTTTTGTCATAGTTAAATTGTCTATCCAACCACATCATAAAAGTTGCTGAATATACCCACCATGTAGGTGAGGCAGTTGAAAACAAATTTTGTCTTAAAAATACCTTAAAATAATGAAAAAACCCTGCAGCTTAGTGTGTTTAGGTCTAGTTCCAAATACACATCAATATGTAGCAGGGTTAATTGTTGTTGTAATTACATCATATTAGAAAATGGCACTGTAAAACTTTTCTCAAAATTTGACAAATAAAGTCTTTTTTTTTGGTGGGCCAAAGTTACTCATCAAGGGACAAAGTATCCCCATTCTACGGTACCGTAAAACGGGGTAAATAGGGACATGGGGGTGTATAGGGACAAAAACGGGAACATTTGTTTAAATGTTACCCGGCCAGTTTGTGTACCGTAAAATGGGGTGAATAGGGACATGGTGCCCCCATGTCCCTATTCACCCTGTCTTACGGTACTGTACTAATTTCTATGGTGGCATACATGAATTGTTACTGCAGTAGGCCTGACAAAGGATTCTGGATGCAAATATTTTGTAACTCTGGGCATTATAATTATATGCTTCCCATATTTTCCCTTTCATAATACTGAAAGAGAAATCCATGCATACATGTAATTCATCCATGCATGCAAGTTAGCTAAAGTACAAACTACACAATCATAGGAATGTTTTGGCAAGCAAGACTAAAATGCATCCCGGTTTCCCTGTTCAAAATTGAGAATTGGATTTTTTTAAATCTAGGATTTTCTCCTTTAAAGGGGATGTGGACCCTCAGCATAGCCTCCATAAAACTGCTGTAACTCCTTTATTATTCATTTAATCTATATAAAAGTATACATTTTTTTGCAGAAAAGGGTTCAATGAATCATGATCATGAAATTGACCATTTTGGAGAAAATTATAAAAAACACCTTAACAAAGATAACTCAACATACGTTGTCAAATTTTGTCATACTAGTTTTATTATATTCCTAATAGTAATACAATTCCCTAAGAAGCATTTTTTTAAAATATTTTTTGAATTATCGACCAAAAAGTGCCAACAAATGTCATTAATTCCAAAAATAATAGAGAATTTCAAAAACAACAAAAATGCTTCCTAGGGAATTGTATTAGGAATATAATAAAACTAGTATGACAAAATTTGACAAAATATATTTTGAGTTATCTTTGCAGAACCTAAAATGGGTCAAAAAACATGTGTTTTATCATTTACTCCAAAATGGTCAATTTCATGATCTGAGGGATTCATTGAACTCTTTTCTGCAAAAAAAATGTATACTTTTACTTTTATATACTGTAAAACAATTTAATTTCGCGAATTTCACGAGAGGCTCAAATTCGCGAAATTATATTTCCGCGAATTAATGTGTGTGTGAAGATGATAGTAATGGTAGCAATTTGAGATTCGCGAAATTAAGTTACCGCGAAACTAGTGATGATTAGCAATTCGCGAAAAAAGTTGCCGCGAAATTAACTTGTTTTACATAGATTAAATGAATAATGAAGAAGTTACGCAGTTTTACGGAGGCTATACAGGCCTGAGTGTCTAACTTTAATTTACTACTTTCTGACTTTGATATGTGATATCTGTTGATGTAGCCTATACACAAGGAACATGCTTGTATTACTTGCCCTTGTATACGAAGGTGGATATATCATGCTCGTTTAAAAAAAACGCGTAAAAAGGGTTCTTTTTCACGGAAAGGCGATGTACGCGCATACATTGCTTAGGGTGTCAAAAACGGCAAAAAGGGTATGTTTTGAGAACTTCCAATACGTGTTTAGGGTACTTTTTCAAGATATAAAAGGAACATAAAAAATCCCCTGTAAATCAAATCATTGATTGTACATTAAAGGTAGATGACCCGATCACATTTTCGTAACACAGAATTATTTTAAACATACGAAGATTTTCATATCATATGAAAGCTCGTATTTTTCTCATCATCATACTGAAATTTGACGGCCTAAATCGGTATAATTACGGAGAAATCGATGAAATAACGTCGAATTACCGCGAATGGTGGTAACCACCGATATAGTTTGTGCACTACTCAATGGGTACAGTTCACAGCATCTTGTGCATCTTAAATAAGAACCATTAGAGCTATGCAACTCAAACTTTGGAACACAACTTTTTTAAGGATGACCTTTCATGTAGAATAGAATTTAACTTTAAGTTGAAAATCGGAACATCTACCTTTAAAGCTTTAATTGACATGTGCAGTTTGATAATATATTCCTTGTAGTAGTGTAATAAAACACATGGAAATGTTGATTTAAAACATAAAATAGTTTTTATGTACTTATTGACGGTCTGTAGGGTATGATAACAAACAAAATGTTTATACTTCTTTAGGGTATGCAAACTGGCTGAATGGGTGGCTTTTTCTTAAATACTTGTTTAGGGTAGGAAAAATGGTAAAATACTTGTTTAGGTTGTCTGTGGCACATGAGAGAAATACTTGTTTAGGGTCCATTTTCAGAGGGCATATATATATATATGAACATGATATCCACCTTCGTATACAAGCGTCGGTTGAGATTGGCACTGTCGGTTCATTTGACCACAGGAATCATGGAATTATGATGGTCTAAAGTACACAGATGAAAAATTTTCGCGCCCTATGCGCGCATATGTCTTCCCAAAATGAAATATTCTTTGGTACAAGCTTGTTTAGAGCCAAAATGTAGCTCAATCGTGCAAAAATAGCTGTAAAGTCAAACATTTTCACGCGCATCTCTTTACTCAAAAACTCGTGGATTGTCTCAGGAGCCCCCCATTTCAAGTCACTGCCCCTTCCTGCCCCCCCCCCCCTTCAAATGAAAAAGTCTAGTTACGCCACTGGCTAACCAAGTTCAACATAATATTGCACATGAAAGTTATCGTGGTTATTTTTCCACTTAGGTTTAAAACTTTATAAAAATAAAAATAGGCGTAAAGTCGCTACGCGCACATTTCTTGAATCATAAAAGCTGTGTCAGTTCATTTTCATTTCTCGCCCTCCCCAATATGAATAACCTAGCTACGCCACTGTATACAAGTGCCCCCAGGATTACTTGGGTAAGAAATCAATCACTTGTAAAATAATCAAATGTAGTAGGCCTACATGACAATGACATAGGTTGATATAGTTGTGACCGCTTGTCTCAGAATAAAGAAAATAAAAGATAAATAAATAATATTAAAATCACCTTTTTTCAAACTTGAATTGAAACAGTAAACTCAGCTACAGTGGCATTTGCCCCTTGCACCCCCGACCACAGGTCCGTCCCTACCAAAAAAGTTGAGTGCCTAAGGTAGGTAGGTATCACCGATGGAGAACGTACTTTACTACTGATAAGCTTATTTGCAAACGTCCAACCTTGCATGATACCGGAAATATTTCCACTAAAATTTACGCTTCAGTGACACCAAAATTAATATCCATTGCCAGCCGGGAAGTCTTTATCTCGCTGAATCGTAGATCCAGCAAGATAAAGTTGGCTCTGCATGGTTTGGCTCAGGCAATAACGCTCAACTCATGAACCCTAGGCTTGAAATGATATAGACAGAGGCCTATGGAGAAACTGTGTTAGTGTTTGTTTAGTGTTTGTAAAAAATAAGCTTCATTGAATTATTCACTAAAAATTGAACTGAACTTATATTAGTGAAATGAAGAGCCTGTCAAGCTAGCCTGCTTGAATCAAGCTGCAGAACTTACCACCTGAGCCAACTTCAATGTTCTTTCTGCAATACAGTTTACTTGTGAAAGTATGCACATCATGTATAACAAACGTATGATTGCATGATGAGTCAAGAATGCTTGTATTGAGACTCTCACTGAGACTCTCATGGGCGCTGACATTTTGAATTGTGTTATTGTGTATCGGGAATTCACGATATCGCTCGGCATATTTAACAGATATTTAGGAGTTTGCTCAGCACTAGTGCAAAATTCGTGTCTTTTGACAGATCGGAACATTTTTGGTTCGTTCTAGGCCCTCGTTAAATGTTCCAATTTGTTGACCGTGAGGTAAGTTGTGTTCAATTTCATAAAATACTTTCAATGAAATCTGCACCACAGAAACTTTCAAAAGTCGTCAAGTCGTCAATATAATTGCAAAATTTAGTGCCAAGTCTAACTTTTTGTATGTTCAAATTAAATAAGCTTATTTTTTTTCTTTTTTTCTTCTTCTAAATCTAGGTACAGGAAACCCATACGTGGTGGGTTTTTTTCTTCTTCTTTTTTCCCCCCTACCAACGTATGGGGAAATTGTATTGCTAGAAACCGTCAATTTGATTTGCTGTACAAATGAATGGTGGCGCTAATCGAATGACTGTCGGGGGAATTACAGCAAAACAGCATTCCCGTTGATTTTCATACTAGCTACACACCTTCATAAAGTCCTCATCTTTCTTTTCAGCCACTTTTTAAAACATGAAAATGCTACATTATTCCATATTTAATCATAAATTCTCCGTCGTGTAAACGCAATGGCAGAATTTTTTTCTGAATTTCATGAGTATCCCGGTAGGCAACGCGGTCCCGAATTTAGTCTCATTCCCATCGCCAACGTCTATATACGCACATCACTTTTTTACGAACTTACGAATGTATTGAAACGAGTCTATTAAATAATAAAACATGGCGCCGATTTCGATAAACATCGAGAGTGCCGTTGAAGTGAATTGGCTTAAAATTTCACCTCAAATTTCAAGGGAATATTGCATTTGTACAAAATATTAAACGAATGGCAAGATAGATGAGAAAGAGTAGATAAGAACAAGCACAAAGAAGTGTGTTTTTGAGCTCTGGTAAGCGATACAGAAATTAACACGAAAATCATATTTAGAAGGAGTCATACTTTTTATTTAGGCTATAGCCAGGGTATGATTTACTCAGTGTCGCATCGCTAAATGCTCCACACTTTGCAGAATTTGCTATACAATCTGATATGTGTATAGCAGTTTTATACTATGCATTTCAATGTAACAGTTTATCATTTTTAACAAACAGTTGAAATTTGACAACAATTTGCTATGCACATTTTTTTACGAAAATCGATCACTGGCTATAGCCTATGCTATATAGGGGCCTACTAGGCCTACAGGGTGCAAATGTGTTTGACTGCACACAAATTAAATTTAGGTTCCGGTGTGATCAGTGGTCATTACAAGGGGGTATATATCAAGCACGTCCAACGGTCCAAGGACTTTCAAAAAGTACCCTAAATAAGTGTGCGTTAATGTGAAAAAGCACCCCTAAACCAGCAAAGTATGGACAGTATTTTACATACCCTTAAAGCAAGTAAATATCAATATTTTCAATACCCTAAACAAGTAGTCAAACTATTGATACCCTATAAAACAAGTAGTCAAAATGTTTTGAATGCCAAGTATTTGTGTACATTAAAGTTTGAATCTCTTACAGAGTATGATACATTTCAAATCTTTTTTTCCTTTCCTAAAAGTATTATTAAACAAATGCTGAGCTGATCTATCAGATCATATGCGACAGATACAAATTGAGTCTCCCGATCCCGACCATGTATCATTGCTATTTATAATCCGAGACTATATATTATTTAATCCTGACAGAGCAAATAAGGAGCCTAAATACGTAAGCCAATGATGTAAAAAGTATACCCTTTTTCTTAATTTTGCTTGCTTTGATACCCTATTCGTACACATATCGTGCACCATCTTGGAAAACTACTTAAATACGTAATCTTTTGGACATGCCTGATACCCCTCTTGTAATGACCATCATCACCATATAATTTGCTGACTTTCCACCGTAATTGTACCACTTTTCACTTGGATTTAAAAAAATCATTAGTGATTAATTAAAAAAGGGAATATTATCTGTAATTCAAAGTTTTAACAAAAAATATTGTAGGGAAATTCACCCTGAAAGGCGATTGCTGATTAAGCGCTACTTTCCAAAAGCTGGGACCAGTTTCTAGGCCTGAATCACTGCAGTTGACTTCAATCCGACTCTTGGCCGACTGGTTACTGCTCGTTCGATCTGGCAAGTTGCTGTGAACAATTGAGCGACTCCAATTGCCACAAGTCTGCCCACAGGACAGACTTGTCATAATAACTTTAAAGTTGATCACAAATTGCACCATTTTTAAATCACATTGTAAAAAACAATTGCTTCTTTATTCTGTATGGAGGCTGATACAAGTGATAAAATCTTAATTTTAATTTGATTACCGGTATAAATAAGCTTGAACCATATCTGCTGAAACAATGTAATGTAAATTATACACTTTAAAGTAAACAATATGTAAACTCCTAGAAGAAGTTCAGAATAGATAGGGTGGGGGTTGGGGGTCAATTGCCTTTGGCACATTTTGAATGATATTGTCAGGCAGGTAGCTGAGTACTAAAAACAAGTGATTGCTTCATTAGATAGAATCGGAGCATTAAAATCAAACATAAACATTGCCAAAATGCAAATCATTTCGGGTCATGTTAGAGTCAGTGAGGTCACAAGTGGACTTTATAGATTATGTTGTCCGTGAAATTAACGTTATTTTTGTTTTGTTTTATTCTCCTAGTATTGATTAAAGCACTATCCAGCTTTTAAATCAACAATGGCAGATTCAGATGAAGATGGGATGGAGAAATTTGAGATTACTGATGCAGATCTGCAGTTTGAGTTGGGCCCAAATAGGAGTCACAAACAAACTAAGCATCAAGCAACCTATGGTACGATCATTATAAAATATTGACTGAGTAGGGTTGCCATTATACTGATTTTAGTGCCAGCTAAAGATTCATGTAAATTATCTAAAGGGTCATTTCCAGCTGTAATGAATTGCAAAAGGTACAGTTTCCTTATTGTTGTGCTCCTCCTGAGGCTGGTTGCTAGAGTGCTAGTTGCTGGCAACCAGTGATAACCAGTGTAGTGACAACCCTGATGGTGTGCAGTCTGTAAATGTCAATGAACCACCTCACACTTTTGTACAATAATGTGTATACTTTATACCACTGGACGTAAAGCGGTGTATCCTTGGTGTAAGATATTTCATGTATTTATAAGTTAAACTAGTGTCCAGATCTATTACGGATTAAAGCTGTATAATCCTTTAATCCCTCAATAGAGGATTTGGTGCTAGGTTAGTTTCGTGCTGTCTTACACCAAGGATAAACCCAACGTCATGGCATCCAGTGGTAGGCACAGCTCTGTTTACACTTTAACTACTTTGCCTATAGATCTTTTAAAGTCAGAGTAGGCTGACATGAGTGGTTGACGAGAAACAATAGCTAAAATCTAGTTGATTTTTGTCATATTTGCTTGCTGAAGTATGACATTTCGACTCTATTGAAATGATTTAGATGATTCATTCCATTCGGGAGGGGGGGGGGGGGGGGGGGCTTGGGTGAATCAGAATGATGCTTCTTTACTTTGTTCAGAAACAAAAAATTGTGAAGCTCAATATTTATCCCTGTGCCAAACGAAATCCCTGCTAGTGTGGGTATTCTATTGGCTTAAGTGTGTGTCATGCACATTATACGCACATTGCTGTTGAATGCACTATTATAACTTGATTGACATTTATAAGTGGAATTGTATTCATCAATGTTTTTATTGAATTATCCTAATAGGTTGCAAGAATTAAATTGAATTTACCACTTTGTAAAATACTCTCTCTTCTTGTGTGCAATGATAGGCATCTGGGCAGATAGTGATGAAGATGAAGCCGGAGAGACTCGTGTTGGGTTTGGTGCACCTCGTCGGAAGGGATTTGACTATACAGAAGAGATGAATTTTGTGAGTCATGGTTTGAAGAAGACAGCGGAAGAAGAAAAAGCGGAGGCTGATAAAGATGATGTAAGTTCACCTAGTCATCGCTCCGCACCAATATTTTTAATTGTATATACATTTTTTATGCCAATGGAGTTTTTGTCTACTCCAACATGAATGCACCTCAACACTTGTGCAAGTATACCCATAACAGAGGTTTCTGCACAGTATAGGAAGATGATGATGATGATGAAGTATTGTTTTATAAAAGGGGGAATCAGAGGCCAATTTCTTTTAAAAGTAACTTCTTAGTCTGAGGTTTAAACATGCGAAGAATTTATGCTTGAGAAACAATGGCAAACATTAATATAATCATGAAGGCTTCCATGATTGAAATTCTCTAACTATTTAACGTGTTCAGGGTGAATCGTCTGAATACACGGGACCAATGGCTTAAAGTGAATCTCCGAACCACGGCGAACTGACACTCACTGTATAGACCTGCATGTTGTACACAGTGAATGGGGTAGAGGAGAAATTCTACAATTAAATCTGATTATCAGCTTAAACCACGGAAAGAGACTCCGATAACTAACCCTCACTGAATTAAGATTTGATTGTAGAATTCCCGACCTAGATAGGAACTTTTTGGGGTGAACAAAGAATCCTAGTTTTCAAGGCGACTTGAACCCACGATTGATAATAAACTCCCGACCGACGATCAGCGCGCTAGACCGCTCGGCCAACCTCTACCTTAAGCTTATGCTCTGCTGAGTTAAGGCTACTGCCACCTGATGGGATCATTATCTACATGTATTAGGTGACAGAGTTAGAATTTTGGTGAAAATATGTGAATTCATTCTCCTGTTTGATACTCCAATATGGCAGTAGTAGAATTTCATCACATATTTAAAGAATTCATAGGAATTCTTGCAATATAATTTGACAAGAATCCATGGGTTCACTCCATATCACTGTAATTAAAAAGTTGACAAGAATACATTAAAATCCTTAACAATTTAATTCATGAGATGAATCGTCTGTAGACAACATCAAATATTTCACAAAATGTTTGAAAACTATTGACATTGATTACCGTATTTGGAATCACAATGAAAAGTGCATTAAAATAAGTATTAGCATGCCTATTATTGGTTCAGTAATCCCTTAAGTCAAATCATATGGCAAACAGTAGTACTAGTTAGTAATGAAAAATAATTTGGATCCTTATACACACTTGACAAGAGCAAAACAGAAATATATGGGATAGAGTGTCATTCCCATTTTACATGCATTTAGAACTACAAATATATCTTCACTTACATTTTGTACTAAACCAGGATGAAGATGATTCTCCCAGCGGCCCAGCCTTCATACCAACACCTGCCTCAGTAGCATCAACAACCAACAAACCATCAACTCAGAAAAGAATGACAGCGGCGGAGGTAAAACATGCCAAGCTTATGAAAGCAGATAAGAATTTTGGTGGTTGGCAGAAACACACAAAGGGTATTGGAGCAAAACTGTTGAGTAAGGTGAGTTTGATGTGTAACAAGCAAGGCATTATACAGAGGGGCGTCCAGGCGTCATATGGACGCCCTGTCGCAAAAATGGACGCCCTAAAAATGCTAAAGCCATCCAATGGGCGTCCTACAATTTTTTTTAAATTTTACACTGTTTTTTGCGCAATATTTTTAATTTGGACCAATTTTTATTTATAATAATTCGGAGCTCACAGCTTCCGATGCAGTCAATTTACAGAGAAACATGGACACTCCGCTCGCGCTGCTCACTCCACTTTCACCTACGGCTAAAGATCATTCTCTCATGCATCTCCTGAACTCTGGAACCGGCTCCCATCTCATGTTAGAAATGCCACATCACTGCAGCAATTCAAGAGCTCGCTCAAGACTCAACTCTTTCAGCAAATGACTTTATAATGTTTTTGTATCTTTGTTCATATTTTGTACAGCGCACTGGGGTCTTGCGATGGAGTGCGCTTAATAAGCATGGTTTATTATTATTATTACTTTGGTCCAACTTTCAAATCCTGGCTAAGGCCCAAGCAAAGAGTAATTTTGGTGTAATTTATGTACACTGATGCATTAATTAAATATGTACTTAGATGCAACTGGGTATGGAGCAAATCTGTTGAGCAAGGTGAGCATACATAGCTACATGAAATGAACATACAGCTAACTTGACCTTAAATAATCAAATATTTATTAAGAATTTAGATGTACCTTTCACTGTATGGAATAAAATATACATACTTGAGTTTTATTGTTGGGATAAATGTCCTTTTAAACATTTTGCAAAATATAGTAACAATCAGAATCTATCTAATCATTAGGTTTTCTTAAGTGTTAGGGCAAAATGATAATATATGATTAAGGAAAATTTAAGAGGTGTGAGATAAAGGTTTTTCATTATTATTACTGCATCAACAAATTGCGTATCTCCCTTTAAACCCAAATGTTGCGAAATGAAAATAATCATCAAGTAGTATATTTGCTATGACATGTGCTTCAATTTATGCAAATATAATCACTACTATTGGCATGGTAAGAATGGGATTTTTAACTTATTTAATTTCAATCTGTCCAGATGGGTTACGTTCCTGGCAAAATGTCTTGGTAAAACTCACCAAGGTATAGTGCGTCCAGTAGAGGCCACCCACCACAAAAGCAAAGTTGATGTCAAAACTTTTACTGAGGACAGACGACCAGGACTGATATGATTTATGACCATATGTTTCATTCATTTCTATTTGTCCAGATGGGTTACGTTCCTGGCAAAGGTCTTGGTAAAACTCACCAAGGTATAGTGCGTCCAGTAGAGGCCACCCACCACAAAGGCAAAGGTGCTGTCGGAGCTTATACTGAGAACAGACGACCAGGACGGATACCGATCATTCCTGAACCAGACTCGGATGCGGAAGAAGAACAGGAATACCATGAACAATTGGCACAGTGGAAGAAAGGACCAGATGTAAGGTTTTTTGTTTTGTTTAATCATATATTAAGGCAAGGTTTCCATGTCGGATAAAACATGTTGCGTGCATGCAATAAGAGTACAGTCCTAAAAAAAGTAACTTACCAGGTAATCGATATGCTCTTAAAGACATAACCACGCCAACTCTCTGCCAGAAATATCAGCCATGGAGGTTGAGCCATAAATGTATGTACTAATGAGCTAGATAACAGAATAGCTGTTACTAAAATTAGGGGAATTAGTCTTGAGTGACAGGCCCTGTTACTTTGAACAAATTTAACCTTGATTTGCCTTGTCCTAACATCCTTGATTGTTTTACCATATGTGGTTCGCTAGTGAAGATCTAAGATGCGGTTACACCTCAAAACTATAGCTCCAGTGTAAAAATATTAAATCATAAATTTGTAAAGAATAGTATGCGCTTTAATTTGAGATATTACACATGAATACTGACTGAATATTAACAGAGCTATGTGTCTAAAACCAAAACAAAGTCTGTTTTTCATTTTAGCATTTAGTTCTTCGACCTGCATCTTTGGTATAACAATATGCAGATTATTGATTTACTGGTGGGGACAATTCACCGGTTGATAGTAAGATGAGGATCAGGGCTGCTTCAATTGATCAATGCGGCCCATACACATACCTGTCAGTGTCATGCTATCCTACATGTTCAAAACCAAAATGTGAAAATGAAATTTGCACTTTGTCTCATTCTTTTCGTGTAGCGTTCTTAGTTACCCGATCTTCATGTAGGCTACAATATCTCATATTGAAGAGGAAAAATGAATCCATAATTTTATAAGAGTAAAACCATCCAAGGGTTATCTATATTGTCCAAGATAGTTACAGTGCACATCTTATTCTAATACATATCGTCAGGGTTTGTCATCCAGTTAACGACCTCCATCTGTATTGCAAAGCAGGCTTAAACGTTTTGCTCTTCATTCTTTTGCTCGCTCTAGGTTCAGTCTATAGGCTGTCTGCACATTTCATGTGTAGATATTCTGTCGAAATCTCAATAATGATTCCCATTTGAACCAATATATCACATTCCAGGGTGGCAAAAAACAGAAACTCAAGTACTCCTACAAGACAGTGGAAGAACTCAAGAAAACAGGTGTGGGGAAATCACGTAAAAGGAATGATGCCAAGGTCAGCAAAGTGAAAGTGATCGATATGACCCGACCAGAGAAGCGTGTGTTGGCAGGGTATAGTGCAATAGGACATCAACATGATAGACCAAATGAGGAGGAGGATGTGACGACTGAAGGAGTGAAGAAATCTTTTGAGATGCCAGAGTTAGAACATAATCTACAGTTGCTGGTTGATATGTCGGAACAGAGGATTATCCAACATGATAGACAGTAAGTGTATTGTACTGTATTTGCCTGGCATTGATTGCCCAGAATGCTACTTGGTATTATTTCCTGTAGTAATTTTCTTATAAATGTGGGCTATTGTGGTAGTCAAAGCCCTGAAGCTTAGAGCCCAAGTCAAGGCAAGGCATTGACCATGGCAGACCCAGGAAAAGAGGGATACAACCGATTTGTATATGAAATCAAAAGTATTATCGTTATCGCTATCATTATTCATCATCAGGTATATTTCAGAAACCTTTCCAAACTTTTGAAATCTATCTCAAAAATTACTGAACCAGTACTAAGCATGTTTGTACTCATTGTAATGCATTTCGCATGTTAATTCCAAATATGGTAATGGAATTCAATAATGTTGACATTTCTGAAACAATTTGTGAAATTTTGGAATGTTGTCTGCAGATGCCTGCCGCGTGGATAGTGTTAAGCATGGGACTCTGTATATATGTGCTAGGCTATTCACACAAACATTTTAAAAGGTTTTCAGATCATGAGTTTTGGAATTCCCTACTACTGTAAAAGCCAATATTTTTGCGCATTTGATATCATAGACATTTCGCGAATTGATTTTTTCGCCGGCGACCTTCTGGATGCACTGCATGAATGTTGAAAACAATATTTTTGCTTGTTATAATTTTGGCGGAAAAATATTTTGCGCGAAAAGCGCGAAAATAAAACCACCGCAAAAAATTCAGCTTTTACAGTAATATGTATGTTTATCTATCTATATATGTGGTGAAGTACATCCTCTCAGTTGAAAGTATAGTCATACTGTAAGGTACAAAGGTGAATGGGTGCTGGTAGAAGAGGTGCAAGTAAAAATCAGTCCACCCCCTCATATATTGTACTTATTCTGAGGGTTAGAAGAAGCCAATAAATGATATTTGTCTTATTGTTGTTGACCATTTTCTTCTCTCTTTTTACATTTCAGATTACAGCATGAAGGAGACATGGTTGTGACCCTGCAACATGAAAAGGAAAAGTTGACAGGAGTACTACAACAAGAAGAGAGGGTTATATCAAGACTACAAAAAGTTATGCAACTTATTGAAATGTATGTGGAAAGAAATGTTATACAAGTCCAAATGGGCAATTGCTTCAGTATTTGAATCATTGTTATTTATGCCATTGCATAGGCTGTGAAATAAGGCAACATTTTGTTGTTTGTGTGTTGCCCTCACCGACCTACCCTAAAATCTCAAAAATCAGGGTCGCAATTTTTCTCCTTTTTCAGATTTAACATTTACCCAATTTGTCAAAATATTACTATTTTCTGCTTGAAATGGACAAGTTTGCTTGAATAGAATTGTTTTAAACTATTATCACACTACACACATTAGTCAAATTGACATTTATCAATTTTGTCTTGTCATAAACCACCGTAACCACGGTCTGTCAGTAATATTTATCAGATTTAAAAAAGAAAGAAGAAAAAAAGAAGGAAAATTGCCCGACCGAATTTTTGGCAATCAAGTTTTTGGCACTTCAGGGCAACACAACATTTTTTTTCTTCAGGAGAGTTCCAAAAAGAATTTCAATTGGTATTCCTAAAATCCCCTATACAGCAATATTTTGTCCATCAGTGGTTGCAGCTAAAAACACTTGTGAATGTAATGTTAACTACCCATGTGTTCATTGACAAATTCCTGAATTTGTACAAAATTGATTACAGTATCATTTAATTTTAAATGAGCTTTTATAACTTTGAATATTGGTAAAATTAAAAGTTTTTTATTCATAATTTTCAGTTGTGAAGAGAGAAATAAGCCATCCAGTGATGACCCTATGACATTAGAAGAGTGTACCGAAGTGTATGAATTATTACAAAGCGAATACCTGGAGGAATACAGAGCATTTGATTTGGCTCAACTAGCAGTTATTATAGTATTTCCACATGTAAGTTATCATATAGGTAAACATTACAGGGTGTGTCAAAATTGTGTCATGTGAAACATGATTTTTTTTTTTGTCCATGAAAAATATTAATATCGGACGTGAAATAGTAATTATTAAGTTCAGCCATCTTTAATGCGTCATAAGAATTTTTCCATCTATTTTGAAGCTTTCGTTATTAAATTATGGCAAATTTACTCAGGCATGTCAAATTCAGCTTTTGCCACTTTTCATGTGCAGGGAACTCTGCTATTAGATATTAGAAATATTATTCAGCGGGTAATTAAACATTAATAAAATCAGTAATGATCTATCTATTGAATGTTGATAGTTAGTTCCATTTGAACAAAAAAACATATTTTCATCAATACATATGTGAATATTAGACATAAATCAAAGTCCAATTCTAGTTAAAAAGTGACCTACATTGTAAGGGGAATTTGCACTGTTGTTACTGAATTGATCATATCTCAGGAATTAGGGGGTCAAATTTAATGGGATAAAGTGTATTTTATAGAGGACTAATAACGGTCCGTTTATTACATATGGAATGTTACAGATAACATGTTCAAAATCAGTTTGTCCATAGTACCCTTCTCATTTTACTAAAAGATTCTAAACAGGATTCAAAGATATGAAAAATAACACTCTTAGACAACCTTTTTGTCTTTAATGAACATAAATGAGTAAAATATAGTAGTAGATAAGGATTGCACTGGCCTAAAATCAAGTTTTTTGACCAAGTATGACAATTTTGCACAGTATCTTTAAACTGCCATATTTCATAAACGAAAGAAATCCAGATCTTAGATTTTTTGCCCAGTGATGCTCGATTTACCACTGCTTTGATAAAATACATAGAAATGTATACACTTGTATTAGTAAATAGAAGAAAATGGCTGTCAGACTTGGGGTTAATTTTTTTTTGAACCACCCTGTATAAGTCTAATTTATTGTTCTATTGATGGAGATGGTGCATTCCAAATCAATTCTGGTGACCTAATGTCAATTGTTCTCTGTAAATCTTCATGTCTGATTACCATCTTGATTTCATTTCACCTGCAGATCAAACAAATATTAGCCATCTGGAATCCAGCCAAAGAGAACTCCGAACACCTAGATCTGTTTAAGAAATGGAAGGATATACTGGATAACAATGATAGCCGTATATTGATCCCTAAGGGACCTACTATTACTGTGTATGAGAGAATGATATGGGAAGTGTGGATGCCAGTAATAAGAAGATGTATTAGTAATTGGAATGTTAAAGAGTCGGACGCTATTATAGGTGAGTTATATAGTCAGTAATAAGAAGATGTATTAGTAATTGGAATGTTAAAGAGTCGGACGCTATTATAGGTGAGTTATATAGCCAGTAATAAGAAGATGTATTAGTAATTGGAATGTTAAAGAGTCGGACGCTATTATAGGTGAGTTATATAGTCAGTAATAAGAAGATGTATTAGTAATTGGAATGTTAAAGAGTCGGACGCTATTATAGGTGAGTTATATAGCCAGTAATAAGAAGATGTATTAGTAATTGGAATGTTAAAGAGTCGGACGCTATTATAGGTGAGTTATATAGCCAGTAATAAGAAGATGTATTAGTAATTGGAATGTTAAAGAGTCGGACGCTATTATAGGTGAGTTATATAGCCAGTAATAAGAAGATGTATTAGTAATTGGAATGTTAAAGAGTCGGACGCTATTATAGGTGAGTTATATAGCCAGTGATAAGAAGATGTATTAGTAATTGGAATGTTAAAGAGTCGGACGCTATTATAGGTGAGTTATATAGCCAGTAATAAGAAGATGTATTAGTAATTGGAATGTTAAAGAGTCGGACGCTATTATAGGTGAGTTATATAGCCAGTAATAAGAAGATGTATTAGTAATTGGAATGTTAAAGAGTCGGACGCTATTATAGGTGAGTTATATAGTCAGTAATAAGAAGATGTATTAGTAATTGGAATGTTAAAGAGTCGGACGCTATTATAGGTGAGTTATATAGTCAGTAATAAGAAGATGTATTAGTAATTGGAATGTTAAAGAGTCAGACGCTATTATAGGTGAGTTATATAGCCAGTAATAAGAAGATGTATTAGTAATTGGAATGTTAAAGAGTCGGACGCTATTATAGGTGAGTTATATGCCAGTAATAAGAAGATGTATTAGTAATTGGAATGTTAAAGAGTCGGACGCTATTATAGGTGAGTTATATAGCCAGTGATAAGAAGATGTATTAGTAATTGGAATGTTAAAGAGTCGGACGCTATTATAGGTGAGTTATATAGCCAGTGATAAGAAGATGTATTAGTAATTGGAATGTTAAAGAGTCGGACGCTATTATAGGTGAGTTATATGCCAGTAATAAGAAGATGTATTAGTAATTGGAATGTTAAAGAGTCGGACGCTATTATAGGTGAGTTATATAGCCAGTAATAAGAAGATGTATTAGTAATTGGAATGTTAAAGAGTCGGACGCTATTATAGGTGAGTTATATAGTCAGTAATAAGAAGATGTATTAGTAATTGGAATGTTAAAGAGTCGGACGCTATTATAGGTGAGTTATATAGCCAGTAATAAGAAGATGTATTAGTAATTGGAATGTTAAAGAGTCGGACGCTATTATAGGTGAGTTATATAGCCAGTAATAAGAAGATGTATTAGTAATTGGAATGTTAAAGAGTCAGACGCTATTATAGGTGAGTTATATAGCCAGTAATAAGAAGATGTATTAGTAATTGGAATGTTAAAGAGTCGGACGCTATTATAGGTGAGTTATATAGTCAGTAATAAGAAGATGTATTAGTAATTGGAATGTTAAAGAGTCGGACGCTATTATAGGTGAGTTATATAGCCAGTAATAAGAAGATGTATTAGTAATTGGAATGTTAAAGAGTCGGACGCTATTATAGGTGAGTTATATAGCCAGTAATAAGAAGATGTATTAGTAATTGGAATGTTAAAGAGTCGGACGCTATTATAGGTGAGTTATATAGCCAGTGATAAGAAGATGTATTAGTAATTGGAATGTTAAAGAGTCGGACGCTATTATAGGTGAGTTATATAGTCAGTAATAAGAAGATGTATTAGTAATTGGAATGTTAAAGAGTCGGACGCTATTATAGGTGAGTTATATAGCCAGTAATAAGAAGATGTATTAGTAATTGGAATGTTAAAGAGTCGGACGCTATTATAGGTGAGTTATATAGTCAGTAATAAGAAGATGTATTAGTAATTGGAATGTTAAAGAGTCAGACGCTATTATAGGTGAGTTATATGCCAGTAATAAGAAGATGTATTAGTAATTGGAATGTCAAAGAGTCGGACGCTATTATAGGTGAGTTATATAGCCAGTAATAAGAAGATGTATTAGTAATTGGAATGTTAAAGAGTCGGACGCTATTATAGGTGAGTTATATGCCAGTGATAAGAAGATGTATTAGTAATTGGAATGTTAAAGAGTCGGACGCTATTATAGGTGAGTTATATGCCAGTAATAAGAAGATGTATTAGTAATTGGAATGTTAAAGAGTCGGACGCTATTATAGGTGAGTTATATAGTCAGTAATAAGAAGATGTATTAGTAATTGGAATGTTAAAGAGTCGGACGCTATTATAGGTGAGTTATATGCCAGTAATAAGAAGATGTATTAGTAATTGGAATGTTAAAGAGTCGGACGCTATTATAGGTGAGTTATATGCCAGTAATAAGAAGATGTATTAGTAATTGGAATGTTAAAGAGTCGGACGCTATTATAGGTGAGTTATATGCCAGTAATAAGAAGATGTATTAGTAATTGGAATGTTAAAGAGTCGGACGCTATTATAGGTGAGTTATATAGCCAGTAATAAGAAGATGTATTAGTAATTGGAATGTCAAAGAGTCGGACGCTATTATAGGTGAGTTATATAGTCAGTAATAAGAAGATGTATTAGTAATTGGAATGTTAAAGAGTCGGACGCTATTATAGGTGAGTTATATAGTCAGTAATAAGAAGATGTATTAGTAATTGGAATGTTAAAGAGTCGGACGCTATTATAGGTGAGTTATATAGCCAGTAATAAGAAGATGTATTAGTAATTGGAATGTTAAAGAGTCGGACGCTATTATAGGTGAGTTATATGCCAGTAATAAGAAGATGTATTAGTAATTGGAATGTTAAAGAGTCGGACGCTATTATAGGTGAGTTATATAGCCAGTGATAAGAAGATGTATTAGTAATTGGAATGTTAAAGAGTCGGACGCTATTATAGGTGAGTTATATAGCCAGTAATAAGAAGATGTATTAGTAATTGGAATGTTAAAGAGTCGGACGCTATTATAGGTGAGTTATATAGTCAGTAATAAGAAGATGTATTAGTAATTGGAATGTTAAAGAGTCGGACGCTATTATAGGTGAGTTATATAGCCAGTAATAAGAAGATGTATTAGTAATTGGAATGTTAAAGAGTCGGACGCTATTATAGGTGAGTTATATAGTCAGTAATAAGAAGATGTATTAGTAATTGGAATGTTAAAGAGTCGGACGCTATTATAGGTGAGTTATATGCCAGTAATAAGAAGATGTATTAGTAATTGGAATGTTAAAGAGTCGGACGCTATTATAGGTGAGTTATATGCCAGTAATAAGAAGATGTATTAGTAATTGGAATGTTAAAGAGTCGGACGCTATTATAGGTGAGTTATATAGCCAGTGATAAGAAGATGTATTAGTAATTGGAATGTTAAAGAGTCGGACGCTATTATAGGTGAGTTATATGCCAGTAATAAGAAGATGTATTAGTAATTGGAATGTTAAAGAGTCGGACGCTATTATAGGTGAGTTATATGCCAGTAATAAGAAGATGTATTAGTAATTGGAATGTTAAAGAGTCGGACGCTATTATAGGTGAGTTATATAGCCAGTAATAAGAAGATGTATTAGTAATTGGAATGTTAAAGAGTCAGACGCTATTATAGGTGAGTTATATAGCCAGTAATAAGAAGATGTATTAGTAATTGGAATGTTAAAGAGTCGGACGCTATTATAGGTGAGTTATATAGCCAGTAATAAGAAGATGTATTAGTAATTGGAATGTTAAAGAGTCGGACGCTATTATAGGTGAGTTATATAGCCAGTAATAAGAAGATGTATTAGTAATTGGAATGTTAAAGAGTCGGACGCTATTATAGGTGAGTTATATGCCAGTAATAAGAAGATGTATTAGTAATTGGAATGTTAAAGAGTCGGACGCTATTATAGGTGAGTTATATAGCCAGTAATAAGAAGATGTATTAGTAATTGGAATGTTAAAGAGTCAGACGCTATTATAGGTGAGTTATATGCCAGTAATAAGAAGATGTATTAGTAATTGGAATGTTAAAGAGTCGGACGCTATTATAGGTGAGTTATATAGCCAGTAATAAGAAGATGTATTAGTAATTGGAATGTTAAAGAGTCGGACGCTATTATAGGTGAGTTATATGCCAGTGATAAGAAGATGTATTAGTAATTGGAATGTTAAAGAGTCGGACGCTATTATAGGTGAGTTATATAGTCAGTAATAAGAAGATGTATTAGTAATTGGAATGTTAAAGAGTCGGACGCTATTATAGGTGAGTTATATGCCAGTAATAAGAAGATGTATTAGTAATTGGAATGTTAAAGAGTCGGACGCTATTATAGGTGAGTTATATAGCCAGTAATAAGAAGATGTATTAGTAATTGGAATGTTAAAGAGTCGGACGCTATTATAGGTGAGTTATATGCCAGTAATAAGAAGATGTATTAGTAATTGGAATGTTAAAGAGTCGGACGCTATTATAGGTGAGTTATATGCCAGTAATAAGAAGATGTATTAGTAATTGGAATGTTAAAGAGTCGGACGCTATTATAGGTGAGTTATATAGCCAGTAATAAGAAGATGTATTAGTAATTGGAATGTTAAAGAGTCGGACGCTATTATAGGTGAGTTATATAGTCAGTAATAAGAAGATGTATTAGTAATTGGAATGTTAAAGAGTCGGACGCTATTATAGGTGAGTTATATAGCCAGTAATAAGAAGATGTATTAGTAATTGGAATGTTAAAGAGTCGGACGCTATTATAGGTGAGTTATATAGCCAGTGATAAGAAGATGTATTAGTAATTGGAATGTTAAAGAGTCGGACGCTATTATAGGTGAGTTATATAGTCAGTAATAAGAAGATGTATTAGTAATTGGAATGTTAAAGAGTCGGACGCTATTATAGGTGAGTTATATAGCCAGTAATAAGAAGATGTATTAGTAATTGGAATGTTAAAGAGTCGGACGCTATTATAGGTGAGTTATATAGTCAGTAATAAGAAGATGTATTAGTAATTGGAATGTTAAAGAGTCGGACGCTATTATAGGTGAGTTATATAGTCAGTAATAAGAAGATGTATTAGTAATTGGAATGTTAAAGAGTCGGACGCTATTATAGGTGAGTTATATGCCAGTAATAAGAAGATGTATTAGTAATTGGAATGTTAAAGAGTCGGACGCTATTATAGGTGAGTTATATGCCAGTAATAAGAAGATGTATTAGTAATTGGAATGTTAAAGAGTCGGACGCTATTATAGGTGAGTTATATAGCCAGTAATAAGAAGATGTATTAGTAATTGGAATGTTAAAGAGTCGGACGCTATTATAGGTGAGTTATATAGCCAGTGTTCAAATTAAGTGGTAATCCAGGCTTCCTGAAGCCAAAAAATGCTGGCGGATAACCAAAATTTCAATGCAGGTTATATCGCCAAATTACCATACTTTTTGAATATTTGTACTGTAGTTACTTTGGCAGACAACCAAAAACATTTGCGGATAATCTGATTTCATAACATGATTATCTGCTGGTAAACCTGATATTTGTTTCTAAATTTGAACACTGTATATGGCCATTCTCGTTGGGCTACAGTATTTAGTTAGGCCAAACAAAAAACAAGTTTGTTTCCAGTTTTGAGTGCGTATTTCACTAAGACGCTTGATTCTTGCGCATTTAATTTTTGTTTGGCCTTATAGGTCAATAAATGCGTATGTGTTGTTTCGAAAGAAATTAGACAAATCAATGCACTCGTGCTGATATTGATGTGTGAATAATGGCACGATCCCGCAGGGGAGTGCTATTGTGAGCATATCAACATTTGCGCAAGTTCTGAAAGGTAACAGTTCTATTTACAATGTAAAAATGATCAAGCGTCTATCGAGTCTAGATGTGCTTTTAAACATTGCTACTCAATAGGAGGTGTATCCAGTCTTTATTAGGCTATATTAAACAAATCTTTTGTCTCAAAGTTCCCGCACGCGTTTGTAAATTGATGCGCGTTAGATTTTCATAAAAGTAGAAGAAAAAAATTTCTTTCTATTTTATTTTATTTTTTCTTCATAAAGCCCACAAAATATCCCAAAGTTTCACTAATTTTTCAGATTTTCATTTGCGTTCGTAAGTCCATTTCAATTCCATCACCCAGCCACCTCCTACGAATTTTGATGAGATACTACAGAACTCAAGTTTTTCGCGGGGGTTTTCAGTTTTGATTTTGAAACTGTTCAATACTACTTCGACTTGGCATACTAGATCAGTGGTTCTCAACCTTTTTGGCCCACGACCCCTTTTGACATTCTTGGTCAGTACCATGACCCACCCCCAAATGTTTTTAAAAAACCAACCCAATTTATTCTAACTGAAACTGCCTAGTTATATGATGCGAGCGTAGCGAGCAGGAAATTTAGAATTTTTGACAGTTTCTTTTAGGTTTTTCTAAGCCTTTTTAGAGCGAAATATTAAAATGATTCCCCAAAAAGCTATATTTATTACCCCTTCATGACCCCCTGGAAAACCCTAAACGACCCCCATGGGGGTCACGACCCCCAGGTTGAGAACCCCTGTACTAGATTATTAGATATCACTTCACCCAAACATACATAATATGTGTTCAAGCTTCACTCCCTGCATCAAACTTTTAGGTAACGCTTCAGAATGAAGAAAAAAAATGTCATGCCTTCAATTCAACAACAAAAGTTATTTTGTTTTTAGTTTGTTCCACACTGTTGAATTTGTCACTGTTTGTTCAAATACTTTATGAGCATCGATTGAATTGAATTGCAAGTAAAGGCAACTCAAATTGTTAAATTGAAGTTATTGTATTGTTCACAGGAGAGCTGACGCTGTAGTATACGCTACTTGCATGATAAAGATGGAATAATTGAAAGCGGGGTTCTCCCCTCACCACACGTTATCACGCCCTATCGATCACTCCACACTGCGTCATGGTATCACTCAGGTTTGTGCATCGCATGATGCGTTTGGGCGTGCGTGCTGAGGGGAGAGCCTCACTCTCATTCTATAATGGCGATTGCGTGCAAGTAGCGTACGCCGATGGTATGTAGACTAAATTTTGTTCTCATCTACATTTATCAAATCAGCCCACCAATCTCCAGAATTGTTAAATATAGAGAAATCCAGATGGTGAGGCCAATAGAACAGGGACAGGGGGCAGGGGTTGTCACCCAGTGCAAATCTTACTCAGTTATATATTTCATTTCAGAACTTTTGGAGAATTGGTTACCATTATTACCCCAGTGGATATTACAGAATGTGTTAGATCAGTTGGTGCTACCCAAGCTACAAGGTGCTGTTGAGGAGTGGAACCCCCTGACTGATGTGATACCAATACACTCATGGCTGCATCCATGGTTACCACTTATGGGTAAATATTGACTTATTGATAGAAATTCAATATTTGATCACAACACTAGATATTTCTTATCTGAAGGTTTTCAATCTGAAAGTATGTCAATCTTTAATTATCAGCAGTTAACCGATGGCCTTTACTTTGAGATTGAATTTCATGACCCTGTAACCGGGTTATAAATATACATTTGGAAAGTGAAGCTGTCTTGTTCTCTGTTGGTGCCAATATATAAAGTTTCTGTTTAATAGTTTAACTGGATCCAAGCCCATTTCATAGCACAGGGACTAGTAGAATATATTCAGTTAGTAAATCTTCCAGAAATGAGGTCATTCTTTTTTCTGCATTTCCGGAATTTTATGATGATATTTCAGCATAAAATTATTTTTTAATAAATGTTCGATGCCGTGCGCAATTGCTTAAGCCATCTGCCCAAGCTTGTGTAGAAAGTTCAGGTAATGGATCAATCACCCATTTACATCCCTGTATATTGCAAGACATTAGATGTAGTAGAGCTAGACCGTCAGAACTCAAGAAACATGATTTTTATGGACCATTCAGTTTCCCCACTGTGTGTGCACCGTCTCTTATTGGATTTACCTTGACATGGAATATATTTAACTAATTTGTCAAGTAAAACAATAGCCTGTAACGATACATCAGTTTTGTTAATAACATCAGTTTTCATTCCCTATTTACTTTTCAGGAGACAAATTAGAGCCGATCTATGCACCAATCAGACAGAAGATATCCCATGCTCTGATCAATTGGCATCCTAGTGATAGCTCTGCTAAGACCATCTTGATGCCATGGAAACGTGTATTCTCACAGGGAACTATGGAGGCATTTGTCATACGCAATATTGTACCCAAACTTGGTGCATGTCTGCAAGAATTTGTCATCAATCCCTACCAACAACATTTAGGTAAAGTGGACCGTCTTTTAAATTAATATATTATTATTCATATGCGCCTCCCAAACGGTACAATAAAAGTGTGTATTGAATATAGTGCACCAAAAGAACCCGGATGCGACCAATATTTAAAAAGAATTGCGGCGCAAAAGATGTGCATGTGAGTATGTATGCGCAGATGATGCACATTAGTATATTTTTGGTATCAGCGTTTCAATTTCGCTGAGAGTTTTTTCAGTTCGGGCTAATTGATTTATTTTCTATCAAAACAGTCTGTTATAAATAATAATAATGATAATATAAACGCTTAGTTTTGTGTGATACAAGAATATATTACACTCGATATAAAATTGCGCTTGTCTTCGACTCGTGCAATATTTTTCTAGCTTGTGCAATAATATTCTTGTATCACACTCAAAGCCATTCAATATAATATAAATATGCCTGACAAATCTAGAAAATGTACTCAACCAAACCTTAGCATTGGCATATTGGTTGATGCCTTGATTACACACAATTTTCTCCACTGCTGTTCCTGCACAACTTGGATGTCAATGCATTTTTGTATTTTGAGAATGATGTGTCAGAATTTAAAAAGCAAATATCATCAATTATAAATGTTTAGTATAAATCAACTATCTTGATGCATAATATAGGCTGGCTTATGTAAATGCAGATTATTCAAACTAATTGTTACATGTTATGAGCCATATTGTTGTGCAAGCTCTTTTTTGTCCAATCCTTATTCAATCTTTATATGATATCTCTTTCATTTTCACAGAACCATTTCACTGGGTAATGGCCTGGGAAGACTTTGTCCCCAAGATGTCCATGTTGTCATTATTTGAGAAGAACTTTTTCCCCAAATGGCTGCAAGTATTAAGTACCTGGATGAACAACAGACCCAACTATGAAGAGGTTGTGAAATGGTTTAAAGGATGGAAGACACAGATACCAGAACAACTTATGAATGAACCAAATGTTAAAGGTATGTGCTTTTCTGTACTACATTTATCTTACTCTGCATAGTAATGTCAGAGCATAGTCTAGAGAGTGACACAGCATGGAAGACACAGATACCAGAACAACTTATGAATGAACCAAATGTTAAAGGTATGTGCTTTTCTGTACTACATTTATTTTTACTCTGCGTAGTAATGTCAGAGCATAGTCTAGAGAGTGACACAGCATGGAAGACACAGATACCAGAACAACTTATGAATGAACCAAATGTTAAAGGTATGTGCTTTTCTGTACTACATTTATCTTACTCTGCATAGTAATGTCAGAGCATAGTCTAGAGAGTGACACAGCATGGAAGACACAGATACCAGAACAACTTATGAATGAACCAAATGTTAAAGGTATGTGCTTTTCTGTACTACATTTATTTTTACTCTGCGTAGTAATGTCAGAGCATAGTCTAGAGAGTGACACAGCATGGAAGACACAGATACCAGAACAACTTATGAATGAACCAAATGTTAAAGGTATGTGCTTTTCTGTACTACATTTATTTTTACTCTGCGTAGTAATGTCAGAGTATAGTCTAGACAGTGACACAGCATGGAAGACACAGATACCAGAACAACTTATGAATGAACCAAATGTTAAAGGTATGTGCTTTTCTGTACTACATTTATTTTTACTCTGCGTAGTAATGTCAGAGTATAGTCTAGACAGTGACACAGCATGGAAGACACAGATACCAGAACAACTTATGAATGAACCAAATGTCAAAGGTATGTGCTTTTCTGTACTACATTTATTTTTACTCTGCGTAGTAATGTCAGAGTATAGTCTAGACAGTGACACAGCATGGAAGACACAGATACCAGAACAACTTATGAATGAACCAAATGTTAAAGGTATGTGCTTTTCTGTACTACATTTATTTTTACTCTGCGTAGTAATGTCAGATTATAGTCTAGACAGTGACACAGCATGGAAGACACAGATACCAGAACAACTTATGAATGAACCAAATGTTAAAGGTATGTGCTTTTCTGTACTACATTTATTTTTACTCTGCGTAGTAATGTCAGAGTATAGTCTAGAGAGTGACACAGCATGGAAGACACAGATACCAGAACAACTTATGAATGAACCAAATGTCAAAGGTATGTGCTTTTCTGTACTACATTGATATTACTCTCCACATTAACATCAGAGCATAGTCTATAGTTTAATCAATTCCAAATTGGAGATAAATATTTGTTTTTTATCTCTCCACACGCAAAAGTAATCCAAGCGTACTCGCATGATTATGTCCACACGCACATGGTTTTTGCCTCATGCACGCGTCACGCATATGGTGCACACTGCATAGTGCGCTTGTAGCCTTCATGTACGCCCGCTTCCTTCTGTATTCATTCTTTTCTTCTGTATTCATAATTTTCAATTTTGTAAATTTTTATTGCTGCTCTCTTTTATCATATTTGTTAGTTGTACGGCGCTCAGAGGCTTTTTGTATTAAGCGCCTAAGAAATGTCTTGTTATTATTATTATTCGGCCAATTTGAACTGATCAAACTAAACTATAGAGAGTGACACAGTATGAACCAGCAAATGCTACAATTTGTCTTTGATTTTGCAAGTACACTGGCACATTGCATCCATTTGCGAGTACACTGGCACATTACATCCATGAGCGGGATATGAGCTGCCCTTCAGTTGAATACCTTCTGACATCACTGCACAGAGTTTGATGAATAAAGTGCAGTTAAAACTTTGGCAATGTCATCTTTGGTACATGATGACATCATCAAATCGAATAGATGTTATACTATTCCATAGCTTTAAGCTTGTCTCCTATCCTATAGTATAATCTATAATTGAACGAACAATTGTAAAATAGCATTATGCGAGAATAAGTCTAAGTAGAATGAGCTGCGTCAAAGTGCTTTGACCTGAAAATATGCACATGTCCCCGCACTAGGGCTACATCAATCGTGTACCTCGTCTGCGTATACGCTAGTAGAAACTTGTTCGTTTAATAACTAATCATTGTCAAAACTTGTATCACCCTGTGTAGGCAAGATAGAATGCATGAGATCATAATGAATGTATATAGTTTGATCAGTTCCAAATTGGAGAGAAATATTCGGTTTTTATCTCTCCGCGCACAAAAGTAATCCAAGTGTATGTGCGTGATTATGGTCACACGCACACGATATTGGCCACACACGCCGCACACATGTGATGCACAGTATTGCCTTCAGGCGAGCCCGCATCCTTCAGTATTCTTTCGCTACTAGAGCTGATCAAACTATAGTAAATTATGAGGGTGTATTATGGGAGATTATCACTAAAATGAAAGATGGATAAAACAAGAAAGGAAACTAATACTGAAATTTACATTTTACAACTTGACATGTTGCATGTATTGTGTATTATAAAAACAATATTCAGGCCTTGAAAAAATCGGGAATTCACAAGATCCTTGCTAGAAAACTTTGTAATTGGAGGGACATTTTAGTTATAATAAGTAAATCATAACAATCGGGAGGGAAATTATGTCTTTTTGAAGGGAAATCGTTTCTATTACTTGGAAATTTGCATTTTCCCCCAGATCTGACAATATTTTAATGCTTATTGTTTTAATTTGACCCCTCAGCTCAGTTTGATCAAGCTCTACGTATCATGGACCGTGGTGCATCATCTGACAGCTATACGCCACAACCTCCTCCTACAAGAGAGTATAGTCCAGCTCCTATGGATGTGGATGATAGATGGATGCAAGGGGTAAGAATGATGTACAATATTTAATAATAACAAAAAAAAATCATTGCCCCCAAAAAGTGATCGGGTCGGTTTATGACCCGATCACTTTTTGGGGGCTATGAATTTTTTTTCACATCAAGATATTTTGGTATCAGAAGAATCCCCATATCTTTCTCATTATGTCTGTAAAATATTAGGGTCCAGAAATGTTTCATTTGGAAATTATAGGCTAAAATGTGGTGAATTACTGCCAAAGGCGGTTAACCACCAGCCAGTCTGTGTACTACTCAATAGGCACATGTCTTTTGACCTTGCGCTTCTAAAAATAGAACCATTGGAGTTATGCAACTCAAACTTTGGAATGCAACAATTTTAAGGATGACCTTTCATGTAAAATAGAAAACATGAAGTTGAAAATGGGGTCATCTACCCTTAAATTTGTTTATGTCCTATAGAGACTGAATTCCAATTATTTGTTGACCAAATAGGCCAGATGGACATTTGGATGAATCTTTTTGGCATAGTTTGCTACAAAACAACAAAGATAAGCCATGATTAGCACCATTTGAAGACAATCTGCGACGTTTCCAAATTCGCATTTTCAACACAAATGTAAACTCATCAATAAAAGTTGTCAAGCTCTAATTTTCAGATATTTTGTGGTACATTGATATTGTTTTACATACTAATAGAAAGCTGATGTTTTCTTCTTTCCAACGATTTCCCATTTGTAGCAATCACTTGTTTCAATACTCACCCACTTGATTTGAGAGTGCGGGGAGGTCTCAATCAAAATGTGCAAAAATCATCGCTATTTTGCTCTCAAAAGAACAACTCTGTTGTCTGTTCAGTGAAGTGTTTTATTGAAAACTACAGTGTAGAGAGATGCTCTTTTGAATTTTGAGTCTCTGATCATGATTACTGACACAAGTGATTGCTACAAGTTTGGTATCATTGGAAAGATGAACACACCAGCTTTCCATTGATATGTAAACCACTATGATCATTGGAAGAAATATACAAAATATAGGCAATTGAAAATATTTGTGAGATGTTTATGGACTGTGTTGAATCATTTTAGGAATATTCACCAATACAACCTCCACATTTTGAGTACATTCATTGTTTTTAAAATGAATTTTAAGGGGAAAAATGAAGAAAATAAATCATATAGTTTCACAGTTTTTAAAGTAGTAAAATTACAATCTAAACTATATCATGTCATGATTGAGCAACCAATTTTGGTTTTGGAAAATTTTCATATTGTTGGTCAACATCATTTGTTCATTTTGTTGTAATTTTTTTTACAGAGACAATCAGAGAGACCGATGACAGCACCAACCATAACAGTACCTACAACATTTAGAGATCTAGTGGAGATGAAGGTAATTTATGTTAAAGGTGTATGTTCCGATCAGTTTAGATTTTTTTTCTCACATCAACATATTTTGATATGAAAAGAAAGCCCACATTTTTCTCATTGTGTCTGTTGAATCTTAGACGCAAGATATTTTCCATTTAGACTTTATAGGCTAAAATGCAGTGAATTACCGCCAACGGTAGTTCACCACCCGTCTAGTTTGTGTACTACTCAATGGGCAAATTTCATGTCGCCTTGTGCTTTTCAAATAAGAACCATTGGAGTACTGCAACTCAACCTTTGGAATATGACTATTTGAAGGATTAAATCTCATACACCTACCTTTAAGAGATATATATATACAGAAAATGTTCCTGTGATTAAATGTCATGTCTTTTAATCATACTGCCAATCACTCTGAATACTACAAATTCAACAACTTTCCCACACCAGAAGTGCAGCAGCAAAGCGTTGTTAATTAGAGATAAACCACACTGCTATGGAAACCAGCACACCTATCGAACCGCACCACTCAGCTAGGTAATGTGTTTACGCACTACGCAATTGCAGCCGCAGTGTGTGTTCTTTTGGAATGATCGCTGTTTACATCGACTTTGAAACTATAAAGAACTTGCCTGTACCTGTCTACAGTCTAATAAGGAACTTGATTGTTATTTTAATTTGGTCATTTTAGTGTTAGAGTTTTTGAAAATAGTTTGAATGAAATTGTTGATAATTAAGTACTATTTAAATATGTTCTTATTTGCATTGTCTATTTATGAAATGGCTTTCAAATCCTTGGTCATTGTTGAAAGGGATTAAATCATTTTTTTTCAGTTAAATGTGCATCACCAAATCTATAACTTGCGTTCTGCATGTTTATTTCATCCGGGCGTTGCTCTTGTGAAATAAACCATGCAGCCGACTTGATACACAAACGCTGAAACATGATTTAATCCCTTTATATTACATTAAATTCTGGTAGCCACCATTGTTTCAGTCTTAATGTGCAATCATTTGATACAAAGGCAACATCTGTCACAATTTGGGAAAGATGTTTGTGTCTACTCTCAGAAAAAAATAATAGTTATTTGCATTTTTGTTCTTTACAGGCACAAGACAACGGCCTTATATTTGTACCGTCACAGCACAGATATGAAAATAAAGGAACAGTATACAACTTTGGTCCCCTAGTCATCTATCTTGAGAGAGGTGTAATCTTTGCACGAGTGGATGATATGTGGATACCTATGGCACTGCAGTCAGCGGTAGATAAAGCTTTGTCGATGTCATGACACTAAAGAGATTTTGTACAGATTGTATATTTTTATTGATGTCCAAAAAGTGTATGTCACTTTCTATGAAAGTTTGTATCATTTGTCATTCTGTTTGTTGATTGTTACATAATACATTATTTATGATGTACAAAGGTTGTGTCCTTCAAGGAACCTTTTCAACGACCCATTTCACAAATTAATGGAGTGTGCACATTCATTTTCTTACAATCGGCATCCTGGTTACTCTACTGCCAGTACCTGTATGGGTATTGTATACTTGTACCTGTATGAGTACTGTGAGCCCAGTACCTGCATGTGTACTGTATGCCCAGTACCTGTATGGGTATTGTGAGCCCAGTACCTGTAAAGTACCAGTGAAGAAGTAGCTGCACAGTGCCAGTAACTCTGCTGCTAATTTGGTTGTACTGCACAATGTACTGTACAGTTCCCATACAGGTACTAAGCATACAATACCTCGAGGGTTGAGCGCCAGAAGGCCGTAACTCAACTTTTGGGACAATTGATATTTTGGTTCAAAAATAATCCATATAACCTAGATTTTCAGAACCATAAAGAGATAACTCATTATCACTCTGAATTTGATTAAAATTATATTTATAAGTTGTGTTCTACAGTGTATTGTAATGAGTCCCAAATATTTGAAAGTCGATTATCTCAAAATAGCATTTCTTGAGTTACGGCCTTCTGGCGCTCAGCCCTCAACCTGTTACAAGTAGCCGAGTAAACATGATGCTTGGCATAAGGATAATGGCTGTGAAATTACTCATGCTCATAAGTTTGATTCAAAGAATATTTCTTGTGTAGTCCAGCATGCTTAGCACCACTACAGTGCTAACTGAAATTTTCCCCACAACAAACAGTGCAAAACATGTGTTGAAGTAGATCGTCTGACTCCCACCTTCATAATAAATACATGATACAGATAGGCATCTTAAGGTTGGTGTCAACCCTGTTTGGCGCCAAATTTATCAAGCGCTGTAACTTTTAAATTATAAATGTGATGTACATAAAAGTATACATTTTTTGTAATGAAATGAGTCAGAGAATCCATTTTTGGTATCAAATTTTACTAAAATTAGTGATTTTTATATTTTTGCCCAAAAATCACCTTTTTGGCGCCAAAATTTTTCAGACAACCTAACAATATCAGCTTTTGATTACAAATTCCAAAATTTCACCAAAATCATCTAAAATCAATTATCTAGGAGCGAATTTTTTTTTTTGGCTTAAAATTTGTTTGTTTGGAAAATATTGACCAAAAAGTGCCAAAAAAATGTTTTTTTCTCAAAAATCTCATTTTTGGCACTTTTTGGTCAATATTTTCAAAACAAACAAATTTTAAGCCAAAAAAAAAAATTCGCTCCTAGATAATTGACTTTTGATGATTTTGGTGAAATTTTGGAATTTTTAATCAAAAACTGATATCGTTAGGTTGTCTGAAAAATGTTGGTGCCAAAAAGGTGATTTTTGGGCAAAAATGTAAAAATCACTAATTTTAGTAAAATTTGATACCAAAAATGGATTCTCTGACTCATTTCATTACAAAAAATGTATACTTTTATGTACATCACATTTAGAATTTAAAAGTTACAGTGCTTGATAAATTTGGCCCAAACAGGGTTGACACCAACCTTAACCACAGATACGAAGAGAAGTTGAATCTCAACTGAAATGTGTTATTCAAAGGGTCTTTAAGAAAAACAAGAGAGTACTGAATTGAAGTCACATCAATTGCAGCAGGATTTTCTTAAAGACCCTTTTTAGCAACATTATAAGCCTTTTATTGCAAAGTAATGTCAATGGAACCAGTAGACAGACACTGGTGACATAAATCAGAGGTCATGTGATGAAAGGGAAGCATGCTGGTGTTGCTCAAGAAATCTTCTTTGCGTTTGATCAGTAAAAATTGATTTGAGATACACATGCAAAGGTTTCGGTAGTTTTCCAAATTGTTGAACTTGCACATTATGCTTTCCACTAGTATTTTGAACTTATATTTCACCTTTTTCCACGAAAGTCACACCCTGAACTTTGAAGCATTGAAAATAGAGGAAAATAGTGTACTTATATGAACATTACTTATGACAGGAAGAATCACACAGAATCCTGAAAGAGTTTCATGTTTATCACATTGCCATATATATAATATAGTCAAGGCCACACACAAAAAACCTGTTCAACAGGCAAACAGGCCTCTTAGGTATGCTTCAGTGTCTGGCTTTTTGTTTTGTTTTTTTGTCAAAAAATGTGGGCGTTTTAAACAATTTTCAAAAAATCAAATCAAATATTTTCAAAAGTGTTCCCTTTTTTGTGTGTGAAAGTTCTATATAAAAAAGTGGGTTGGTCGGGCCTGTAGTATTCACACCTACATCTATCCCAACCTCAGGTGTTAAGCGTGTTATTTGTATACAGTATTGATCATCTTTATAATGAGTAAAACACACCACTGTTGAACATTGATACTCCGGGGTGATACTCCGGGGTGGGAGTTCTCAAATAAGTTTTGGGAATCCTGACTTTTAGGGGTGTTTTATCCTCAATAATGGCTGATTTTGACTATCTTTTTCATGTTTGGGTGGTTTTTTTGTGTGATTTAGGACCCATTTCTAGGGTTTTTCAGCATGAATCATACCCTGTGTTTAGAGATTTGTTTTGCAAAAAAGTGATCCATTAGGCCCGACTGATCCATTTTGTTTTAATAGAAATTTGACAATTTTGAAAATGGCCTAAAATTTAACCAAAATAATTTCCCCCACATCGTACTGTCTGTTATCAGCTGACCATACCCAAGAGGTTCAATTGCCTGTAGGACAGGGGTTTTCCATCGCCTTAAAGAGTACACCCACCCCACGGTTGATATCTAAATGAATCCAATATCAGGCAGTTTCATCATTTTAAGATAAATATACACATGCAACAAAGTTGTTGCAAATCCATTTTATTTTGGATACTATTGCTTTGCAGTGTAATGAATTACAGCTTACCATTCATTTGTAGACGTTATTCTTAATTGGGCATTTGGCGTCGAAGAGGCATTTAAGTGAACTGAAAATGAGGCTCTCGGTTTAGCCATGACCAGTGTTGTAATTTTTGATGGGGTTAACTTGCACTAATTATAACAATTCTTTGTACTTCTGAACTTTTTAATATTTGACCTTGCTTCATTCATGGAATTAACTTAAACATACAAACTATGTATTCCCACTAGTTTGAAATGAAATGTTTGCTGGTAACCATCACTATCGAAGAACATTTAGAATTTCAGTTCATTCACATTGCTGTTAAAGGAGGAGATTGTAATGTTTATCAGAACAATAATTCCTCTGAGCATGCTCAGTTGGATGCCATTCCTCTTCGCTGTAAATGCGCCAATTAAGAATAATGTCTGTACATGCCATCGATAGCAACACAAATCAATGATATCCCATAAAAAAATGGATTTGCTACAACTTTGATTAGGACAGGTTACCTAAAAAGTATCCACTGTTTTAATGTCAAATTATGCTTGTATATCTTAGATATCAATTACTGATTTTGATTTGCTAGCATAGAATCACCTGGTCAAGAACTTTTTTGGGGTAGGTGTATTTATATTATGTTGGTAGAATAGTACCTGAATTCCAGATTTGAATTATGCTGTATGTTTGCAGTATTATTTCTACTTCAAACACAAATCTTGTTAAAACAGTAGTTACCAAATCATGTTAGCAAGAAGCAGGTAAACTTTTTTATGAAAACTTGAAATAAAAAGTCATCAAAATAATGTGTTTGTTTTGTATGTGTTTTTATTAAAAATGTATAAAATACAACACTTCTCGACTATGAATATGGTATGGTATGAAAACAATTATGACAATATCCAGTATTTGTTTCTTGATCAAACTGTTATCATACTGTTTACAATTTTACTCTGAAGAAGGCATTCACTGTCTGGGGTGTACAGTCATCACAATAAGTAACTGACCAGGTAATAAATGTGCTGATAACTCAAAAAGTATAACTCCTACATAAACATATTGAATTATAAACATGTTGAGCTATTTCTCGTCTTGAATTTGAGATATTACACGCTAAGAATGGCTGATTATTAAGGAAGTTACAATCCCAAATGTACTGTCAAGTCTGAGTTTCATTTTCAACACGGGGACTCAGACCGGCAAATTATTGATTATTGGTAGTGGTCACCCGTCGATGGCCTGGTTGTTGGATAGTCGGCCGGTGGCATTGTTACGGTTGATCAATACGGCACACAAGCTTTACCTGTCATACTCTCCCCGTGTTGAAAAGAACATGTTAAAATGAAAATCAGACTTGCCCTAACGTCTGGGATCGTAACTTCCTCATTAATCAACCATTCTTAGCGTGTAATATCTCAAATTCAAGAAGAGAAATTTTTCAAAAACTTTATTATTAAATATGTTTATGTAGGAGTTATACTTTTATAGTTATCAGCATGTTTATTACCTGGTCAGTTACTTATTGTGATGACTGTATATCACCACTATATAGTTGGATCAGTTCCTAATTGGCAAGCCTCCTTACAGCAGTGAATTAATACAGGAAGCTGCAGGCACATTGAACATATCGTCGCTGTTCTGACATACCGGCACATCACAACAGAAATAAGTAAAGAGATGTGCCGGTATGTCAGAACAGCGACGATATGAATACAACAAGTGCATTGTGCATCAAATGTGTGACCTGTGCGTTTGACCAAAATCACGCTTTTACGCTTGGATTACTTTTTGAGTGGGGATATAAAAAATGCATATTTCTCACAAATTTGGAACTGATTAAACTATAGTATAATTCATTTTTAAAGAGCCTTTTCCAGTATCAAGAAAGCATATAATGGTATCCATGTAAGCTTTATAGGAAATTGTACATTGTAATTATCTATAAAAGATCCTTACAATATAACGATGTTTTGTTGACACTTTCATCTTAGTTTACAATCAAGACACCAATGACAATTTTAAAAATACTGCAAGTCACGACTTGCGAATCCCCCTGGCTGGGAGATCAACTAAATGAGGTCACATAGGGGTCATGTTCCCCAGTGTTCATGTTTCTTTTCTCCAAGTTTGAGGTCAATCGGGCAACTTTTTTCGATTTGACTTCTGGATGACCTTTGGCCTCAGATGACCTCTAACTATATGTTGACATGTTCCCCTGGTGTTAGTTGCACGATTTAACCTCTTGTTGACCTTTGACCTCTAATGACCGTTGACCTCAGATGACCTTTAAATTATTTTAGACAGTCCCTGGTGTTCTTGTTCGTGTCAATCGGGCAACTTTTACGATTTGACCTCTGGATGACCCTTGAACTCTGGATGACCCTTGACCTCAGATTACCTCAAATTATTTTGACATGTTTCCCGGTGTTCATTGCACGATTTAACCCTTGTTGACCTTTGATGACCTCTAATGACTGTTGACCTTTGATGACCTCTAATGACTGTTGACCTCGGATGACCTCTAGTTTATTTTAGACATGTTCACCCGGTGTTCATGTTTCTTTTCTCCAAGTTTGACATCAATCGGGCAACAATTACGATTTGACCTCTGGATGACCTTTGACCTCAGATGACCTCTAATTATTGTTTGACATGTTCCCCCGTGTTCATTGCACGATTTAACCCCTTGTTGACCTTTGACCTTGGATGACCTATAATTTATTTTTTGTTTTCTCCAAGTTTGGAGTCAATCACACATCTTTTACGATTTGACCCCTTGATGACCTTTGACCTCGGATGACCTATGCAAATTAGACCCCCAAAAATGTTCACCCGGAATTTATGTTTCTTTTCTCCAAGTTTGAAGTCAATCGGGCAATTTTTACGATTTGACCTCTTGATGACCTTTGATGACCTATGCAAATTAGACCCCCAAAAAAGCAGCCACATTTTTTGACCATGGCCTACCTATCGTTGAAGGTTTGAAGTCAATCCGTCTATCCGTTCAAAAGATACAGCATTCAGGGAAAAGGCAAAAGGCTAACCAAAAGGCACACCCCCACCCCCACACATGCACGCAAATTGACATGATGACAAAATCCCCTTCTGGTTTTACAAACCAGGGGGATAAAAAAAAAAATCAAGAAGCCAAGTATGTCTAAATGTACAGATTTTACGTCGGATTAGCTCCGACTTCTTCAGGACCAAATAATTATGAGCAAAGTAAACAGACTGCTATCATCATATGGGCTGCTTCTTGCATTTGCAAATGCATTTTGAGATATTGATGGATTTAGGCATGGAAAAAAAAAGAAGGTAAAGACAATTTTACAGTAAGCAGTATCCAATCTCAGCCACCAAGTTGTCATTGAAGGGTTCAAAAAACTCCTTTTGTTGGTATTAAGATCAACTTTTTCTCTGAGAGCTGCTGCGGCTGGAAAAAATACAAAATTTAGGCAACTGAAACTAATTTCCGAACTTTTTTAAGGGTTGAGAACAGGCCAGGTGTGAATTCCGATACATAGTCCATTCCACTTGGTACATGGATAACCTTTACAATCCTTCAAAAGAGTAACTGACCAGGTAATAAATACGGCCATAAACCTCTAAAAATATGGTTTCAAGTTAAAAATGTTAAATTATGTTTGCCCTTACATCAGGGGTTCTTTCTTTTTTTTGCCTTGGAGACATTGTTCGCAAAGATGGGTTTTAACAAGTTTAATTGTCACCCATCTTTGTGAAAAATGTCTCTACAATAAAAACAAACATACAAAGTGCAGTTTTCTTTTTCGCACTTTGGTTTTGAACATGCAGGATAGTGTGACAGGTATGTGTATGGGCTGCATTGATCAATTGAAAAATCCCTAATCCTCATCTTATTATATCTACCTGTGAGTCGTCGCTACAGTTAATCAATAATCTGCTTATTGCTAAAAGGAGGCTGCGTCTAGAACAACCAAATGCTAAAATGGAAAACGAACACTGTTTTGGTTTTGGACACATAGCCGAGTCAATCTTCATATGCAATATATCCCAAATTAAAGAGGTAAATTTCGTTACAAATTTATGAGTTAATATTTTTACATAGGAGCTATAGTTTTGAAGTAAAGAGCATATTTATTCCTGGTTCGTTTTTTGAGGACTGTATATTATATAATTACTCACAATGATGTGTTACAATACATACGGTTATTTTATCAACGCTACAAACAAGGACCCAACATACTGTACAAAATGACATTATTATATTATATACAATATATACAGCGCTCATTATCTTTGAAACTTGTTATTTTTCTGGTGCGGCAACGGCTTCAATGAGATCCCAGAGATAATTAGTGATGAAGTACTTTGAATGTTGTCTGCTATCCAGGGAGAATGGACGCACATCCTTGTTACTGCAAACATCTGTCAAACATTGGTTAAGGAAAATATCTGGTGAAACAATAGAAACTCCACAAAAAAAGTTCGGATATTTCATAATATATTTATACTGTGTTACATCAATGGAAAACTGATGTTCCTCTTTATTTCAACAACATCATATGCATAGTAATCAGTGGCATGCGGATGATATTGCGAGTGTGGGGCAACCTGGTCATAAATGAAATTCCCCTGACTCAGACAAAAAAAAATAGAAGTCACCTCGTGAATTTCACTATTGGTGGGGGGGGGGGGGGGGGGGGGGGGTAGGTTCAAAAAAATTCGCACAGCAAAAAAAAATTGCAGTCACAAAATTGCACAGTCAAAAAGACAGCACAGTCAACAACTAATGGACAATTATGAGAGTTATCATCAGTTTTCTCTATAACATTTCCTTTTTTTACCAACATGGTGCATACATTTGTCGACTACTTGTCTATTTGGATTACACCCCCTCTCCACAAAAAAACAGGCAGTAGTTTCTCCCGACTGACAGTAAGTTTCCCTCAAAATATTTCAATAGTGGTGGGGCCTAGGCCCACCTCCCCCCCCCCCCCCCCCCCTTTGCACACGCCACTGACAGTAATCAATTGTTTTTGTCCTCAGTCCCGAGCTTGAATATGTAGGCAGATCTCAAACGAAATGTGCCAAATTCACCACCAAGCCTCGATTTAAGCATACATGGACCAGGAGCTACTTTGTAACTTTTTTGACAAAGTAGCTCCTTGTCCTATACTTGACAGACTGATACAGGTCCTAAACCACCAGGAGCTAAAACTTAGTAACCGGAGGTAAGAAACCTCACAGCTCCTGCTTTTTTGAGGCTTGTTCATCACTGTTGTCTGTTCAGTAAAGTGTCATTGATAACTACAGGTGTAGTAGAGTGATGCTCTATTGACTTTTTAGGTCACAATATTGATGATTTTAGCACATTCTGATAGAGTAGTGTCCTCCTCCATATATTCCCAGGCAAGTTGCTGAGCACTGAAACAGTGTTAGGACATTTTAATCGAAACAATTTCAAAATATTTTACTTTATAAACAGTGGCGTAACTAGACTTTTTCATTTGGGGGGGGGGCAAGAAGGGGCAGTGACTTGAAATGGGGGGGCTCCTAAGATTGTTTGAGTCAAGAGATGCGCGTGTAGCGCGCGAAAATTTTCGACTTTACAGCTATTTTTTGGACAATTGAGCTACATTTTGGCTCTAAACAAGCTTGTACCAAAGAATATTTCATTTTGGGAAGACCTATGCACGCGTAGCGTGCGAAATTTTTTCATATGTGTAGCTTTGACCATCATAATTCCATGATTCCTTTCGTCAAATGAACCGACAGTGCCAATCTCAACCGACACGATGTCATTATTGGGGGGGGGGGGGGATTTGGTGTGTACTTTGTTTGTCAATTTCATTTACAGCCGTACTTGATTTCATTTGGGGGGCAAGCGGGGGGGGGGCAAGGGTTCCAAGTGGGGGGGGGGCTCCCGCCCCCCTGCCCCCCGCTGGTTACGCCACTGTTTATAAAAGTTTGAAATTGATTCTGAACTTAAATTCAAGTCAGGATTTGTGAATATGGGTCGTAGAAAACATTTATCAGTGTTAGAGTATTATTATCGCCAGATTCAGACAAAAAACCCTATCATAAACATGATGTGTGCATGATGTTCAACCCCAATGGACCTATGGCACATATTTCCCGGCCACAGTCCAACATACTGTCATCAAAATAAGTAACTATACAGGTAATAAATGGAGTTTTAACTCTAAAAATATATATCCTACCTAAAATTATTAGATCATAAAGTTGTTGCGAAATTTATCTTCTTTAATATGAGATATTGCACGCTAGGATCGATAAAATATTGAAGAAGTGACAATCCAAAATGTAAGGTTAAGTCACAATTTCATTTTCACATTTTACATTTTAACACGGGGTAGAGTATGACAGGTAGCGTGTGTGTGTGACGTATTGATCTATCGGAATAATATGGCAGACTGTCCAACCTGCGCATGCATCCCCTTCACCTTACATTTGTAAGTGTTATTTCCTTAATAATCACCCAATCTTAGCGTGCAATATCTCATATTCAAGAAGATGAATTTCTAAACAACTTTATAATTTATTTTTAGGTAAGATATATATTTTTAGAGTTAGAAGCCCATTTATTACCTGTATAGTTACCTTTTTTGATGACTGTACACGGGCGCACTCCGATCAGCTCATTGCGCATGCTTGAATACTCACAAAATTCCCCTAACCATCGGAGCCGTGAGGTCCGTTTCAGGGGTGAGGTTGACCTTGCATACTTTCACGCGAGGTCAACCTCATGCCTGCCTCATGTGACGTGCATCGCCATGTGATTCACATGTGTTATATTTTGACTGGCATGCACACATACTTTCTGACACAGTCTCAGGCATTGTGACGTGTACTAAACTATCGAGAAGGTATAGATAATTCTCTTGTCAATACTAAGGATACATCCCTTGACCTCCTCTGGTTTGCCGCTGAAATCCCAGTTGAGTTTGGTGGCACATCCATACAAGCTGATGTTATACCTTTTTAAGAAAAAGAAAAAAAGTACACATATAAAACTGCTGTTTATTGAACAATAACGGACTAAACATGCCAAATTAAATTTGTCTTTCTCATCACTTTTATGTATGAATAATATATAGACTCGGACAAACTGGCGAGAATTAAATTACCAAAGACCTTTTATGTATGGCTATTTTATAGGTGTTATAACAATTTCCTTGTACAGTCATTGAAAAAAACTCTTTATTGGTTCTCTAAATGTCTGCATATTATCTTGTTAACATTGATGCAATTACCTACCTAGTTTTGGGTAGTATCTCTGTAGTCTCTTCTGTCACTTTCTCTCTATGTTCTTGTAATCTTTTCTGTTCCTCATCAAGCTGGTTTAGTTGACATTCTAAAGCTGTGCAATCTCTGTTAAGGTATGATTTTATCAATTGATATGCACCTCACAAATATTTATGAACTTAGTATGCCATTTCACTGGCTAATTCTATAACAAATGTACTAGTTCATGAGTAGTATTCATGAGGAATAGATTTGAAGTAAAAAGCCAATTTCGAGGAATATATACATACGTGCAGATCATATGGTTTTACTGTTGGAAAAAAAGAATGCCAAGAATTGTTTGTCTGAGTGGGTCGCGCTCAAAGCAAGGCTGTACGCTTTGTGCCAGAAATCTGGAACTATGCAGGGCCCATTTTCCTAAAGCTAAATTATATCTGATACAGAAATCAGGCATGAGAATGAATTTAAATAAAAAACAGAAAACTTGTGGAAAAGTAAAAAAATAAGCGTAAAATTGGGCTAAAAAGAAAGAAAAAATAGGCTGAAAAGAAGAAAAAAATGCAGAAATTTGGGTGACAAAAAATCAGGAATTCCTGAATTATCAGGAAGATTCACATGCTTGAGAAATCAGATATAATACTACAACCATCACCTTTTTTCTTTTTTTTGTGAGACCAGGTGTAGCTATTCTTCCAGTAGGCGTTTAAGCAAATGTTGGGGAATAAAAAACACCTTTTTTAATAGTGGAAACCAAATTTGATGAAATTTATCATTATTTTAAAGGTTAAAGTTGTGAAGAAATTAGACAGAGCAAGGTAGCAGGGACTGCAGGGTGGGAAATAATTCAGGATTTTGGAAAGAATAAGACCATTATATTTGTCTGAATATATTCTGGCAACATTAAAAGGCGAATGTTCTGATCAATCTTTTTTTGTCTATGATTTTTTGATCACATCAAGATATTTTGATATCAGAAGAATCCCCATATTTTTCTCATTATGTCCGGTCTGTAATATCTTGGGGCCAGAAATGTTCCATTTAGAAATTATAGGCCTAAATGTGGTGAATTACACTGCCAAAGGTGGTTAACCACCTGACAGTTTGTGTATCAATGGGAACATTTCTTGTGACCGTGTGCTTCTAAATAAGAACTTAGTATTGGAGGTATGAGTTTCATGTAAAATAGAAAACATCAAGATAAAAATCAGGCCAGCAAACAGAACAACTACCTTTAAGTACTTCTATCAACAAATGAATACCATAAATGTACAACAAAGGATATCTACATTCTTTCTCCATAACATCTTTCTGTTGCTTCTTTTGTTGAGACACTGCTCTGGTTTCTGCCAATTCCTTGTCAAGTTCTTGATTTGTCTGATTGCTTACTACCTGGGAGGCTTCCACATCCTTGAGGGCAACATAACCTGATATGAGAGGATGGTAAGAAAGTGGTTCAAAACATAGAAATGATGACAGAGTTTTGTTGACAAACAAAAATGGGCTTCTTTCTGTTTGTTATTTTTCAAAGACAAAAGTATATGATATCGTTGATAGCTTGATGATGATAACAATTCTAGACAATAATAATTATGTTGATTGTTGACCCTGAACAAGGGATTAAGTCATGTTTCAGAATGGCTATCATAGATGGGAGCATGATGGTGTACCTACCCAACACACCCAAGTGTAGCGATAGCAATTTGCTTTAAAAGTTTAATAAAACTGTTTTTATTCTTATTATTTGAAATTGCTATAAATGTAAACTATTTGTATAAGATCGTTGGTTTTAATCATTGTTACGTAACAATGGATTTGACAACTTTCTAAAACACCATCTGAACCACCCAGGTATATTTGTGTCCATATACCAGGGTTATCACTAGGCCGGTCGGTCGTAGCCGGTCGGCAATCGTGCACTCTAAAAAAAAAGGGTATAAAAAACGGCACTCTAAAAATTAAAAATAAATTAAAAACAATTTGTAGATAAAATCATTTAACTGCCTCATAAAACAAGAAATTATGTGGCAGGAACCCTCAAAGTGCATTAAAAAAACCTAAAAAACATTAAGAAGGCCTCTGGACCCCACCCCATGATCCACTGCACTTCGTTCGCTACACTTACTCCGTTCACCGTTAGCAGAATTAACTGGCACTAAATTTTGGCTAATGACAACATTGCCATACACACCTTATATAATCTTACCACCCAGGTATATTTATATTTACCTTGTATAATCTTCTTCAGGCTGTCTCTTTGCACCTGTTCTACCTCTTGAAGATGCTGTAAGAGTTGACCCGTCTTCTCTAGATTCTGCATTTCTTTCTGGTCTCCAAGTAGACGAATCATCTGCTCCATAGATCCTTGCATATCACTTGCTTCTAGACAGTCAATTACTTGAGACATACCAGCCGACATGGTGGATGGATGGGGTGATCTCTTGTGTGATGAGATAACTATGTCTTACAAAATGCTGAAAAATAAAAGCAAATTATTATAATATTACCTATGGTTTAGTCAAGTTCCAAAATAGGCGAGCTTTCTTACAGATAAGAGAATTGGGGTGGGCTTGCATTCAATGTACTCAATGGAATTAATCATAGCCAATGCTATGCATGTAAAGACAACAGTTTGTGTGTACTGTGAAGGCAGAAATGTTTGCGCTACATTTATTTTAGTGCTCGACACAGCGATCGCAAAAATAATAACACACAAACATATTTGTTTTGAGCATAGGTCTATGTGATAAAGCTAGAAATCGCGAATTTAAAACACGCAAAACAGCTCAAAATTGGCATAGCAAGAACAATTAATCGCACGAAAATTACCACTTATACAGTATGACTACAATGAGTCCTACCTTTCTTGGCAATTGTGGCCTTGATGTGATTATTCCACACACTTTTCAATTTTGTAATTGAAAATTTGTGGATGAAGTTGTTTAAAAATTGGGTCAAGGAAAACAATGCTAGTACTGTAATAACAGTAATGTCAAAATGTCCTCAAATTAGTAGAATTTATATAAATAGCGTCTATGTTTATACGTATTGTAATTTGTATTGATCTTAAATATCTAAAATTCAGACCAATTTAAGTTTATTTTGGCCATATAAAAAAGCCATATTTCTACAAGTCTGGTACTCAGTCCATTATCAAGTGCTTCAAAACTGGCAACTTTCGATGTTTGGCGCTCGCTATGCCAAGGCCTTGCGCCTGCATGAGCGAGCCAACCCAAGCCAACCAGCAACACTGTTTTGCTAGAGCGTACACTTTTGTGTATAACGTCACCGTTTTAACATAATTAAAACAAACGTTTGAAAACAGCTACTGGAAACTGCTTATTCACAACACTAGCCTGTATTTAAAATATCAAATTGTAAGGGGCCTGAGCTTTCGATCCTAAATTCTGCTAGGATCGAAAGCTCAGGCCCCTTATAATTAAAACAACTTAATTCCACGCCAGACGATATGAAATTATACCCGTTTGACATCACATTGTCAATGTACAGTCCCCGATACTGTAATGAAGGTAGCTGACATGATACTAGCTCACGCTAAAGCTATGATATTCAGTAAATACAGGACATCCATAAAGAACATACACACACACACACAAGATCATTCAATATCAATTCATGTATTATAGTACCGTATTATCCCTATTAAGCGCCCAGGACCTTATAAGCGCCCACCCCTGTTTTTCTTAATGACTACCAACAAACAATCCCTTATAAGCGCCCACCTTTTCAAATGGTCAGCCTCCTCAAATGAAGCTTGTACATATATTTCATTTAGTACATGAAATGGTCAGCCTTCTCAAATGACCAATTGTACATTTTCGTTAGTATGTTAAGTGGTCAGCCTTCTCAAATTTCCACTTGTACATTGTATTTAGTACATCAAATGGTCAGCATCTTCAAATGACCATCAAATGGTCAGCATCCTCAAATGACCACTTGTACTATATATTTCATTTAGTACATGAAATGGTCAGCCTCCTCAAATGACCAATTGTACATTTTCCTTAGTACGTTAAGTGGTCAGCCTTTTCAAATTTTCACTTGTACAATGTATTTAGTACATTAAATGGTCAGCATCTTCAAATGACCATCAAATGGTCAGCATCTTCAAATGACCACTTATACATTTTATTTAGTACGATAAATGACTTTATAACAGGTAACATAATAAGCGCCCACCCAAAATGACTTTGATAACCGCCCTGGGCGCTTAATAGGGATAATACGGTAGGTCCATCTTCATCTATGGCTAGCTCACATGTGGCAGGCACCACATGTGCTGGCTTGGGTGAACCTAGGGAAGGTCATTGCTGAGCTGGCACTATTGTATCTAGGCAGACAGACTGGACTGGATGGGCCGTGACCTTGGAACTGATCCGCTAGTCCGACGGACCGCTAGTCCGAAGGTCCGCTAGTCCGACGGCCCGCTAGTCCGAATAAAAAAAAAGGTCCGCTACTCCGAAAAAAAATTGTACCCGCTAATCCGAAAATAAAATAAGGGTCGCTAGTCCGAAGGACCGCTAGTCCGAAAATAATATAGGGTCCGCTAGTCCGAAAGTAAAATAAGGTCCGCTAGTCCGAATTGAAATTTATATCCGCTAGTCCGAAAGTAAAATTAGGTCCGCTAGTCCGAATTAAAAATTGTATCCGCTAGTCCGAAAGTGAAATAAGGTCCGCTAGTCCGAATTTAAAATTATATCCGCTAGTCCGAAAGTGAAATTAGGTCCGCTAGTCCGAATAAAAAAACGGTATCCACTAGTCCGATATTGAAATTTTCATCCACTATCTATGTTTTCTATGTTATTGGTCAATAAGTCGAACACTGACGCGGTAAGGATTGATCCCTCAAAGAATGACACAAACTGATGGCAAAGAATGCAATAGAATAATGGAGAATGACAAAATAAAGCCATAGAATGACGTGGGAAACTCAAGAATGACAGAAAAACATATATAATAACGCAGAATGCAGTGCAAAGCCATAGAATGACAAACATCGACGACAGTGGCGTATCTGGGGTCTCTTTTCAAAGGGGGGGGGGGGCAAAGGGTATTTGTTCCCGGTAAAACACCAGTTCGTCGTAGCCAGAATTTTCTAGAATTTGGAATTGCCTTCGAGTGAGAAACTGACAAACGGGGGGGGGGGGGGGCGTGTGGTCAAAAACCTGCGTGAAAATTGTTTAAACAAATTAATTGGCCCGTTTTCATTTTTCTTCATTTTGTTGTTCTTTTCCTTTCATTTCCTCTTTTTTCTCCCCAGTTTTCCTTCCCGGTAATTTGGGCTGGCCTTCCTGGTCAAAGGCGGCAGGGGTGGCACTCTGCCCACCTGAACACCCGGGAGGGCGGGGGTTATGGATATATAGGCTTGGTTTTCCTTCCGACAGGAGAACGTTTTATAGGCTAGCCTATAGGTCTAATATAAAAGAGAACACTTTCTTTATCTTTTCAAACGTAGCGAGTACAAATGTGTTCATATACTTGTATACAATTGTATACGAATTAGGTTTCGATTCCTTCGATTGACAACTTGACATTGGATAAAGTATAAAGCAACCCTTTAATTCCCTGATTGACATTAGTGCTGGGTTACCTGTTCCTGATAACATGCGCGCGTTTGCGCAAATTTCTTTCTTTCTATATACTCAGTTATGGATATTTTGGTTTAAAATGGGGCTTTAAAATGATATGTCTGGACATGCACGCGTAGCGCACGAAAATAAATGTTTCATACTATTTTCATACTATTTGTATACGAATTTGGTTACAATTCTCTCAACTGACGCCTTGACATTGGATAGTATAAAGTATATAAAAACCCTTTAATTTCCCCGAATGGATGTATTTCCCAGAAGTGATAGTCAAGGGTGCGGGTGCATTGCCATTCCTTTGGACACGCCACTGCTCATGCCATGTCTATCTGTCTATCTTTGCAGACGACGATGGACACGAACGGGCGAACGGCCGTTAATTTTGAATGCGCTTCTGATATCCCAAGTGGGGTACCACTAGGCCTTTTATACTGATTCACTTCACACTCTATCCCTCAACTATCTGTTCGTGAAACATGCGCGCGTAGCACGCGATATTTTTTTAATATTTACATGAATCGTGGCATAATTAGGTGTACTTTGGTTTAAACAGACTTCTAATATAAAAAGCATGAACATAATGCGCGCGTATCGCGCTAACATCTGCTATTTTATATTAATTTACTTCCGATTCCCCGACTGACGTCTTCAAATTAAAGTAAAATTCATTTGAAAATGCCGAAACTTGTCGAATGGTGCAAAACCGCCAAATGATTGTCAAATGTGGTGTAGGGGATGCATGCCCCCCCCCCTTTTTTTGACAAGTTAACTACTCATGCAATGTCTATCTCTTTAGGTTCCAAGGGGTGCCTCTCAGTGGCGTATCTGGGGTCGGAGGGGATGGGGGGGGGGGGGCAGAGGATATTGTCCCCCGGTGAACACCAATTCGACCCTATTTACGTAAACAAAGACGCAGCTGCGTATTTCAGGGAATGATGCCCTAAACTTGCTACGCGCACACCGGGCAAGATTTTAACAACATACTTGCACGAATATGGCCCTTATTAAGGTATATTTTTCTTTTAACGGGCTTCTGTAATGATATTCCTGGATAAATAGCGCGCGAAGATTTGCCATTTTTATACTAAATTGCCCATCATCAAACCGGGCATGGGATAAATTAGTATTAAGATGGAAATTAAGTAAATTCCTTAGATTCTTCAAATATGTGCAATTCACCCAAAGTCAAGGTGGGGGGGGGGGGGCGATCCTTTACCCGGTCCTATGATTAGCTTCATGAAAGTCGCCGAAGGTACGTAATGCACGCTTACACAAAAAGTTTTTGGATGGATCTCTTCTCTTCTCCAAGTTTCTTTTCGATTTTTACTTTCCACTTATTTATTTTGCCTTCCTTTCCTTCCACTATTTCCTTCCTACCCTTCGTGTTTCTCTTTCAGTTTCCCTTTCCTTCCATTTTTATCTTCCTCTTTTCCATTTCTTTTCTTTCCTTTCTCTTTTCCTTCTTTTTTTTTTTTCTCTCTCTCTCTCTCTCCTCTTCCTTTCTTTCCCTTTCCTACCCTTTTCCCTCTCCTTCCCCTTCCCTCTCCTTCCCCTTTTCCCTCTCCTTCCCCTTTTTCTCTTCCTCTCTTCCCTTTCCTTTTCCCTTCGATTTCTTTGAGTCCGGTTTAATATGAGCTAGCATTCCCGGTTAAAGCCGTCAGGGAGGGGAGGCACTCTGCCCCTGACCCTCGTGAGATACGCTGCTGGTTGCCATCCATGCTTTTAAATTATAACATTTGTTCTGACCCGGTTGCACATGTTGGGGACCAACTGAGAGACAAAGTGGCAGGGACATACACAAATCATTGCCCGGTTATGTTGAGACCTGTGCCGGTAACGTACAGAGTGGGGAGCGATGTTACATCTCGTATAGCAAAAGCAATAGAAAACAAACCCTTTATTTTCTCTCTCTCTTCTATCTCCGCTCAGGTCAGGTCATGGACCCTAGCCCCCTGGCTACGCCAATGGGAACCTATGGGCCCAGATTCTCATTCCATTATGCCCCGCTGTACAACATACACACAGGGCCTAGTGTACGCCTTTGCAGTGCTCTAAACCGGGGCTCTAAAAGTCTGCGTCTGTGTACGATGAATTCGTAAACAGCATAAATCTAGTAGCGCAACCTATTACTACCGGCCCATGCTGGCGGTGATCTTGTAAACAGTCTAAATCTGCGCTGAGAACCAATGGAGACTGGTGTAAACTTTCTTAGCTATTTTAGAATAGTAACTAAATTCTCTTCATTGAATTGAAAGGGGCATTGAGAGATACGTAGGGGAGTGCGCCCTCAATTTTCCTGAACATTGGGGTTTTTTGCACCAAATTTAAAAGGAATACGAACTACCATCTGAAACAGTTGACCTTAATTCGCAGTATATCATGTAATATTCCACAATTTGGCAATTTCGATGTTAAATCCGGCACATATAGCTTCACCAGAATGTCTATCTAGCGCCATCACTTCAAGCGTTTTCCCATGAAATATTACGTTTCAGGGTTGTATTAAACCATATCTATTGAAACTCTTTTTTTCTTCAAATTTCATTTTCATCACCAATCTCTCCGTGTCCCTTTCATATCTTTGGACAAATAAACTTAAGCGTACATATTTCCCCCATTTAGATATGTTATGATAAGGAATGGGCTACATTTTTTGGTTTAAATCAGCAAATTAATTATCAGGTATTATAATTTAGTTATTTTTTGTTTAGGCCTTTATCTTAGTTTTTTAATTCATAACTATAGCGCGCGGCTATTTTGTGTCGGCCCAAAAATATAGCGCACTTTTTTTTTTTAAATATTAGGACTACTAGTGGACCTTTTGAAAAATTATGACTAGCGGACTGTGTGAAAATGTATGACTAACGGACCGTTTTTTATTCAAAAGGTTCGCTAGTCATAATTTTAAAATTATGACTAGCGAACCTTTATTTATTATGACTAGCGAACCTTTAGGTATTTTATGACTAGCGACCCTTATGACTACCGAACTTTTTATATATTATGACTAGCGGACCTTTTGAAAAATTATGGCTAGGGGACCGTGTGGAAATTTATGACTAGCGGACCGTTTTTTCTTCAAAAAGGGTCGCTAGTCATAAATTAAAACATTATGACTAGCGAACCTTATTTTATTATGACTAGCGAACCTTTAGGTATTTTATGACTAGCGACCCCCTATTGTGATTATGACTATAATGAACCTTTTGGTATATTATGACTAGCGAACCCTTTTTCATATTATGATTAGCGGACCTATATCATATTTATGACTAGCGGGCCTTATATGTATGTATGTATGTATGTATATGTATAAAATGATCGTCCAGAAGGAACTCGACAACGACCCAAAAAGGGTCAAAATGCCAAGCTGGCAACAGTGAAGTGGCCACTATCTACAAACTTTTACATCTTTCAAGAAATGCCATTTGCAAGACTATGTCTTGACAAATCCTTTTCGGATGGCACAGTAATTACTATAGCCTTTTGGTTGCAAGAAAGGATTCACTGATACCCTCCTTTTTATGACTAGTAAACCCTCATATATGTTTATGACTAGCGCACTCGTGGTATAGGAAAATACACGTTATGACTAGCGACCCTTATGACTTATGAACCTTATGACTAGCGACCCTTATGACTAGCGGGTGGACCCCCACGGGGGGGGGGGGGGGGGGGGGGGGGGGGAGGGGAGGGGGTGTAAAAATCCACTGGTTAGCAGGGGGGTCATGTAATTTTCAGTTTCATTTCCATCATAAATAATGAACGGTCCTAGACCCGGATGTAAATCTAAAACCATTCAAAAAACGCCGAAAACGCATGTAAAATTCCCTTTATGGCATGGAAATAGGAACAAATAATAGAAATAGGCCTAGCTACAATCGGCTTTGCATAACAACATAAGTCTCATTAGTTGATATAAAACCACAAACTAGTGCTGATATATTGTTTAATTAAGTTGTTTATACCTAAAATCGTGACGATGATCACTGCGTCCTATTTCACCACGCGCGCGACTTTATGTATATCGCGCGCGTCTTCCTTGATAAATGTGATGGTCCATCTATGGAGTGTTACATATGATGTCATGTCGGTGACTGGCTCTTATGCACAGTAGGGGGGTATAGTGCCAGTAGGGGGGTATAGTGCCAAATTTGTAGGACTACTCCACGGGTTCGGTTCTCGGGTTGGTCGGTTCTCGGATGGGGAGCAATTTGTCTAGGATTTAGAGTAGTCCTAAAGGTAGGACTACTGGCCACGCGTCTCGGGCGACCAAATAATTATGGCAACATAAGTGCACCATTTTGAAATGTTTTTAACAGTCATCGCCCAGTTAAAACGATGAAAATAATTTTAAAAATAGCATTTTACAATAGAGTTGGTTAGCCAACTCCAACGGTTTTGGATTGGAAAATAAATCTTCTAATTATGATGAATTTTTCAAAATGATTAACATAAAGATTAACATTCGCGATAACGTGTTATTCCAATACGAATTCAAAATGTAGGTTTCGCGTGGCCACCGTCGTCTGGTGGCGACTGAAGCAAAGCATTAAGGGGGGGGGGGGGGGGGTTGTGGGCGGTCGGTCGGTAAAAAATTGTGTTTGATGTTGAAACTTGCATTATGCACGCGAAGCTCGCCAATATTGAGGGTGCATATACCACTATTACGCGCTGACGTGTGTTTCTATGGGAAAGATGCCTCGGGAAAACGGCAATATCTTAAGTTACCTTGCGACTCATTTGATGAAATCTTGGAATATTTATTAACACACATAGATCTTACCTGGGTCAAAAACTCAGATGGGGGTGACCGTTTACATTTTTCTATATTTCCCCCTTTATACGGAGTAGTATTTTTAACACGAAATTACACCTTGTAGCCCGTTGTGACCAATGTGTATCCCTCCGCCAATATTTTCAAATCAAACAGTAGATGTATACTCTTTTCATTCGAATTATCTCAGGAACACTTCAGTGAACAAATATAGACCAAATTCAATCATTTTGAATGACATATCATGTCAATTATTAACCATTCTTTCCGTTATTTAGGAACTACATTCGTGATCGCGATCGACGGAAGCTGAGCGTTGGACTGTAATAGTGGTGTGCACCCTTGAGACTTATTGTGGATAATCACACAACTAAAACACCCCCAACACAAAACGTACTTCTGAGAAATAACTACGTTGAACTAAGAATTAACCAGCAATAAGTGTTCACAAATATGCAAAGAAATGCGTTTTTTTATAGCGTGAATTTAAAAAGAAATCAGTGTCGAGGGGTTGGGGGACAGCCCCCTCCCCTGGGACACGCAAGCGTATTCGGGCCAACGCTTCGCGCAGGCATGGATAGTCACTTTATAGTCACATAACTAAAACACCACCAACACAAGAGTTACTGGTGGGAAATAACAACGTTGAACTAAGAATAAACCAGCAATGTATTTAATTGTTCGGGAATATGCAGGGAAATTAGTTATTTTAAAGCGTAAATTTCAACAACAAAATCAGTGTCGAGGGGTGGGGGGGGGGGGGGGGGGGGAGGGGGGGGGACTGAACCCCCTCGAACTCCAGACACACAAACGTGTCGGGGGAGAGCATCACGCATGCAGTGGCGTATCCAGGGGGACCAGAAGGCCACGGCCCCCCATTGAAAAAACAATATAAAAAAGGAGGAAGAGGAGAAGGAGGAAGAGGAGAAGAAGGAGGAAGAGAAGGAGATAGGAGGAGGAGGAAGGGTAGGACACATGCGGCGCAAATGGGGGTACGGGGTCACGTCCCCATAATTTTAATGTGAGGGACGTTAAAAACGTTATACTAGACCTTTTTAGTGTTAAAATTGCCAATTTTTGCGTGCTTTGCACGTATTAGTTTCAATGTTTCATTATTCAAGCTTAACAAGAAGGCAGGAATGTTTTAGTTCAAAAACTGGGGTTTTTTTTGCTCGATTCGCGCTCACTTTTTTAACAGGTTTCAACATTATAATGGGTCTCAAAACACACCAAATATTCTAAATATTATGTGGGGACGGACGTTAAAAACGTCATACTGGACCATATAAGTGTTAGAAATGTCAATTTGTGCGTACACCGCGCGCATTAGTTTGCTTACACACTTAAAAATAGGTAGATAAAATTTGACTACTTTCTGTAGTCATTTTCAAATGACCCCTTTGTAAGTCATATATGACCCTTAATAAGTCAAATATGACTGCATATACGGGGTTGATCTTTATATTTTGATTTCGTATGAATTAAAAATAACTATATGAATGAAGTCATATTTGACTTCTATTAAAAAGTCATTTTAAAACAACCCCTTATAAGTTAATTTTGACCCCCATACATCTTTTGACTTGGTATGAAGTGGAAAATGACTATGTTAACATAGTAGTAGGCCTAATTTGACTGGTTTGGGGGTCACTTTGGAATAGCCCTGGATGTAGTTAATTTGACCACCATACGGGGTTGATATTTGCCTTTCGACTTTGAATGTAGTTAAATTCGACTTTGTATGGAGTTAATAATAACTAGGTCTATATGGAGTTACAATTTAACTGCAGCAAAAGTCATCGTCAAAATGACTACCATGCCAGACAAATATTACATATTTTATGAATATTTTTGACATAACAATAGCTCAATCCTTCAACCAATTCAAAGAATAACAGCACATATTATTTCCATGTATTCAATTTCATGTACAATAATATGATATTTAATTAAACACTATTTGAAAAACATGTCTCACAACGCCGGCGTCTTGATTAGGCAAATCATCTCACAACTAACGTGAATAACACCATGGAAAGTCGATTCGTAGGATAGTATACTGGTAAATATCTAACCAAAAGAATTTGAGACATCACTGCTTGATGGCAGTGATTGTTCATAAACTGCTCACAAAAAGTATCGAAACACTTAGAAATGATCCAATATATAACGGCTCGAAAAGGTATGCATTAATCGAAGCAAATAACCAAGTGCATAATTTTGTTCTGCGTATTTTGACACCTCGATCGGTGAGATACGATGTTGCGGAGCGGAGTTATTGTCATTTCAATGATCGTGGGTCCAGTTTCAAAAGTGACACTCATCCCTATTGAAAATCACGAATCTGATCATTCTAAACAGTAATGCAAACCTCTTTCTATAGGATGATTGTCACTTTGGAAATTGGACCCACGACCATTGAAATGACAATAACTCCGCTCCGCAATATCGTATCTTATCGATCGAGGTGTCAAAATACGCAGAACAAAATTATGCACTTGGTTATTTGCTTCGATTAATGCATACCCTTTCGAGCCGTTATATATTGGAACATTTCTAACTGTTTCGATACTTTTTGTGAGCAGTTTATATCAGAAGCACGTTATTGTTTTTATGAAGTAATAAACACAATGTTTAAAGCCGTTATACAGGTTTTCTTGCCCGGAATGAATGCCGACCTCGTGTTTCCCGACTTACAAATTAAATCTAAGTTAAACCTTTGACTGCAATGAAGTCAACATTTGACTATAACGAAGTCAAAAGGTAAATGAATAAAATGACCCTATTGTCAAATGGATTTGACCCTTTCCATATTATTATTGACTACATTCAAGTCATTATTGACTACCATCTTGACCCTTTCCATAAATATTGACTCGTAATGTAGTCAATTTTGACCCCTTTTGTAGTAATTAATGACTACATTCAGGTCATATTGACTACCACCAGGGTCAACATTATTTGACTACATCTAAGGGTTATAAATGACCCTAATGGGTTCAATGCATAGTTGACCATCAAAATGGGGTCAAAAATGACTATTATAGGGTCATTTTTGACTACCTATTTTTAAGTGTGTAGTTTCCAAGCTTAATATTGCAGGACAGTTTCCCATGACAATTTCAGTTAAAAAACTGAAAAAGTTTGCGTGCTCCGCGCGCATATTTTCTACAGGTTTTAACATTATAATGGCCCTCAAACCATGCCAAATATTCTAAATATTATGTTGGGGACGTTAAAAACGTCATACTGGACCAATTTAAGTGTTAGAAATGTCAATTTTTGCGTACTTCGTGCATTAGTTCCAATGTTTCATTATTCAAGCTTGACAAGATGGCTTCAGGACAGTTTTCCTTGACCATTTTAGTTCAAAAAGTCAAAATTATGCACGCTCCGCGCGAATATTTTCTGCAGGTTTTAACATTATATTGGCCATCGAAATATTAGGTGGGGGACGTTATTATCATACTGCTGGACCATTAGTGTTATAAATGCAATTTTTGAGCGCTCCGGCCGCGCGCGTATTAATTTTAATATTTCATTATTTAAGCTTTACAAGTTGGCTTCAGGAGAATTTTCCATGACCATTTTAGTTAGAACTTAACAATTTTGCGCGCTCCGCGCGCATATTTCCTACAGGTTTTAACATTATAATGGCCCTCAAACCATACCAAATACGGTATTCTAAATATTATGTGGGGGACGTTAAAACATCATACTCGACCATTTAAGTGTTACAAATGCCAATTTATGCGCGCTTCGCGTGTACTAATTTAAACATTTCATTATTTAATCTTAATGAGGTGGCTTCAGGACAGTTTTCCATGACCAATTTTAGTTCAAAAAATCAAAAATTGTGTGTGCTCCGCGCGAATACACATTTAAACATTATAATGACCCTCAAACCACACCAAAAATTCTAAATATTATGTGGGGGACGTTATTATCATACAGGACCATTAGTGTTAGATTATTTTGGCGCGCTTTGCGCGCGTATTAATTTCAATATTTCAGTATTTCAGCTAATAACAAGATGACTTCAGGACAGTTTTTCATGACCATTTTAGTTCAAAAACTCAAAGTTTTTGCGCGCTCTGCGCGCATGTTTTCTAGAGGTTTTAATATTATAATGGCCCTCTAACCACACAAAATACTCTAAATATTTTGTGGTGGACGTTAAAAGCGTCATACTGTACTTTTTTAGTGTTAAAATCACAATTTTTGCGCGCTTCGCGCGTATTAGGTTCAACATCTCAATATTCATTATCAAACAAAATGGCTTCAGGTTTGTTCCCCCCCCCCCATCCAAACATTCCTGGATACGCCATTGCGCGCATGCATGGATAGTCACACAACTTAAACACCCCCGACACATGAGGTACTGGTGAGCCGAGAAATGACAACCTTGAACTATTAATATACCAGCAATATAAGTGTTAAAAATAGGCAGGGAAATGCATTCTTGTAATGCATGAATTTGAAGAAAAGAATTAGCGTCGAATTGGAGGGGTACACCCATCTGTCGAACACTCCCTACACCCCAAACCACCTCCCGAGACACGCAAGCGTGGCCGGGCCTATGTCCAGCATCGTCTGCACTGAATGCCTTTATCCGAGATAACATGATAACCCAAGCGCCTGTGAGGGCGGTTAAACGTTTGAACCAGTGGCGGCTGAAGCAAAGAAATATGGGGGGGGGGGGCGGAGGGGGTACCAAATTGTTTTGATGTAGAAACTTGTAGAAAAAAATGCACGCGAAACTTGCGAATATTGTGACTTTTTGAACTTAAATTGTATTTTTTTAAACGTTCCTAAAAGTCGCTTGTGTGACAAATTGAACTTATGCGATATTAAATTGATGAAAATTGAACTAATTCAAATCGCGCAAATTTGGATTATAATTCCATGGCAAATAATGGTTGGTTATCAATCTGAACGATATAATCATTGGTTGTTAAAGGCATAATGTTCATACATGATTTGTTGAAAAGTAATGGTACATTTCTTTCATTCACAATTTTGTAACAAATATTATATACGTTCAAATATTATTGAATATTATATTTTTTTAAATTCAAACAGTCAAATGAAATAGCAAAGCGATGAGTCTCATTCACAATAAAGGATTGGCAACGTACTATAATGCTACCGCCCATTGCAAATTACAATATAATACCAACTCGAATCGTCTATTTCGGTTGACGTAATGAAAAATATATATCAGATTGGATTCAACCTTTTAAATATGAATATTTTTTATCTTAATGCCGAAAATTAAGCAGCAATAAGCAACAAGCACTTAAAGTTTTAAACAATATGATAAAAATCGGCTAACTGGAATCGTCTGTTTCGGTTGACGTAATAACAAACATTAGATTGTATATATTTGGATTCAACCTTTAAAAATTGTCTTTAACATCAGCATGATCAGTAACAATTATAATTATTTAATCATGAAAAGTTGTATGTAATATGTTTTTTTAAAGTTTTTTCTTGTAACTATTCTATTGCAATCAATAGTACACAAACCATGTGGTCACAGGTCACTAATAGGTATATCAAATAAGGTGGGATCGTTTCAAAAAACCCTTAAAATCGTGATACGTGTCTCTATTTTAAATAGAAGTTGTCAAAAAAACATAACATTTTTGGTATCATATTAAAGACAATTTATCCAGCTACCGAATAAAAAAAGAATTAAAGCCACATGTTTAGCAACAGTGAAGTTATCAATCTAAACGTCGAGTGAGTCAGGGGTGGGACCGGTGGACGAGGAGCCGGTGGACGAGGAGCCCATAGGTTTCTACACAAAATAGTGGAAAACTAGAACTTTTGAAATTGATGCCATTTTAAAATTATACATAGGAAAGTTTTCAAACTTCTCATATGTGTTAATAACATGTGCCTGCTACTATGAATAATAATATTGAATTGTTATCTAGACATTCTCTACTAGAATATGATGTTCAATTCAGGGAGTGTTTTAATGTAAAAAACACACAGTTTTATTCATTTTATTGATTAAACAATGGCCAAATCGCAGTCTCTCTATTTCATTTGTGTGACTCTTCGGTCCTTTTCTACCCTGGGTAGTAAAACATTTAACTAAAAAAGCCAGAAGTGTTTCTTCACAGAATTGTTCATAGATTCATGAAAATTTGCTATTTAGACCTATTTTTGACCACCCTGTATTTAAAATAAAAGGAACTTTAACGATATTCGTGTAGTTCATGTTGATAACCATTTTCCTTTAAATTAAATAGTCCATGCTAACTTAATTTCATAGAATATTATATACAAACCTTCATTTTATGCATTATTTCATCATAATTTTAGACACCCTGTACTTTTCCTGTGAACATTTTGGGCAAGTGATTCTTAGCAAATTTGGTAGCACCTTCTGCGGTTGTTCTGATTTTGGTGACTATCTTCAGCTAAACCCTAATTGTACAAACTATCAAAATATTTTGTGAGGAGCAAAAACGATCAACTTTTTTATGTTCCACCCTATACAAATTTTACACACCCTGTATAATTTGATTCTTTTTTGCAAAAATGAAAAACCTTGAATCATAAGCTTTCCAACGATATATAGTTTGTGGGTCATTAAGTATGTAAAACTTAAGTTTTGTCCCGTTTAATCAGATTTGGTGCATTCCTCAACATTATTAGAAGTGAAACATTTTTTTGGACCAGTTTGTGACTTCTGACCATGTATGATGTATCCATGCAGCCTTGAGTGACAAGCGTTGTTTGATGGGTCAATATCGTTATAACAATGCTACAATATGAATCTAGGTAACTACTGTGTTTATACGACACAAAGTATGTAACATATGAAATTGTGTGAATGTACATGATGCTGTTAACATGGTTAAGAGAAGAGATGATTGTTAATACATTTCTTGATTGTAGAGGAAAAGGGGGAAAGGGGGTGGGGCCGTGGGGGGTAAAAGAAGAGAAATAGAAGAAAAGAAAAAAAGTAGGGGAGGGGGGGGGGGGGAAGAAGGTGAAGAGGGGGGGTGGAAGGTGAAGAGGGAGGAAGATGATAAAAAGAGGAGAAAAAAGAGGGAAAGAGGGTGAAAAGGGGGGAAAATGATGAAAAGAGGAGAAAAAAGAGGGAAAGAAGGTGAAAAGGGGGAAAAGAGGGGGAAAATAGGAGAAGAAAGGGGAAAGAGGAGAAAAAGAGGAGAAAAAAGAAAGAAGAAAAAAAGAAGAAAAAGAAGAGAAAAAGAAGAGAGAGGAGGGGAAGAGAGAGAGAGAGAGAAAGAGAGAAGAAAAAAAATTCGGACTAGCGGACCTTATTTCAATTTCGGACTAGCGGATATAATTCTCAATTCGGACTAGCGGACCTTATTTCAATTTCGGACTAGCGGATATAATACTTAATTCGGACTAGCGGACCTTATTTCAATTTCGGACTAGCGGATATAATTCTCAATTCGGACTAGCGGAACTGATATTATTTTCGGAGTAGCGGCCCTTTTAAAATTCGGACTAGCGGACCTTATTTCAATTTCGGACTAGCGGATATATTTTTTAATTCGGACTAGCGGGCCCTATTTTCGAACTAGAGGACCTTATTTTATTTTCGGACTAGCGGACCTCAAGGTATAGCAAAATCACTGTTCGGACTAGCGGACCGTCGGACTAGCGGACCGTCGGACTAGCGGTCCGTCGGACTAGCGGACAGATTCCGTGACCTTTATGGTCTGATGTGACCACCCATATCATTACAAAAGCAACTAGCGATAACTCGTGTAAACTGTCAATTATCAGTAAACTAAACTGATTGGTTACTTCATTGGTAACACTTGCATATGAAAGGTACGCTGTCGCTTGAAATCTCCCAGCTCCAGTATTTTGCGAGCATTGCCGGTCATTGACACTATAGTATCGGCAGAGCTGTTGAGTTTGGCAAACGTCATTTCCTGCAGGTGGACAATTTATCCAGTGCACTGGCAAATATGCCTGCTAAATGGGAATATTTGCCAGTATTTATAGTAAATCCAAAAGTAGCTTTTCCACACAAAAAGTGGCATCTTCTATCCTTCATATAACAATAGCTCTCAATACCTTAATATTTTGTTGTTTTATTAGTAAATAGATAAAATGTCAGTTATGTTTGGCAAAAAAAAAACCACACCAATCCCCCTCCCCAACACAACCCTCTCCCCCACCAAAAACCGACTCCCACCCCATCACAAACCCCTTCCATCCCCAACACAAACCTACTCCACCTCCGCACCCCAAACCTCCCCACCCCACCATGCCCCTTCCCCACCCAAACCGGGAACCCCCTCCAAACCAACACCAACCCCTTCCCTCCATAAACCCCTCCTCATCCCAAACCCCCTCCCCACCCCACTGCAAACCCCTCCCCACCCCAACCACAACCCCCTATGCCACCACAACCCCTTCCCATCCCCACCACAAACCACTCCCTTCCCATTCACAAAACTCATCTACCACCACAAACCCATCCCCACCACTAACCCCTCCCAAGGATTTTAGCCAGGACACTTCAAATTTACTGACGGCGAACGGAGAAAGTGTAGCGAACGAAGTGCAGTGAATATGGCACGGGATTCAGAGGCCTTCTTAATGTCTTTTTAGGGTTTTATAATGCACTTTGAGGGTTCCTGTCACATAATTTCTTGTTTTATGAGGCAGTTTAATGATTTTATCCACAAATTGTTAAATCAACCATAAGAAACTTTAAAAAATAAAAAATATTTTTTTTAGAGTGCTTGGCGCCCAGCCCATTTTGACCCCAAGTCCTGGGCGGATATTGTCAGTGCCGGGCGGTCCCGCCCACCGTAGCTAAAACCCTGCCCCTCCCCAACCACGAACACCCTCCCAAACCACAAACACCTCCCCAACCAGTACCACAAATACCCTCCCTACCCCCACCAAACCCCCCAGCAAATCGAATACCCCAAACACATTTCAACCAACCCTGTCCCATCCAAAACTGCAAATCCAACCCCACCTCAACCCCCAGCCCGACTCCAACCCCTCACCCAATCCCAACCAACCAAACACCAAACCCCTCTCATCCCAACCCAAACCTGTAGTCAAACCCATACCCCGACAACTAGTATTAAGAGGGGGAAAAAGTACAATATTTTTAACCCGAAAAATCACCGAGCACCCCCCAGGATTCGATCCCGGGACCATCCGCACGTCAGTCTGAGCTACTGAGCTAACTCCCCCAGCACATGCGGGCACAAACTTCATGCCCACATATGCCTGCGGGGCCTCTGCGCGGTACCAGGTACTTATCAATGTACTACTAGTTATCCAAAGTTCCTAGGTACAAGATTGTAGCACTGTCGTGTTTTATAAGGTCCGGGAGGGTTATGGACGGGTTTCATGACAACCAGTTATGGGGCAACCAATCAGCTTTTAAGTTTTTGGAAAAAAGTTTGTGGTTATCCTAGACTAGAGATGGGTTATTGTTTTATTTTCCCTAACCCCACTACACCATACAAAATAAAATCTCCACGCGTGTGCTGCTGCATTGGCAGGCCTGTGCATTGGCTCGATTACGTCACCTACCATCAATCGTAAAACTTTCAAACCTCCCCGTGTAGCTCAGCCGGTAGAGCATCAGACTTGCACGCACACGTTCGATCTGCGGCGTGTGCGGAGACTGATTTTCCTCTAAAATTTGACCCGTTTTTCTCCCATAGTTTAATTCACAAAAATACACCCGGGGAGTATTGTGTTATATTAGACATAAATATTCAATTATTCATACAAAATCCGATAGGGATGAGAGTATACACTCCACCGTTTTCTATCACAGAAATCCCATCCCATTTATTTACGATTTAAACTTTTGCTTGATGGTGATCTGAATGGATGTCTCTGACACACCCCTTGCCCTTGAGTGACCTTGTATTTCATTGGCCACAACCACAAGTACTCATGACATCATTTTGGTTAGTGGGTTCCCCTAGATATAGTAGTGCTGGGATATGGCCATGCGTTTTGAACTGGGGGATTTTCTCGAGACATTCTGCAATTTTCACAAAATCGCATGTTTTTGGTTCAAAATAATTTTGTTCACTAGCCATATATGCCACCATAGTAAAAGTATACATTTTCTGAAAGGAGATTTCATGAGGAACTCAAAAATATGGTCATTTTTGAGGTAGGGTTAATGCTTACAAAAATATCCACCTGAGAATGAAGAAATTTCCACAAAAAATTGCAAAAATTCAGGTTGACATTTTGAAAACATGCATTACCCCTACATCAAAAAGGACTTCATTTCTGAGCTCCTCACATGAAGGCCTTTCAGAATATATACTTTTACTATGCTACCTATTATTCATTTAAAATTGTGCGAGGTTCAAATTAATGTCTAATCACAAGCCGGTTTCCCCCTGTGATTTTGTTATTTAAATGAGCATAACTCAAGAACTATAAGACCTATGTGCAAACTGTTGATGTCATTTTAAAGCACTCAATAATAGCTTTCATTTGATAGGTCATTTGTCTATGTAGGTACCTGCCTTTACGAAATAAATTGACATTTGGGGCGATAATCGCGCACAAATGTCCCAGCTCCCCAATATCAAGTCACCAGTTCAAAACGCATGGCCACATGCACTGGTAACTTGAATACATTAAATAACTTTAAAATTGTATGTTTGATTAATCTAAACCACCACAAACAACTTTCCATTGGATAAAATAACTCAAAAAATTGAATTTAATACGTAGTCCTTTATTCAAAGCAAAATGTCTTATCCCAAGCCGGCCTATCCCAAGCCGGCCCCATGCTGTAATTTTGTTATTTAAATGAGCATAACTCAAGAACTATAAGACCTATGTGCAAACTGTTGATGTCATTTTAAAGCACCTGTTAATAGCTTTCATTTGATAGGTCATTTGTCTATGTAGGTACCTGCCTTCATGAAATAAATTGACATTTGGGGCGAAAATCTCGCACAAATGTCCCAGCTCCCCAATATCAAGCCACCAGTTCAAAACGCATGGCCTACAATATTGGTTTGAACACTGGTAATTTAAAATAATTACACACTTTAATACATTGAATACCTTTAAATTGCATGTCTGATTAATGTCAAACACCACAAACAACTTTCCAATGACTGAAATAACTCAAAAAATGAATTTAATATGTTGTCCTTAATTTAAGAGCAAATTGTCTCATCCCGAGCCTTCTTATCCCGAGCCTGCTCCCCGCTGTCATTTTTTAATTTAAATTAGCATAACTATAGAACCATAAGACCTATATGTAAACTGTTGATGTCATTTTAAAGCATTCATCAATAGCTTTCATTTGATAGGTCATTTGTCTATGTAGGTACCTACCTTCATGAAATAAATTAACATTTTGTGTGAAAATCTCGCACAAATGTCCCAGCTCCCCAATATCAGGCTACCAGTACAAAACGCATGGCCATATATCATCAAGCCTCCCAACACCAAAATTACCAAAATGCTCTTGAAGTTCATCAACTCTTCAGTCTTATTTTTTAACAAGCATCAATCACCATCAATCCATCATCTCATTAGTCCGAGGTGGCTCAGACTCGTTCTGATACGATCAGTGTTCTACTCTCCACGTGGGAGGAACGACAACACGTACGCTACGTGAACGAGCTATCATCTCATATATGATCTTGCTAAATTCAAACAGGAAATTAAACTTAAACCCATATGGTTTACTCCATTGGAACAATTATTGGCTATATCTTGCCTCAACAAACGTCAAGGTAAAACTGTACAACACATTAGTGCGACCACATTTGGAATATGGTGTAGCAGCTTGGGACCCACACAGCGCCAAAAATGTCAACATGCTGGAAAAAGTCCAACGTAGAGCAGCACGCTTCACCACAAAAAACTACTCACATGAAGCTAGTGTTACAGACATGCTAAACAGCCTTAACTGGACCAGCCTACAAGACCGCAGAAGAGCACATAGACTGACTTGTCTGTACAAGATCCACCACGACCAGCTCGACATTTCCAAGACATACATCGCCCCGAAAACAGACCGCGAACGAAGAGGACACGACCAACAATTCAAACTCTACAACACCAGACTGGCTCCATTTACCAACTCCTTCTTTCCGCGTACAATCACCGACTGGAACAAACTCCCCCAATCCACCATCAACCTCCCCTCAAAAACCTCCTTCAAGCAGAGCATCCCCAAACCTTAATCCCCCTGTGACCACCCACCTCCTGTTAAAACTTCCCTGCGGAGTACTACGGAGGATATCCAACCAAGTACCAAGTACCAAGTACGTCCCGTACGGAATAAACCGTGTATACCAACAACGTATTTTAATTGGTTTGAGCATGCGCACTTGAGTTACGGGACGTCTAGCAAGACATTGCCCAATTATTTTGGGTTTCAAACATGTACAATTGAGAAATCTTTACGCATTTTGTCTTGGTGGCCAAATTTGGGTCCGAATTTGGTGGGCAAATTGTCCACCTGCAAGGACTGACGTGCTTATCGTTCCGAATTTGAACTTAAAAATAAGCTCACAGTCGTATTAAAAATAATTGCCATCCGCTGAGCTTACTTGATGAATGCCTACCTAACCAGTCACATTTATTACAATTCCAGCATTTCTCTCTGCGACCTACTTGAGAAATCTACAAGAAATTCCACAACATATTTCAAACTTACCGCTGAACTGTTGACTTTATTTATAATTTATTTTGTGTTTGTTTGACCTCTCATGTGAACTTTTGTGAACTTTTGCTCTCTTCAACCGAATGACGAACAAACGCTTCAGATTAGAAAACATTGCTTTGCGTGGTTGACAGTCTGCTGTAGGGACGTTTATTTTGATACTTTTTAGGTGATCCCCATAAATATGTCTGTGAATTGATACTGTTGGTGGAATCAATTAATCCAAAGTAATCAGCGAATACAGATTATTTGACGTCTGCTTTTGCAAACTTTACGGAAGTAAGTCAGAAGTTGTACTTGATTTCAAGCAAAAAATACACTTGGTAAGAAGATGAATGTACAATTGTAGTATTACCTTATCGTTTAAGATCCTTGTTTTATTTTCTGTAGCTAAAATGCAATCCATATCTGCTTTCTAATCTAATCTAAACATCTCATCATGATCTACGGAATTTATTTTTCATATAGCCTAGGCTGTAATTGTAATGTCAGTGTATGATTACAAGGTTCACAATTCAACACACACACGAAACGATACATGCACAAGAAGTTTTTAGTTGGAAGAAAGCTTAGATTGTAGAATATAGCTATAATCAAAACAAAGAATTGTTGATCACAGCGCCATATGATGATCCGAGTGCTCGCGTTCATCCAAAAGTTGAACGCGGTCTTGCGATGCACTGCCACTCCTCTGCATCAGGAGCGTATATATATAAAATCATAATGGGAGGGGAAATTCGAATCGCAAAACAAGAGCCTCCCATATAAGGGCACATGGGCGTGAGTACGCGCAATGTGACACGTAAAAGGAGGGCAACGCTCGCTATGATTGACAGCACGAAAGTCCTTATATAAGTTATTATAGGCACATCATCCATGAGACGCGAGATGTGACTCGCAGAATTAATTAAGACGCACGATGTGACTCGTAAATCGAGGGCGCTACCACACTAGAGGCTTCAATCTCGGCAATGGGAGTTTGTGTACAGTGGCACCGGCCTGACTGCATTCCAAAACAACGCTCGCGCTGTGCATTGGATGCCCAGTACAACATGAATAAACATCACGCGGCGCAGGGTCTTGTTGACTAGGGTCGCGATTGGTCAATACCAACATGTTTACAAGTTAGTCAAGTATGTCACATCTTCCGGTTCACTGCGCCTTGCTCTACGCGAATGCTGCGGTTACGCAGCAGCTGTCAAGTGTCAAGTATGCACCAGGTGTTCTGGTTCTGGTTCTGGATACTCCGACAAAGCGGGATCCCGCATCACGTCAGAGGGTTGACCTGGTGTATGGGATGCTGAGAAATCTGAGACGCTTTGATCGACAATGCTTTGTTTTGATTATAGTAAAGTAGTAGGCAAAAATGACATACATGATGACCTCAAACCTTTGCCTCTCTGCTCTATTGGCAGTAGCGTAGCCAGGGTCACTTGTCAGGGGGGGCAAAGGTATTTTTTCCCGGTGAGCACCAGTTCGACCCGGTGGGTGGGTGGGGGGGGGGGTTGAGGTCCAAAAAAAATCGCACGGTCAAAAAAAAAATCGCACGGTCAAAAAGTCGCGCAGTACAAAACACACCACAGTTTTGGACAATCCTCCGGGTTTTCATCAGTTTTCTCTATAACATTTTTCTTTATTTAGCCGAAGTCCTGCTACAAAAAAAAATTGACCCGCCAAATTTCCCCTTTTGTGCACGCTACTGCCTTTTCCTTCCCTTTTTTCCCTTTCCTTTCCTTCCTTTTCTCCCTTTCTTTCCCTTCCTTTACCTTCCCGATTTTCCACTGCCTTCCCGATTTCCCGGTCAAATTATTTTTCAGGGGGGGGCACTCTGCCCCCCCTTGCACCCCCCTGGCTACGCTACTGTCTATTGGTATTGAACAAATAGGCCTAGCCTAATTCTTGATTTGAATTTTGAATTTGATTATAGGCCCTAGGCCCTAGGCCCTAATTTAGCCAACTTTTTATATTATAATTTATTTAGTCAGATTTGTAATTGAACGAACACATTGAAGCAGCGTATTGCGTACATGATAATTTTGGGCGTGATCAACTTTTGTGGTGCGTGCATGTTGTTTCAATTATTAATTTGACTATAGGCCTAGTACTACAAGCAGATGAAAATCGTGTAATGGCTGCTGAAATGTGGATCTGGAGAAGAATGTTAAGAGTTAAAGGTAGATGACCCGATCACATTTTCGTAACACAGAATTATTTCAAACATACGGAGATTTTCATATCATATGAAAGCTCGTATTTTTCTCATCATCATACTGAAATTTGACGGCCTAGATCGGTATAATTACGGAGAAATCGATGAAATAACGTCGAATTACCGCGAATGGTGGTATACCACCGATATAGTTTGTGTACAACTCAATGGGTACAGTTCACGGCATCTTGTCTGCTAAAATAAGAACCATTAGAGCTATGCAACTCAAACTTTGGAACACGACTTTTTTAAGGATGACCTTTCATGTAGAATAGAAAACTTCAAGTTGAAAATCGGAATATGATCGGGTCATCTACCTTTAACTGGAAGGAGAAAATAACCAACATAAGTATCCTGAAAGAACTTGGTGTAAAGAGGCAACTGCTAGGAGAGCTTTATCAAAAGAAAGCTGGCCTACTTCCGGCACGGCAGTGGTAGCTTTAATAGTGGCATTCCACATACAGGGTGACCCAAAAAAATGTTAACACTCCGGGCACATAAGATATCTTAAAAGGGCCGGAACACACGGGTCTAATCTTGATGTATTATAAAAGCTGAGTAAATAAGCTTTCATTTGCATTTTATTGCGTTCAAATTGGTTATTTAGAGCGGGAGATATGCTTCAGCAAACATGAGGATGCAAAATCGGCTTGGTCCAATCACCTGTGGTCCAATCCTATCAGTATGAAAGTAAAGCTTTTAAAATGCACGAAGCAAGAAGCAACATGATTAAGTCACACACACACATCAGTTAATCTCTTTGTTGTTCTTTTCAACGCATTCTGTCGATTCTTTTCAAGCCTAAAAGACATAAATAAATATATTCCACATAAATTATATAGGTATTTTTTTGTCATGAGTTCAAGTTATATACTCTTTTTCCATGTGCAATGGGTAGCTGTCAGTAAAGCAGTCTTTAATTGAAATTGAAACATTTCATGTTCGTTGTTGAAATGGTCCATCCAATTAAATAAATTAACTAATATTGCACTGAAATAAAACTAGTATTGCACTGAAATTAACCATAAATCAATTTAAGCTTGAAAAGAATCGAAAGAATGCGTTGAAAAGAACAAAGAAGAGATTAACTGATGTGTGTGTGTGACTTAATCATGTTGCTTCTTGCTTCGTGCATTTTAAAAGCTTTACTTTCATACTGAGAGGATTGGACCAAGCCGATTTTGCTTCCTCATGTTTGCTGAAGCATATCTCCCGTTCTAAATAACTAATTGGAACGCAATAAAATGCAAATGAAAGCTTATTTACTCAGCTTTCATAATACATCAAGATTAGACCCGTGTGTTCCTGTCCTTTTAAGATATCTTATGTGCCCGGAGTGTTAACATTTTTTTGGGTCACCCTGTATATATAGTTATAGGGAAAGTGGAAGGCAGCAGGAAAAGAGGTCGTCAAAGGAAATAATGGTTCGACGACTGGTATGAGTCTTAGACTATTGAAAGTTGATTCCATGTTTCCCGTAAAATAGCGAAATCATTCATTATTTGATATTTTCCATTTTTTTCCGCCGTTTTTGAGATATTGTTGAATTTTTTCGGTGTTTTCCTTAATTTCCTTCATCGAACATCGCATTTTGTTTACATTCTGAATCAATTGTAACCTAAAAATAGAAATCGACTTCGATGATCACCTACGGCTTGTTTGTATACATCCGCGCAATTTAGCTGGTGTGTTGGAGCTGCTGTAAACACGGAACAGTTCATGTAAAAATGCACCGGTTGGATGGCGTAAATTTCTTATAAAATGTTGCTCTAAAAATATATAATTACAACATTCATTCATTGTTGACGTAATTTTTAGGTATGAAACATCATTTTTATAAATTATTATAAATGTTTGCAGTAATAAATCTTAAAATATGGGAATATTTTGATATAATTTGTTTTTTAACTCGTGCTTTCTAGTCTACCACGTGTTGTGCATTGTTTGTATCTTTGTAAAAAAAACCATGGAAAATGTTTAATTATACAAAAATAAAAGTTAATTGCACCGTGAAGTTCAAAGTGTTTCTTTTGAATCTGTACTTTGTGTGATTGTATTATTGATCTGTGTTGTATTTTATCACTATATTGAAGGGTAGGCCTCGCCCTCCCATGACAAAACGGCATAACAGACTAATTGATTATTTTGAGATAATCTGTATTGACTGTGCTGAGCCACCATTGACTTGTACATCATATTTAATTTTGTAGGTGTATTTGTTGGTGTTTTGGGCTTGAAACTGAATAGTTTGATATGGGCAATTCCAAGCAAATGTCAACCAAATAGCCAAAATTTCAAATTTGCATCCAAAGTTTAATTTTATGCCTATAATGTAGGCAAGAGTCCAAAGTTCAGGAATTTTAAGTTTGTTTAGCGATACTATGTTTTTTGATGTATAAACTAATTAGCATAAATTTGCATATTTGCAGCTTACAAAATCAATGAAAAGGCATGTTTTTATTTATTCCATATCTTTTAGACACATAGGTATGATGTTTAAATAAATGTCAGGCACAATAGTAGTACTGATAGGAAAAGTTTTGATATAAATTTAATTTTGATCAACGGCCGATTAGTCTCGTTAATCCAGGTAATTAGTATGCATAATCTCATGTCATTCCGCAACGCAAAAGTACAATTTTTTAGGATAGCAAGAAAAATATGTACTCTATTTTCATTTAACTATTTTTTCTCTGCACACAATTGACATGCTTCACAATGATAAGAAAACATTTGGAAAATTCTGTTAATAAATAGCGCTAACAAGCGTTGCGGAATGACATGTTGCGGAATGACGGAAAAAGGGAGGAAAAGAAAAAGGAAAAGGAGAAAAAGGGGAAAGAAAGTAAAGAAGAAAGGGAAAGAAAGAAAGGAAGACAATTTTGCAGTACAAAAAGCACAACAGTCAACAATTTGTTGACTTTTGTGCTTTTTGTACTGCGAAATGTTGTGACCGTGCGAAATGTTGTGACCGTGCAAAATGTTGTGACCGTGCAAAATTTTGTGACCCTACCCCCCCCCCACTTACGTGAATTTCACGAGGTGGCTGACTGGGAAACCCCCCACTTACGACGTGAATTTCACGAGGTGACTGACTGGGAAAAGATTTGGGGCAACCTTTACGAAAAATACCGGGACGGAATTATTCTAACCAGGATTTCTTTTGGCTGTGCCCCCCTGACAACCAACCTCTGTTACGCCCCTGGCTGGCATCGATGTGTGTGTTTATTAACCTGGCTCATTGAGTAGATAACTTTAGGCTTAATTTTTTTTTTTTTGATTGGCGTAACCCGACCGACCCTAAATACATCGCCGACCCTGAATATTTTGTATTATTTTGAGGGGGAAAAAAACACAAAAACAACAAACAAAAAACTGAAATCTGAAGCTTGTTATTGTTTAAAACTTCAGAAACTTGTACTCATAGAGTCTGTTGGTTTCTATAAATAAAAAGAAAAATGTTTAAAGAAAAGGGAATTTTTGCCGTCTCTTCATTTGTGTGTACTGCTGTCTTTTAAGTGTTCAAAAGTAGATAATTTAAAAAATAAATAAAAAAATAAATAAAAAATCCCGACCGACCTACCCTATTTGTTTTGGTCATGTTACGCCAATCAAACCTTTTTTTTTAGGCCTTAGTTTAAACAACCACAGACACTGAAGTGAAAGTACACAAATTGGATCTGGAAAACTTTACAAAACATTTTAGGAAGTACTCAAATAGGATCAGGGAACTTTACAAAAACAATGGCTAAAATTGTAAAAACTTCCCAACTGATATCTCTTCATTCATAATTCTTCCGATGTGTAAAAATAAGGCTTTTTCTGTAAATGAATCAATTGGGGCCTTTATGTTGATCTGTTACCATAGGTGTCTGTCCTCATTGAAGTATCATTCAGTTCTGAATGGACATTGAACGTATTAATGTTATAAGTTAAAAGTTTAACGGGTTCGCCGTCGGACGAGTTTTAATCTGTCAAGCTTTCGTCAGGATTAGCTCTGACTTCTTCAGGACCAAATTATTATAATATTAAACAAAACATAGAGATTGCCACTTCTCTTGTTATCATCATTTGGGCTGCTCCTTGCCCGATGATTTGAGAGTAGGTGCCCTTTCCTACTTGTGAAAGAATTGGTGGCTCTGAAAAGAGCCGTTCAGATGGATTGCCGCTTCCACTGAACACGTAGGTTGCCCTTTCCTACTTATGAAAGAATTGGTGGCTCTGAAAAGAGCCGTTCAGATGGATTGCCGCTTCCAATGAACACGTAGGTTGCCACTGGCCTACTATATAAATTTGGTTCTAATAGAACCTCCAAAGGACTGCCCCTTGACCAATGGAAATAACGTAGAGACTGCCCCTTGTCTACTACAGACTATAAAAGTATAATGCACAGTAGTGCGGTCACTGATCTGTAAAGATTGTTTGACGCTGTAACGAACTTGAGCAGGGTATATAATGGTTCAATGCGGACCTGGCTGAAAAAAATTACAAGACTGTTATCGATTGGCGGGATTGATTGATACTGTAGGAAATAGAGAGCGCCACATGCGGCTGAGATCTTTGCCGTCATTTCTATTGATATGATTCATTGATTCTGATCTCTAGAGCTTCACGACCAAGCCGCATACTAAGATTGGAAACCTGTGCAATGCTTTTGGATTGGTTCCAGAGTGGTTCATGACCTTCTTCACACGCATGTTCAGCTAGTGTCGAGCTATCTTTTTTGTATTAATGTTACTGCAATTCTAAATTATAATACTTTGGTGTTGATGTGCAATCACCAAGTGCATGCAAGATTACACATGTTGTCTTTTCAGCAAGCTTCAGACAATCATTTATCAAGTCTCCCATCAGACTGCAGCCCAATCAGAATAGTCTGGGAATAAATCATTGACACCATGGTTGTTGAACTCAATGAGCTTCAAATTGCAGGCTGGAAATAGAGTATGTCCCAGACATGCATCACCGTAGAATACAGAACATCATACAGGGTTACCAAAAATATTTGCACTTTTTACGGCCCTTTGACCTTGATGTGTGCAGTCAACCATACAATTGTTGTTGTTTGTATTAAGCATATTTAATCTTGTTCATCTCCTAAAAAAATGAAAGTAACAATTGGGACAGGTTTTGTAAGCTGACCCCTTTTTTCACCATTCCAATGGGATTTACACAGTGAAATGAAGTGAGTGTTCAACATTCATGTATATATGGAGTGTAAACTTTACACTCCATATATACAGTTAAGCCCACAATTTTTCATACCCCTTGGAAAATATGAGTTTTTTGCGTTTTTCTCATACCAGCTGGAGTGGTGGAACTTTCGCTTTACACTAAAGACAATTAGTTTGCAAGTACAAATCAATATATTTGGGCTCAACATTTTTTGCATAACAATAGAATTGAACAAGAATTATGTTTGTATGCCTGTCCAAAATTATTCATACCCCATACCAAGTCTAATGATTGAGGCCACTTTTTGTGATAATACACGTGTTTTTGACATTCCAAACATTCTTTATATTGTGTGATAGGCTTTTATATTGTTATGTAATTATTCCATGATGTGTGCATACAATGTGGATGCATTACAAATGTGTCCTATTGAATGTACAGTGAGGGATATTATAGGACAACACTCTAGCTCTTTGACAGCATGGCGAAGAAGATCAAATAACTTTTTTGTGCATATTGTGAATGCTCACAAAGAGGGGAAAGGCTACAGAGCTATTTCGAAACAGTTCCAAGTGCAAGAATCCACCACACAAAGCATTATTAGGAAGAACAAGACGTTCAACTCACTAAAAAACATTGAAGGATGCAGTCGGAAGCCAGCGGTGTCCCCTTGTTTGGCAAGAAAAGTATTGCGAAAGGCCAACAACAATCCACAGATCACCATCAATGCTCTCCTGAACAACCCTGGCAATTATTGGACCAAGACATCATGGCAGACACTCCAGCATAAGTGGCACATAAGAGGTCTCCATGGAGGCCGACCAAGAAAGACTCCACTCCTTAAAAGAGACACAGAGAAACTTGTCTTGCATCTTAAGCGACCCCAACACTGAAGACCAAAAACTTGGATCTTTGTCCAGAAGTGCTCTTGCAAATGTTAGATGAGTTTCTCATTGTCTCTTTTCAGGAGTAGAGTCTTTCTTGGTTGGAGTCCATGGAGAACTCTTGTGTACTATGTCTGCTATAGTGTCTGCCTTACTATCTTGGTCCAAGACTCACCAAGGTTGTTCAGGAGAGCATTGACGGAGATATGTGGATTGTTGTTGGCCTCTCACCATACTTTTCTTGTCAAACAAGGGGACACTGTTGGCTTCTGACCGTATTCTTCAGGGTTTTTAACTTATTTGAAACTGTCTTGTTCTTCCTAATTATGCTTTTTATGGTGGAATTTGGCACTTGAAGTTGCTTCGAAATAGCTTTGTAGCCTTTCCCCTCTTTGTGAGCATTCACAATGCACAAAAAGGTCCTCACTGAGTTATTTGATCCCCTTCGACATGCTGTCAAAGAGCTAGAGTGTTGTCCTATAATATCCCTCACTGTACATTCAATAGGACACATTTGTAATGCATCCACATTGTATGGAATAATTGCATAACAATATAAAAGCCTATCACACAATATAAAGAATGTTTGGAATGTCAAAAACATGTGTATTATCACAAAAAGTGGCCTCAATCCTGAGACTTCGTATGGGGTATGAATAATTTTGGACAGGCATAAAAACACAATTCTTGTTCAATTCTATTGTTATGCAAAAAATGTTGAGCCCAAATATATTGATTTGTACTTGCAAACTAATTGTCTTTAGTGTAAAGCAAAAGTACTACCACTCCAGCTGGTATAGATATGAGAAAAACGCAAAAAACACATATTTTTCAAGGGGTATGAATAATTGTGGGCTTAACTGTACATGAATGTTGAACACTCACTTCATTTCACTGTGTAAATCCCATTGGAATGGTGAAAAAAGGGGTCAGCTTACTGTAAACAATTTATTGTGATACTGGCATAGTAAAACGAGGCAATATTCACACAAAAGTGTGAACATGGCATCATTTAATTTTAGGAGAATGTACCATAACATATTAAAATATTGAACAAATGAAACGTTCTGAAAACACTTGTATCTTAATCAAATGGCAGTTTGATGAAAATCAGTGACGTTTGTGGAGGAAAATACTTGACAGGTTCACAAATTAAAGTTCTGATTCCATTGCTTCTTCTGCTAAAGCTTTTTTAACATATAATTTTCAATTTGAAATTTAAATATTAGTTCCCTTTGATATTTAGGTCTTTAACGAAGTGCTCCATTGATATGACCACCGTTCTTGCTCAATTGTTTTTCGGAAGATAAACAAGATTAAATACACTTACACTTAAACAACTTCATAGTTCACTGCACATCAACGGTCAAGGTCAAATAACTGTTTTAAAAAGTGCACAATTTATTTATTCACCCTGTACATTTACAATCAGGCACTTTAGTCAGTACTGTGTATTGATGCTTAGTTTATCCAGTGGATTCCTTAGGGGCCACATAAGTTCACAGACATTAACGATAAAAGGCATTAAACAATGTCGAGGATGCATTAATTCACAAAAAAAATTGTGTTTAACTTGAAAGAAAAGCAGTTCAAAGCCAAATATTAAAAGGGGGACTTTTGCAGGTGAAGTCAATTTTGAGTTTATTATGTGTGTTCTCAGAGCATATTCTAAGCTTTAAAATGACACCAAATGTATCAACATATTTATCAAATCATTTGGATTTGAAAATGACTCCTATCTTATTACTTTCTTTATTTTTTCAGCCCGTTTTCATCTATCTTGAAAAACATACATCCGCAAAGTCCCCCCTTTTGAGGTGAAGCCAATTTTGAGTTTATTATGTGTGTTCTAATAGCATATTCTAAGCTTTAAAATGACACCAAATGTATCAACATATTTATCAAATCATTTGGATTTGAAAATGACTCCTAAATTCTTATTATTTTCTTTATTTTTTCTGTCCGTTTTCATCTATTTTGAAAAACATACATCCTAAAAGTCCCCCCTTTTGATGTGCTGCATCGCATTGAAAGATGATCCCAGGTGTGCATTTTTGACATAGATAATAACATGTGATAGATGATCATTCTTTTCCCTTAAATTATTGATTCAATCAGCAGTACCATTCACTGTCAGTAAACGATAAAGGTGTTAAAATAAAAGAGGCACAGCTTGAGGGCCCACAGTATGTTAGTCCTCATGTTTTTGAGCCATTTGATTGTGAATATGTACTTGGTCTGCAAGATGATTTTGGTTTTTTTAAACAGTTTACCCCATTGGTTATGAATGTTTCATTTATTTTGCCATACTGGAAGGATTGGTGGAAACCAAATGTTGCCCTGAAAGCATTATGTTCCCATCCCTTAACACTTTTGGACCGGTGATTTTGACATTTCGCCAGGTAAATCATCTAAGATTTTGTCAACCGCTGACTATGTGGTCCATTTTCAGGGTTATGAAGGTTAGTTTATGCCCCAAGGGCATAATTATGTCCTTTGCAGTCTTTTAATTGGACCACATAGTAGGAAATATACACATCCTTGGATGATTTATTACCGGCGAAATGTCAAATCACCGGTCCAAAAGTGTTAAGGGACTGGGAACATAATGAGTGTGAGAAAGCTGTGGTTGTCTCATCTCTGATGTGGCTTACTGACACACTTAACCTCAACCAATGGTTTTACTTCTAACAATGATTTCACCTCCAATGTGATAATTGAATAATTAGTTTTACTATTGGAAGATATCCAAACCGACAAGTACATTTCAATGTATGTAAATTACTAATAATCACTTGAAATAGCTTTGCGATTCATCCCTTTCGTTTGTAATAAAAGCCTGCAATCACTGCATGTCACTCAACAGAAAGTGTAAAATGAAGAAGAATAATTCATTGGTAGATTACCAGTGTAGTCACCTTCTGAGCCGTAATTTCACCCTTATTAAGATGAGCACTCCTGATGTAGTTCTCGTTAAAAACGACTATTGGGAAAAATCACTGTGTTGCATAATATAGCTTTTCTTCATCATCTTCATCTGTGTACATGTATATAATTTTATGCTCTGATGAGGTCTCTGGGCTGCGGACCAGACTTTGGCGGGTTAAAAGGACACTTTTTGTTATGAAAGCTAGGGCCTTGTTTTTCTTTTTGCTTTACATTACAAAGACATCAGCAAAGATCAGTTAATACAAGGAAATGTTCTACTGATCCAATATTTATGTCTGTTATTGTACCAAATATAAAACGGGATTTGATAATTGTCAGTTTTTGTGGCTTATACTTGTGTTAGATGAAAGCAAAAGGGATGATAAATGATATTGAATACCAGGGTCAGAATTTTGAGGAGAATCCATTCTCGCAAAGATTTCGCCGGTAAAGTTGCGAGAATCCATGTTGATTCTCGTAAAGATATCCTGTCTACACATAATTTGGATGGAGGAGAATCCATAGATTCTCGCAAAATCTTCTGCAGGAATCTAAATGGATTCTCGCAACCTTTGACGAAATTCTGACCCTGAATACATTTAGCATTAAACCATTGGTAAATACTAAATGATCAATAAAAAGGTCAACAGTCAAAATCAAATTGGTTAGCCTTAAATGAACACACTAAAGTACTCATTTCAAATTTAATTAAATAATTCATGATAACCAATACTCTTTCGCCATCAAATTTTATAGCGCACATTTTATCCCCTTTCATCTAATAAAGTTGTAATTAAATATCATTGTGACTTGTAATTGGTACATTCATTGTGAAGCCAATGATATTAGTTTAGAACCGCAGCACACATGTAGTAGTGGTACGTAGTGCCTGTGTTCAACCACCTGATGAAATGTCTGCATACTATGCTATACGGGTTGTTATTGCTGCGCATATATCTCGCTAACGGTAGCAAGGATGCCTGTGATAAATACAGCTAATATTAATAGTGGCATGCAGCACTATGAAGCTCGCTGGTTTGAACAGTATCACTTTGCCTTTGATAGTGTATGTACATAAGAAATGATCGGATGCTCTATAGGGGCTCTATTTCACTTTAAGTGCTAGCGATTATGTGCATCTTAATGCCTCACAAACTGCTACCACTTATTGAGTACGCTGCCTGAGCAGATTAACTTTACAATGTTATCTGTTAAACATCTTATGGCCGGTATAGGCCATTCTCTTTTCAATGCAGATAATTTAGACGAACCATTGTTGTCACCAATGGAGTCAGATGAAGATAGCCCTGACACCAGTCTTCCACCGGAAATGGCTGGAAAACCAGAGTATGGAACATTCAGCTCGGATTTCTCTGTGGAAACATGCCCAGATATGGATAACATCGTGGCTGCTGTCAATCCACCTGAATTGCGTGTCACAGCAAGCGAAAGCGCCACAGCAGCAACTACTGATGATTACGAAGATGAGATTGTGCCAGAAGTGGAAGAACTTGAGTATACTCGTAGACCATCACAACCATACTCTCAGTACATTCGTCAGAAATCTGATAGTAAACCAAAGTTGCAGCGTTTTTCATCCCTTTACTCATCAAAATATGATGCATATGATGGGTATTCAACTTCAGATAAATGGAAGGAAGATGTAGGAATCCAAGAAGAAGGTAATATGCAAATTATAAAAGTGAACTAGAAATAAGAGCCAGAAATAAGAGCCAGAAATTGATACAAGCATCTAGTCCGAGTTGGAACAAGTTGATTTGAGTCAGTATTTAAAATGTGCAAATGACTCAAGCCATTTCCCGTATTTAAATGATACAATGACTTGACTCATGTTTGACATAAGGCGCAATTCCATCTAGTGTGCTGCGCCTATGTGGAGTGCATTAGACACTTTCAATGCACTTCCCATATTTTAGTTTCTTGCTTTCTGATTGATTCGACACTACTAAGAGTGTCTGAATTTATACTTTCAGCCTTTAGGTACATTGAAGGAAATTCTGAATCAAGTTGCATAATCCCTAATTCCGATTGAAAGTATTGGACATTCTAACATCTTATAATAGTCTATTGAGGTGTTGTACAGTTGTACTAAAGCAATATGTGATAGGGTGCGTTTCACTCTGACAAATAGTAACATCACTGTGCCATTGACTGATTGCTGTACTAAACCCCAGGGTGGGGGGCACTCATGTTTGAAAGTTGTAATCATTGATGTGAATCCACTCTTAAAAAGGTCCTCATGATGGAGTTTAGACTGAAAGGAACATCCATGTAATTGTGTCATTCAGTTGTGTTAGTAAATTTGTCTAGGCCTAACAACTTTGGGCTATTTTTACAATTTAAATAACATGTGACTAGCGCGGATTCAGGTTGAAAAAGACACCCTTATTCTGAAACACGGATGATTTCAACATTATACCTGACTGCCCCTCTCCCAGAATAAATCATGCACAATTTAATGCTGCCGTAAATGTTCAGACATAAAACTGCGCATTCTCGCTGTGCACGGTTTGTGCTCAACATCCCTTAGAGGATGGGCCAACATTTTGTTTTATTGATGTTGGAACATGAAAAGAAATATGTGTGCAAAGAGTGCAAACAATTTCAGTTTTAAGCTCAAATGCTCTAGTAAAAATGTTACTGAGGCCATCTTGTGTGACAAATTGAGCTTTTTAATTCAAGGTAATTTCACAAACTTGGCCATTTTAACATTAGAATGACCTGTTATTTATTTTTTGATGGAGGAATATATACTCACATGAAATTTTAAGGGGAACAGGGACATACCCAGCTTCCGCCACGTTTGTCCAGCACTCACATTTTCCAAATGCTAATATTTGTTTAAATTAAAACAAGGTATGTGTTCATTCAAAATAAAAGTTTATTTGAACTACAGATGCATGTTAATTATGAAATCAGAGCAGATCCAAATCTAATCAAATTTTGAATTATATATTTGTACATGTATGTAGGACCTGAGGATAGTAATTGCTTATCATTGAATCTTTTTTATCAGAATGATGCTGATAAATAACCCTTTAATTCAATAGAGGAAATAATTGCTGTTTTGTTGTGTACAAATCTACAGGACTAGTATTAGTATGCATAGGATAGATTGATGGAAAGAGAGTTCTGTTGATAGGTCATGAATACCGTAGTCATCAAGGTTAATACGATTTAGAGGTTTCCCATGGGGCTAGTTTTTTCAAAGGGGATAATATGGTGCTTGGCAAAAAGTGGGGAAAAGAGCGTCGAAAGGGTAAAAAAATGTACTAGTTGGTTGGTAGGCCCTACTCCGGGTAGCAGCGAACTAATTGATTGGCCCATCAGAGCTCTTTGTAGTCTTTGTCAAAGACGCCTCTCAAGTGCCGAGCGTAGCGAGGCTGAGCGAAGGTGCGAGGCCGAGCAGTGCGAGGGTGCTCACACTGTTTTACCGCCACAAAGCCTTGATGAAAGGCTAAGCTCTTTGTTGAGTCACCAGTTTGATTTTTTAATTACTCGATTTATTAACCTTGGTGTGTCTTTCGGTATATTGCTCTATGCAACAACAAAAAGCAAAATGAAAAAGTGACCCAAACATTTACGGGGGAAATGGACCCATAAAATGTTTACCAGAAACCCATAATTTTTCTATATATTTGACAGATTTTGCTAAAATGTCAGCGAAAAACAGCAACATTAAGGATTTTAGACCCATAAATTTAATAATAATAATAATATTACCGTTCTTAGGCCAACAAAAAAAAGGTGTTTGTTTGTCCATAGAGGGTCCTCAAAAGGTAGGGTCGGTAGGTCGGATTTTTTTAAATTTTTAATTTTTTTTTTTAATACGGATATTGTATTTGGGAATATAAATTTGGCGTGTATACTGTGAATTAAAGTCCAAACACACACCAAAACACCTCACTTTTCATAAGTTTGCGACATTTTAGTTGCTTTACTCTTCACACTGCTGATTTTGATCTCTTTCTCCTGCTGGGGCAGATTGTCAATTTAAAGTTCCAATACTGTCGCATTGGTTGCAACACTACAAACTCGATCAAATATTATTTTTGTACTGAGTTTGCATTGCGCGCAGATACCGTAGAACGCCGCCATTGTGACTGAATGTTACACAATGTGAAATAACGTTGTGTTGAAGTTTTGCTAGAAATGTATACGTGAAAGTATTGCTAAACCTATTTCCCCGTACTAACTACCCCAAAAATTGTTATATTCTATGTTGAAATTAATATTCATGCCGTTGAGCAACATTTTGGGAACAAATATTAACCGTAACTAGATTTTTCATATTTTCTCACACTGCGTTTTTAGTATAAAAATGACATCACTTGCACGTGCGATCAGTGATTTTCATTTAGTCCTTTTAATAGTCCCCGCGAGCCGCGGGTGCCAAGTTCATGCAGTAAACATCATGTTACATGGGATTGCGAACTGGGGATGGTGTTGCAAATACCAGATTGACGATATCATACGAAATAAGGAATAAAACGGTCCGTTTGGCCATTCAAATTGCTCAAAAATTTGTTTTAAAAAATTATCGAAAATAAAAAGTAATACGGTCGGCACCTACAATCAAGGAAAAAAAGGTTGGCACACTTTGGCCCAATTAAGGAAAAAAGTGCCCCTCTCCCCCGAGGCAATGTTGATCCGAGCCACATGTCATCAGAAGCTTTGGCAGGTCTCTCAACATTGATTGATGGGGGGGGGGGGGGGGGGGGGGGTGGGGAAGGATGAGAGAGAGGGGGAGACCTCTGCGTGCTATTAAAGAGTGCTATGTCCCAAGTCGGTTCTCTGTTGTGAGCACAGGGATAGTTGTATTAAATTGTATCAAGTGTGCCAACTATTATTTTCCTTGATTGTAGGTACACGGTCGGTCGGACGTGGACAAACAAACAACTTTTTTTTTTTGGCCTTATATAGCGCTTTCCACAATGCAAGCACAGTCCCAAAAATGGCTTTGAAAATGGGTCATCCATTTACCAGAGGGTGAAAAATGGGACCCTATTTGGCGGCATATCCCAGTAACCTCATATCCACAAAGTACCCCCTCCCCACGGGCCTTGCTCCCTAACTGGAAAGATTTAAATGCGTAAGGCAAAAAAAAAAAAGGTTTGTCTCAGATGACATGAGAGACTGAAAATCTAATGCGGTCTGCGGATTTTTTTTTTGATTTTTTTTTCCAATTTAGACCTGATCGTCATTTGTTTGGTCAAAAAGTTGGATTTTGCAAGATTTTTTTGAGGAAATTGAAAAAGAAAAAAAATATTGAAAAAAAATATTGAAAAAATATTGAAAAAAATATATAAACTGCTCACACAAAGTTAGGAAACTTTTTTTAATCAAGTATATTTTTATTATTTATTACCCTCTTGTATTATGTTGCATATCAATGGAAAGCTGAAGTGTTCTTCTTTAAAATGATACCAAATGTGCAATGATGACATGTTGCTGGACTTGGCCACATGAATGAGAATGAGGCAAAGTCACAAATCAAATGTGCCAAAATTACCGTTATCTGTGCTAAACAGTCAATAGGTAATGGCACGGGCTCTCTCCAAATCTGTTAAACGCGGCATATTCAAACTGCAAAACGTTTACCGTGTCTCAGAAAATTGTACAAGTTGTAGGCCTAAACCTTTCATCACTTACCTTCATGACCTTCCACCTGGAGTCATTGTTAACCCAGTCTTGCAAATACCCAAATAATGGTTTTCTAAAGAGATGAGGGTTGGGGTGTGTGTGTTGTGCTCACTGGTGCTAATCTTTGTGTAAACCATTCATGGTTCTCAAGCATGACCGGTTTGATTATTGATCATTACCTATTGACTATCTAGCACAGATAACGGTAATTTTGGCACATTTGATTTGTGACTTTGCCTCATTCTCATTCATATGGCCAAGTTCAGCAACATGTAATCATTGCAAATATGGTATCATTTTAAAGAAGAACACTTCAGCTTTCCATTGATATATAACAGATACAAAGAGGGTAATAAATAATAAAAATATACTTGATTCAAAAAAGTTTCCTAACTTTTTGTGAGCAGTTTATATTGAAAAGAAGAAAAAAAACCCACTAAAAAAAAAGCTTACGCGGGCGGTTTCGGGAATGCGCGCGGGTCATCAGAGACAAACCTCTTTTTTTGTTGTTGGCCTAATACACGTGCACATGAACAATCAAAGCGTTATCCACCAGTTTAATCACAGGAAATCTATTTTTATCATGATCAGAAAGTCAAAGTATGTTGTCCTGGTTTTTTAAAAACAAATGTCTGTCAATAGATTGCGATACTGTTACGCTTATTCTGATTTCATGGGAACCTTTGTCTGAGCTGGTACAGAAAATTATGTTGGTCTATCATGGGCGTTGTTAATGTTACAACACCACCAACAACAACAAACAATTAACAACAACTAACCTTCAGTAATTTTATTCTTTGTATTACCTACTTTAAATGTTTGGTTTCATAATCAGAACTGTGGAATGAGTAATAAGAAAATGAAACCTGGTTAGCTAGTTTGATTTTATATTGAATGGATTTGTACGGTGCTGATTAGGCATGAGTTATCCCGTGTAATTTCTCTTACGTGACACGAGTCATTCTCATTCTATCTATATGGTGTGTGTAACGTGTACCCGTATAGCAAGCTCAACTACAAATAATGACAAAGCTTATATAATACGGGCGCGTGTGGTCCAGCGGATTCACCCTCGCTCCACAATGCAAAGATTGTGGGTTCGAGCCCCGTTGGTGCCAACGTGTTGTGTCCTTGGGCAAGGCACTTTACCGCACTTGCCACGCTTCACCCAGGTGTATAATTGGGTACCGGCATTAATTCATGTTGGGAAGTAAAACCGACTCGCTGTGCGGGAGGAGTGGCGAACCCCCCACAGCCAAGTATTACATGGGGAGTCTGGCCCAAACGCTAATGAAAGAGAGATGGGCACTCCGCGCGCGAGCTTTGCTCGGCACGAGTCTTTACTTACTTACTTACTTATATAATACCGATCTGTGGTTTAAATGCTGTGTGATCTCCTATAATTGTTTACTCTTTTTCCCCCCACATGGCCCTGCTTCCACTGGCTGGTCCAAAACATACACTGTTATATGAGGCTGTTTCTACCTGATTAAATTTAGGAATTGTTTTACGACATAATTCTAGAAAAACGTTATCATAATTTTATAATCATCATGATCATGTGGCTATTTGGTATTTGGCACCAGATTTATATTTAGGAATTTTAAAACTATTTAATTCTAGAAATGTTATCATAATTTTTTAATCATCATAATCTGGCTATTTGGCACAGGATTTAGATATAAATGATCAATGTTTTATCGGTAGAACTTAGCTCAAATTTTGGAGAGTTTTAGTTTAAATACTTCAAGCTTATTATAAAAACTAGATCGTGTACCCGTACACCGTGTTTTGCTTATAAAGAGGACACGGGTACCGTTATGCGTGCACATGCCTAGTGCTGTTGCTGTGACAGCTGTAAGTGGTGTACAGGTATCCGATAGACACCTGTAGTAGTAGTAATGAAACTACAAAACGAACTATCCAATGTATCTTAAAACATTTTTGCTTGTCTTACTTACATACTGTAATTTATGTTTTGACTTATTTGTTTGCATTAGATTTGCCAATATTAGTAAAACGGGTCTAGTTAACTAGTTTGATATTGAATGAATTTGTACGCTGTTTTAATGTGACATTTTTAAGTGCTTGACAGGAACCCAATAGACACCTGTAATAAGGCTCTAGGCTATGCGCTATACTCAAGATATGTGGCAGGGCCAGTACAAGTAATTATATACTGAAAGGAAGGATGAGCGATATTATGCTAGAAGTCACGTAGTAGGATCACATTCCATGCATGCAAATTTAAATGGGAGGGGGAAGGAGGCAATCATGTTCTGCCCCTTTATGGATGCATCAAATCTATGGAAAAGCTTGAATTCAATGCGCTTGTGTTTCGAGGCAGAAAACACAATATTGGTGGGAGCTCAGTCATTATGTCTGATCAATGTTGTTCATCGGGAGCAAAATGTGGGATTGTTTTGCAGTCGAGAACATGAAGCAAAGTATGAGTGTTCTTTGTCAGTTTGCATAAAATAACGGTTAGAATATGGGATAGCAAACTCTATTTAGGAAATAAGTATGAAGATCTTTGTTGCAAAAGGGCCACCAGACCACCCCGACATGTTACTCATTTTGCATTAGTGAATTTGTATTAATAATGATAATAATAACACACATTTATAGAGCGTTTTACTTTGAGATCTAAACTCAAAGCGCTGTATTGACAAGTCCATGGAATTCATCAAATTATTGTATGGCTGTGTTCATTACTGTTTCTATGACTTGGATTAGTGCATCCATTTACGCCAATTGAGGCACCCACAATACATTCCACATAATGAATAGCCATCCATTTAATAATGCAAAATGAGTAAAAAAGCAGAAGTGGATGTAGGCCCTTTTGCAAAACACCTCTTCATATAGTGAACAGACTCCCATTGAAGAAAAAAAGCTTGCAAACCTTTAAGCGAAATATAGGGAAGAGAACCATTGGAGGTTGTAAACCTTATAATAAAAAGTGATCATTTTATCCCCATTTTTGAATTTGATCACATTGATTTAGATATTTTAACAAAAGAATTGTGACAAATAGAAGTGGGCTAATAGAGGGACATATTGGTGTCATAGTTTCAGACCATTTCAAATTGATGAATATCCACACTGATCTCATTTTTTAAAGGAAATCAAGCTAATTCCATCCAGGGTTCCCCAGCATTAAATATATCAAATTAATCCAATTCATTTGATTTTAGTTAGTAAAAATACCCCTGTTACATGTAGTTTTATCAACAATACGCTAACAATACAGTTGCGTGGCGCAACAGAGGTGCGAAGCTGCGAGCTGTGGGAAATTGATAAGAATGTTAACGGTTGGCCTCCCATGAAGCCGACTTTATAATATTGCATGGGATAAAGGAGCATACTGATTATGGAACTCCCCCGTGCAAATCTACAGGCACCTTTTGTGGAATTCTTACGCCCTTGTGGATGGTGATGGTGGGGGTAGCCCATTGGTTGGAACAGCTTGGTGAAAAATTTGACCGGGAATAATAGAGTCAGGTATGAGTCGGCCGCTGATTAGAACAGCTTGGATGGGGCCTATTGTATCAGCTTGGTTTATACTATTTAAGACGGGGCGAGGGTCCCCCAAAATTATGTTTTTTGTCGAGTCCATTTCAATGTGACACTAGATCTTCTTTTTTCTAAATGCATATTCACTGCTAATTAGATTCTGTACCATACTATTATTCCAGTCAATTTGTTTGAGTGCTCAATATGTGTAGGTTTGTCTTGTCCTCCTTCAATTATGTGATAAAACAATGTCACGCTGTTTTGCACAGTGATCATTGATGCATAGGTTAGTCATGCTGTATGCAATTTAAACAAATATTAAAGGTGTGTAGATCACATATTGAATTTGCATTTCAAGTACTTGTACTTTATTTTCAAATCCATTGAAAAGAATCGGGACTTGAGTTGACTCGTATTGAACAATTCAGGTGGCAGTAGAGTTGAAGAAGTTTGAGGGCCTAAAGAAGGGTTCTGGGAGTGCAAACATAGGACAGAGATGACTATGTTCAATCATGAGATCCCTTTTCACTATCTGGTAGTTCTAAGGTCACCAAGCACCTTTCAACATAAAACCCCACATTGATTATTGAATGAAAAATAAGGACATTAAAAGTCAAAAGGTTTTGGTAAATTCTCCAAACACACATTTTGAAAAGGGTTCAGCTTGTGAAACTCTACTTGTCAAGAACCAAGTACTAAAATCAAATGGCATAGCTAGGCCTATACCAAAACGCTAGTTGTCCTGAAAATACTCAACCCCTTTTGAAATGTGTTCACTTGTGAAAAAGCAAGATTTTCTCCACTATCATATAAACACAAATAATGTCATTGCTTTAAACATGAATATACTTTTATTCAAAATAAGGTCACATTTTTACAATCCTGACTATGTATTTAGACCTATCAATTTCTATTGTAGGTGACTTTCACACTAGTCGCATTATTTGAACCTAATTGCCGGCATAAATGAAACATTTTTTTCGTAAGGATTTTGAACAATTGATTTAAAAAACATTGTGCCTCCCTTTATCATTTTCTCTGCATCCATATCATCCATTCCAACATCTTTATTTCACATCTATTTCCATGCTATTAACTATCAAATGCATATTTCACCTCTTTCAACAGGAATTAGACGGCGATCCTTCAGCAGTCTCCATTTACCACCAAAAGGATTCAGTGAGAAGTCTCGTTATGTTTTCTTACCAAACGAGAGGATCACTGTCAAGGTGCCAGATTGTGGAAGATCTTCCGGGTCTTCTCACATCCTTAACCCAAACATGTAAGTGTTTAATATTTAGGCTATATTAAAAAAATCATTTGTCTCAAAGCTCCCACGCACGTTAGTTAATTGATGCGCGTTAGAAAAAAGAAGAAGAAAACTTTTTTTTTTTTTTTTTAATCCCAAAATTTCACAGATTTTTCAGATTTTTATTGATCACATCATTTTAAATACAAAAGGTCACTTTTACAAGGATTTCAATATTTTATATTTAAAAAAAAAAAACCTTAAAAAACCCGCATTCTGCATTAGGTTTTGAAAAACTGAAGAGCTTTGAGACAAAAGATTTTTTGAATATAGCCTCATATAGTCGCAACAGATTTGTAATTGAACAAACTATTATAAAGGCGTATAGCATGCACCACGTGAAGCGAGCACATTCAGAAGTGTGGCCATTTAGGGTTTTTTTCTTCAGTTGATGATCAGGTTATACAACTATTTAAATTCATACTACCAATTCATCAAAAGTAATTATGAACATTTTATTGATTTTAAATTCAAATATGGTGTTTTTTTGCATTTTATATGTAGAATGATTTCTATTTCTTCTGTTTATATATTTTCTATTTATTTTTATTGTTGTTGATTTGTTGTGTTTTAGAGTGTGTGGTTTGTTGTTTTGGTGTTTTTTCTTTTCTTTTCTTGATATTCTGTTTGCTTGTTTTGGTTTGTTGTGGGTTTTTGTTTTCTTTTTGTTTTGCTTTTTGCTAGTTACTGTTTCTGGGTCATTGTTGTTGTTTTTATCTTCTTCTTTTTTGAGAGATCGTAAAACCATTTTACAAAATCATTGATCAGCCATGATGTCATTCTGGTGAAGAAATTATTACCTTATCAATATTGAGTCAAGGCTATGAAGGCTTTGTAATCCTATTTATTTAGTATGTGCATCCGCAATTCATGATAAACAGTACAAATACAAATAACGGACGGAAACCATGTGCTCAAAAAGGAAATCCTTGACAAGTTCATGTTGGTATCAGTATCAGTGAAAAATACTGACTATACTGACCTAGTCAACAAGAACAACAACAAAAAAGTAATAATGATATAAGAGTCAAAGGTGAATACACTTTGATGCAGATGTATCAAGTCTTCAAAATACCCCTTGACAAGCCTATCAAAAGGTGACAAATTCAGCTTTCCACCATCACATTGCATAAATCCAAAGTATTCTTTTTGTAAAAATAAGGAATCCAACATCATTCAGTCTGGGATCTTTTTACCAGTCAGGCTGCATGATTTGACACTAACATATGGGTGAATCTGTGACTATCACCTGATGAAGAATCATTCACAACTGGGTAGTGAGTAGTAATACAATCCTTTTTAACAGGATTTCAGAACTCAAGCAAGACATGTTTTTCAGCAAATGATTTGAACACCGATACCTACCCTCAGGACAAGAAGTAAACTGATGCTGTAATTGGGAAACTTAAAACCCAGGATATGAACATGATATGATATCACTTTCCAGTGATTTGATGGGCATTTTAGAAGTGAGATGGACATGAAATTTGGAGACGGTCTCGATCTGTAATTCTTACAAAAATACTTAATATGTTGGAGGCAAGACTCCAATTTATATCAGCTGAAAGAGCACCTTCTTCTAAGCTTATTTTCTTTATATTTTACTTTATTTCTTCTCTTTCAAGTCCTGACAACTTGTCCTTTATGATGCGGACTAGTCACATGTTTGAAAAGACCCTATTTCAAGACACTTTTTCCACCCTTCAGTTATATTTATGGCATACCGTATTATCCCTATTTTAATAGGGATAATACTTAAAAGCGCCCAGGGCGGTTAGCAAAGTCATTTTGGGTGGGCGGTTATTAAGTTACCTTTTTTAAACTCATTTATCATAAACACTGTCAAATTCGGCAAGGTTGCACTAGCGGAAAACCATGTGTGATCGAAAAGTAAACTGTTTAAAATGTTGGGGGAAAATCAATTGCGGCGTCGCGGTGGTCTCACTGTGGCCACATTACATAACGTCAATGTTACAACAAGCTTCAAGTGCCCTTATACACAGATAGTCAAATTGACTATCTGTGCCTTATATCAGCGCTACAGTAATTGAAAAGGTGGGCGCTTATAAGGGATTGTTTGTTGGTAGTCATTGAGAAAAACAGAGGTGGGCGCTTAATAGGGATAATAAGGTACCTTGTCACCTATGATGACCATTATCAGTAAAGAATAACATTTAATTTAATTATTGGAGATTATCAGACCAAATGGTTCGCTACAGATTCACAAACAACTTCCACCCTGGACACTATTTAGGTTGATAAATTTTTTTAAAAAAGTATTTTATCAATGTAACTGTAACGAATAAGTCACATTTTTCATTTTGATACAATAATACCAGGGTTGTAGCCAGAGCATTTTGTGTGCCGGGCGCAATATTTCGCTATTTGGTTACACAATTCTCGCGGCTCAGCGGCCGGGATATTTTTAGGCTTTTTTAATGCACTTTGAGGGTTCCTGCCACATAATTCTTTGTTTTATGAGGCAGTTAAATGATTTTATCCACAAATTGTTAAAAAAAGAAAAATGTACCCTTTTTTTTAGAGTGCCGGACGGGCTCGCCCGCTGTAGCTACAACCCTGAATAATATCATCCAAAAAAAAAAAAAATTGACCGAAAACCTCACATTTTTAAGCTTAGGCTTCATGCCTTTGCGGAAGCTATTTAATACAGGATTTTGTTTACAAATTGTGCATTGTTGATTTGGTATGGTGCTCCCATGTGAGTTTGGGATGCTGTAGAAAAGAACATAAAGACCATCATCCTATTATCAACACCTGAATATTTTGCTTGTTTTGATACTTCCGCTTTAAAGCTTTCATGTACATATCAGCCAATTGACACTCATTAGCAGGCTAGACAATTCATACAGTAATGGCATTCAGGGACAACATTATAGTGTAAAAGGTGTGTGTGGAACAAACAAAACATGTTATTTATTATCCAATATCCATTCAATGTTATTACTATACCTTGGCTTTGCAGCTGAAAATATTTCATATTAAATGCAATATATATTCTTGTATACACGAAAATAAACCAATCAATATTATTATTATTTTAAAATCTGGTTGCCTTGGTAATGAATACTTTAATAAAACTGCCCTTGAGGCGACGGGCAAACAAACCTTGCGGGTAGGGTTGGTCTGGCGGTGGTTTTTTTCTTCAAAAGTTAGGTGAATTTAAATGAAAATTTTTAACAAAAATGAATCGGTCGGGCCCATAGAACAGGGTTGTTTTATTTCTTTGCCTTTAAATTGGGGCTAAGTTAGAACTCAGCTCATGCATATAATATTGATAGTGAAATGGACACAAACATACAATATGCTCTTACAATGACTGTTCAATGTTAATCATGGGCCTTCAGCAATCAATATTTATATATGTTGTATTGTCTGGAAGCCTTTCACTATCAGTGAATACCAACTAGAGCAGGGGTTCTCAACCTGGGGGTCGTATTGGGAATTCACACAGTAACAGTTTGTACAATGGGAATTCAGGCTTGTACCGAATACTCACGTCACGTCACGTCACGTCACGTCACGTCACGTCACGCTGTGTTTATAAATCACGCGATTGGTGTTTATAAATCACGCGATTGGTGTTTATAGATCACGTAGTGTTAATCACACTTCACACGATTGGTGTTTATAAATCACGTTCGTTACGTGTTAATCACGCGATTGGTGTTTATCGTCACGTCATGTTAAATCTGCACCATACTGAACTAATACCTGTACATTACGGTCTCAGGTTATAAATGCATCCGGGCCGGGGCTGTCACGTATACATTTATGGAAGGTTTTACCGGGGGTTTTACTTTACAGCATGATTTTGCTTCATTGAATCAAATACTTGTAGTAGGCCTATACAATTAACGTTGCATTTTATACACTGCACATGGTACATTGTGCCATGGTCAGTGTCTGCAGTGATCAGCGCTCTACAACCGAAGGTCGCGGGCGGCACTACACTTTCAGAAGTTTAACTTAAAATCGCCACTTGCGGTCGCGGTCTATATAGCGTTGCAGGGACTGTGTTTCTAGTTTCGAAATGCAGCGTGCGTTATAGTCGACTGTAGTATACCTTGTATAATTTCACAGTCACACAATCGAACAACACCTCCCCCCCCCCCCTGATACTTCCCATCCGAGAACCGACCTTTCCCTGGGGTGAGATCAGAGGATGGGGAGCGGTCCATGGGGAGTGAGCCCTCTATCGGTACATGTTCATATAGTGACAAAGAAAAGGAAAAGGGTAGCCTATATTTAGTAATAATAGACTACGTGCGTTATTACAGTAGAAATTGTACGGGAATATTTTTGTTTGTTTGTTTACACGGTCGGTCCGTATACGGACACACGCTTGGGTCCTCGCTGCTCGGAAGGATGACCAAGCTCAAGCAAAATGCTCGGGCCAGGCTTGCCTATTTAAAGCATGCTGGCTGAATGAAATGAAAGTTAGAATAGATGGAAGAAAGCGGGTAAGAAAGGAATAAAGTAGAAAGAGCCACTTCCAACAAATAAAGTTAACAATTTCTGACAAAGTACACCCTCTATAATACCATCAAGGGGGTATTAAAATATATAAACTTGTCTGATTACCCGTCGATATACCAAATTTCGCGAAACACCCCCAAAAGGCATGCACATACCACTACATAGTGAGTACCCCCCGTTACAACTCCAGACTCGTTGCGGGATCAAGCATAAATATACATGTTGTTTTGATTCTGATTGTTGGATTAAACCAGGGCCACGTGGCATGCACGCTAAAATATCAAGTGGCAGCTACGCAATTTTACTGCCGTTTTAAATAACACTGACGCATAATAGCTGCTGCTATTGCTTACATTACACAGCTGCAAAAACTCGAGGTCAGTCGATACTATTACTATAATACTTCCATAGTCGAAGCAAAGATGTCTAGAAAATTACCCTGAATGGCCGCCTAAATTACGCCGTGGTGAACGTAACGTTTTAGTCTAAGGTTAATACAAAACAAATTATTTAAATAAGAGCAAATTTATAAAATTGTCAACTTCTTGCCGAAATAATTTTAAACACTTTAAGTGTGAAGCGTGATTCACGTGAAAAGATTCACGTGAACGTGATAAACACAAATTACGTGATTAATAAACACCAGCGTGAAGTGTGAAGTGTGATTAACACCAATTGCGTGACGTGACGTGACGTGACGTGAGTATTCGGTACAAGCCGGAATTCACACAGTAACAGTCGAGTAGTGCATGAAAGTGCTCGATTTGTAACTCAATGAACCATCCACAGTGGGTTCAAGAACTAAAGACATCAAAAAAAGTAACTCGGCTGTTGTAAAAGCACATATAATTTTAAAATTGTTACTCATTTTTAAAAATGAAAATACCAGGAGACAGACAATTTAATTACAGTGATTTTGACATCTTGTTTGTTAAAATCGATAAAGTATTGTTGTCGCGGTATGTGCTTACAGATGAAAAGTGCCCATTTCCATTATTGCAGTAACTCCTATTGATCTCTCTGATTCAGCGTGAAGATAATATAGCGAGAATTTTGATTAGCTGTTCTTGTTGTGCTGTAAACTTGATTAGCATAATCCGGGACAAATTTAATGGGGATGACAGGCGTACTTCTTTACAATTAAAAAGGATGAATTTAAAACTCCAAATGCTCAGAAGGTCCGGGGCAAACTATCAAAATTCCCGCTATTATTTTCACGTTGAATCAGAGATATCAATAGGAGTTACTGCAACAATGGAAATGGGCACTTTTCATCTGTAAGCACATACCGCGACAACAATACGTTATCGATTTTAACAAACAAGGTGTCAAAATCACCGTAATTAAATTTTCCGTCTCCTGGTATTTTCATTTTTAGGATATGAGTAACAATTTTAAAATTATAGGTGCTTTTACAACAGCCGAGTTACTTTTTTTGATGTGTTTATTTAACAAAACTGTTTTAATTTGCACTGAATAATTATGCATGCATCTGTTTTGCATATTTTTTGAGCCAGTATTGATTTGTGCCAGAATTAAATGGATTACCAAACTAAACTTTACTATTGACTGATAGATTATTTACTATGTTGACAATTATTATAACGTATTGAAACATAAACCATGTTATTTACTGGTCTGTACATGTAGATCCCATTGTACAAACCAGTAAATGACATGGTTTATGCAAAGTACGCTAGTTTTCTTATTTTGCATTGGATTGATCTTATATTTTCAGGATATCATAATAATTAATTGGGCTTTACATTGAGACTATATTGGTCATGGTCCAATGATTATTATAAATAATAATTACACCATCATGAAATAGAGTCCTAATTTTTTTGATACACCCTGTAGAAGAAGGATAGAATGTTATTGAATGCCCCAATTGGCTTGTAAAATTTCTTTTTGTCAGTCTTATTTGTATTTTTTTATACCATAGCATTGCCACAGCTATTGCGTGTTATATTGGCTCCGATCATGCGTTTCTAATGCCATAATGATGACTGGGAATCACTAACTGTGTCATAAACACTAATATTGCATGTGTGAGAGCGTGAAAGAGCATTGTCTGGAGTATGATAAACCCTGTATTCGCTCAAATTGTCAATTTTAATACCCTTAGCCATAGCATGGATCCACATCAAAAGATTATGCTGATCAGATGAAGCTATCATCTTTCAAGTAATGTGTCCATAGTTTGATCAAGTTCAATTCCCAGGCAGGTAGCATTTCCTATAATAAGATTTTACCAGAAATAATTTTAGACCAGAATATGAGCATCTACTAACGTTTCACTATGTTTAGAAATAACTAGATATTATTTGACAATTACAATAATTCACTCTCTATTTCTTCCTCCAAGCATGCTCCAAGTTAATAAACATGATCTGATGACAGTAATTTTTAATCACATCAACAAATAAAATCCTCTCATGAATAAGTTCTTCACCTCTGACAAATCTGTTGAATAATTCATAACAATAATACTATAGGCTCTGTAAATCATGGTCTTTGATTAGTTTAATTAGTTTTAAATTAGGTTTGGTAACAGGTTTGAGTGTTAATCAATGCCCTATACCATATGTTAGATTTGACCTGGTTTAAGGATCTATACATATAATCAATATCAAACTCTATATTGCTTATACATACAGTCAATCCTAATAAAATGTAACCAGTAGTATTAAAACATAAATCAAACAATTCATTTTAGATATTTAATTTGATACACACATAATATTGCCTAGTAATAAACAGTTAACATGGAATTGTTGCATGTTTGTATTCAACAGTTATGCATAGGGTAACAATATTTAGTCCCTGAGTTATCAGGGCATCCCCCAACCCCATAAAAAACACATACAAAAACAGACAAAACTAGCTCTTATAGCATTTGTGCCATCTCCAATTTCTTATGAGGCCCCTTTTAAGAATTGGGACTAAAAGCCTGAAGCCATCTGGCATTTTTGCACTTCATAAATTGGGCATAGCAACAGGCAGTTCCAGAGCTTAAAGAGGAAATGTGATTGAAATGTACTACACAATGCTGTGCTGAACTAATTAGAAAGCCACCTCTGTACTGAATTCAAAATCAATGTATTTTGTGGTGGGGTTTTTTTTTTGGGGGGGGGGGGTTATGTTTTGTTGAGGGTTGTTGCTGTCTATTTTAAAGGCACTGCTGAAACTTAACTTAGTTCAGTTGAAGTGAAAGATGTTTATATATCACTATTTTTACGATTACCTTTCTAATAAATGTGCACACACAAAAGGCTGTCAACGCTGTGCGTACAGGTATTGGCTGACAGGGTGTTATAATCAATGGCTTATGCTCGAACACTTATTAGAAATAAAAAACAACATATTTGTACACAGAGTGCTTAGTATAGAATAGTTTTGAAGAGATTGATAATTACTTCCTAAATAAATAAAATGATTCATGGATTTTCAGAGTCCTGGAAAGATCCATTGAAATTATTTGTTTCACTCTTTCATAAGCCCCTTAATTTAGATAACATGCACAGACACCTGCCTCTTAAATAACACAGATTGTCAAGTTATTGTTCTTGTTTCATCCCTTACATTAATTTCCATCCAACTGGCATGCCAAATGACGTTTATTTTGAAATATCGTAGGAAAATCATGCATATCAATCCAATCTATTTGGTGAATTTTGATTTCAGAGTAAAACATAATTTAAAGCCCTTCAACTACAAAATGGCATATCTACATAAGCATGACTGTGCATACTGATATCATATCAAGTTAGATGAAAGTCTGTGATGCAATGAAACTAACACGGTGTGTAAAATAAGAAATGTAGCGTACACTTATCTGCAAGATGCTCTTCAGATCATTCCAAAATTAATTACCATGGATGTTAATAGATTAGGAAGGAGACGATGCCACAATATATCGGCTAATTAACCCAATGTATCATGACTGTGCACAGTAAATGGATATTACATGTTTCACTGAAAACGTCATTAACACTTTCCACGTGGCAGGCGTCTGCAGACGACATTCCAAAATGTCACAAAATGTTTAAAAAATGTCATATTGTATTGAATTTCAATATCCTATTTGGAATCACCATGAGAAATGCATTGAAAGAAGTACAAACATGCCTAGTCTTGGTTCAGTTACAGGGGTGTACTTTCGGCGCGAATCCGCGAATCGATTCGCGTAAAGATTCGCGTAAAATCACTACCGCGCGAATCCAGGTGGATTCTCGCCAAAAAACAAACAAAAAAAACTTTTTTTTTATTTTTTCTTTTTTTTTCATTTTTTTTTCATTTTTTTCTTCTTCTTTTTAAGTCCAAAACAGGACCTTAGATGACTGGTATTTGACCCTTAGTCAACAAACATGCCGAATTTGGAAGTTATGCAAGCTTATAGCCTTATTCTTGATATTATTTTAATTAATTTTAAGATGTGTTTGATTCAATTTGTGTACTATTATTTTCTAAGTATACAATAGTACAATAAATGTTTAAAATGCGGAATTTAAATTCAGTAAAAAGGATTCTCGCAAAAATATTCTGCGAGAATCCATGGATTCTCGCAAAATTCCTCTGCGAGAATCCATTTGGATTCTCGCAGGATGTCGCGAAAGTACACCCCTGAGTTATACTTGAGGTAGACTTTGAAAATTGGGAAAGGTTTCTGACAAATCTGTTTTGTATATTGGCAAAAATAATAGCCGCATGGAAAGTGTTAAGGCTCATGTTTAAAATATGTCTTCCTTGACAAAATAACACTTGAATGTGCTGTGATTGGGTTTTTCACACTCAGCAAGGTCTTTTGTTCTATTTCTTATTGATTAACTTATGTTTTGCTTGTTCTCTAGCTCTATAAAAAAATTACACTTGTTTATGCACCTATCTGCATAGAACAGGATTGTGAAGTTTATGCTAAGCAAAAACATTGGGTTTTTTTCTATTAAATCAAATGCATAAAGTTAAGCGTAAAAATGAGTGGTGCCTACATTGGTTATAAAGTAGATAGCGTAACCTTAATGTTCCCCACTTGAAAGACAAGCTTGCGTCTCAATCAATCAACCCATATAATCCAAATGGAGGAACATGTTTTTACATGAACCGCATAGTCCCACAAACATTTCAATACAGGTGAAAGAATGTACATTTAAATCTACCGTGTGGAACATCCTGGTACTTATAGGGATAACCAATCATAATGCATCTATGTTAAGGCAGGTGACTTTTAATGTTTAAAATAAAGGGTTTGAATGAATGTAAATGGTTTAGGTGCGCAATATTTACTATAGCCTTTCTCTTTACACATGCCCATATTTCCTTAAACATTCTTCTCTAGATAACTGTTAAAATTGACCTAAAACCTAGATATCCTCCCCCCCCCCCCCCCCCCCCCTGCAAATGGTCCCGATTTGCACGCCTGATAAATGAGCTTGAACAATTTCAATTTGCTGACATTTTAGTGCAACTTAATTGCAAACTGGGTCATTGAATTTACTGTTTTCTCAGAAGATGAGACCCAATTCGCAGTACTTTAATTTGCCATCATAGTTTTTCAGCTGCTTGCTATAATGAAAATATACACTAAATACGGTGTGGCAAATATCAGTGGTCATAAATGTCACTTTTTAAATTTACTGCAATACTTTCAACTGCTGTCTATATACTAGGCTTGTTCAGACAGTCGGAGGAAGAGGTCGGAGGAAGCCCGGAGTAGGCTCTAGTCGGAGGAGTGTCGGATTACAGGTCGGAGTAGTGCCTGTCTGAACGCTACTCGGAGGAAGCTCCTCCGACCGATATACTCCTGAAAAAAGGCAGGAGTAACGCACTGCAGGGGTCCGAGGATCTCTGAACAGTCGGAGTAGCGTGCCCGTGTGGAACGGTTCCCACGAATAGGTCGGAGGAGCGATGACCTTCGATGATTATTGTGCCATGTTTCCACACACACTTGTCATTCGCGGACCAAACCTATTGCAAGTCGCTTACAAATACATACGATATGATAAGCTATAGTAGAAGTGAAGATTGGTCAATTATTCCTTTAAAAATTCCACAACCTATTCAGAAACGCTCCTAAAATTCATAATTTCTGACTTGAAGGCCTATTTCTTATTTATTGTTGTTGTATAGTAGCGCAGTTTTTACACACAAACAAAATGCGTCATCCGATTTCGTCACTGACAGTGTTATTGTTGTTATTTTTAAGTCTGGTGACGTAATGATTTATTCTGACCCCGAGTCATGTACAGTCCCGTGTACAGTTACTGTACATATCGTAAGATACACTGTATATAATACAAACATGTGCGTTTAGTACTCATGAATAATGCATAATGAGGTGGTATGGTAATGAATATTCAGCGCATGTGCTTTGCAAAATCCGTAAATCTCATGTAAAATTGGATCCATGATCATATATCTCGCGTGGAAATTGGCGTGTTAGGTCAACCAAGTAGTCTCAAATTTCCTGGGTCAACATATGCGGGCGCTCTTATTTCCGGAAGATACTCTGAGCTACTCCGAGCCCCCCGCGAAGATCGAAGGAACGCGAACTGTTTAGTCGGAGCATGGTCGGAGTAAAAAGCATGTCTGGACGCGGGTAGGCGTAACTTTACGACCCGAATATGAATTTTGCCTGCGGCAGTAGGAGGAAAATGTCCATGTCTGAACACAGCTATAATGTACTGCCATAGTAGCTGCGTTCAGCCCTGGCTTTTAACTGTGAGTTAAATATTTATGACCTGTGATAAAATACCTGAAATATTTTTGCTAACTCGATTGTTTACACGCAGGCACCACATATTAACCCGTCAAATTTAACACGACCTCTTGCCCCTGGAGTTAAGTTTCCTGCTATGATTTTCACTATGTAAGATAGCTGCCAATCTTACAATGCATTATATTTTTTTCTCCCTGTCTTCTCATTCCAGATACTACATTGAAGTCGCCCATGGACCCAGCTCATGGACAATACAAAGACGGTTCAGTCATTTCCTGAGTCTTCACGAAGATATGCTTTTATTTAAGGCACAGCTGCACATTCCTATAGGGAAAAAAGGGTAATATGCTCACCTATGATTCAAATGATAAAATGTTAGTCCGGATTTTGTTTGGATTGGTCACAAATACACTTTTTCTTTGAATAAGTTTGAATCAGGATTGTAGATTGAAATGATTAAAATAATTTTGTTGTACAAATCCAATTAGCTACTCACAATCTCACATGCTAGACAGTTTTGTCTTCCTGTTCGAAAGATTTCTTCGGTAATCGGTAGTGACTTGATCCACTTGTTTTTCCCCCGAGATTTGCTTGCATTCTCTGTCCCAGGAAGCTCAGGTGTTAACAGTGGATCGTAGACATGATCCACTGTTACAAATACACTTGTCATTCCACAAATGTTGTGCAAAATTTGTTTCAAAAATTAAACCCAAATTGAAGAAACAAATTGTTTCCTTGTCTCCAATCCTCTATGCAATAACTGAAAGAGACTGCCATCAGTTTCCACATTGGGCCATACATATCTTAACCTACTGATTCTGCTTGCAAAGGAGTTTATGCAATAAACCCCACCAGTTCCAAACCAATAAATACTTAAAGACACTCTGCGTCAACCCAAGTTGGATAAGTGATGCTTGTGCGTATTCTAGTCAGTGCATCATGTGATGTGATCAAGCAAAATCAGTCGGAAGTCAAAAATATTGATATCGAGATATAGCCAAATAAAAGAAATAATTCCTTTGTTTCCGATTGTTTTGGGAACTCTTCATCTGCTCATATCTGTAAAAATAATGGTTCGATTTTAATGGGGTTTGCTGCAAAATGTAGCTTTGCATGCTTTAAACCAGGCTTTCTCAACTAGATTTACTGATGCGCCACAATTTATTAACCAGCTTGTTGAAGCTCCACTTGGTCATATTTTTTTAGAATTTACAATGGCCAAATTCTCTTCATAGCATTAATTTCAAAATATTTTAACATATATGTAGGCAGCATTCTCTTTTGAGGGCACATGCGCGTATAGCCCGAAAAAAATTGCTGTATTTATACATCTGACCGTCATAGGCCTATGAAATCTGGCTATATCATGATATATTTGAGATTAATGTCAGTATAGAAATCCTGTGTCTTTGACTAGATTACGTGCTGACAACACCTCTCAACTTGAGGTGACACAGTATAAAAGTAGTTATCATATCCATGATATCCTATCCATGTATTGTGTTCATTACTTGATCTTAGAACTTTGAAATGTACTAGATCTGTTATAGAAGTGTTGGAACTTGACACACGTAAGCAATGGAAATGCTCTGGGGAAACGAACAGTCTATTATAACTTTGCTTTTTTATCAACTACCTGACAACACTTGATGCCCAAGCCGTGTCTCTTGCCAGATGCAAGTGTTATTCTTGTCAACATACAAGGGTCATTCAATAAGCATATCAAATCCTAGGCGCTCCAATTCATGCATCGTTCATGAATACTGAATTAAAATGTCTATGGAGCGGTCTCGTAAAAACAAGTTTTTTTTAACCTTTTGGATCCTAGAATTAAAAATGAAAAATTGATCATCTATGCAAACAAGCTCATCTAAGAAGAAGCCATACTCTATAAAAAAACACTTCTCCGACACATACCACCTAAGTGGATTTTCAACTGAATAACCCAGCTTTTGCCTAAATCTGGTCAAATCTCTGCGGAGCACGGGCCGTTTCAGACTTTCAGAAGTGTATTTTCAAACCGCTATATTTACGGTATGAGCACCCCCTTCAGTTATGGAAAGTATGTCATTGAGCCCGGAAATCTAGGCTTTCATATGATGCTAAAATTATTGTGATCAAACAAGGGTAAGGCCCGTCGATTAGCGCTTATAAAAAAATGACCAATCGCTGATTTTGTTTTAGTCAGAATTAAAAAAACATTTCATTATAGCAATAGGGATGGTTATTGAAACATCACAATTGAGGCTTCGTTTTCTCTTTATTTTTATTACTGCATTCACAGTAGACAGGAGGCATCGGTCGAAAAGACTCATGCCACTGTTTCAAAAGTGTATGTTTAAATAAATAAATATACATGTCACATACAAGGGTCATTCAATAAGTTATACCTCCACCAGATGCAAGTGTTATTCTGTCAACATACAACTTACAAGGGTCATTCAATAAGTTATACCTCCACCAGATGCAAGTGTTATTCTTGTCAACATACAAGGGTCATTCAATAAGTTATACCTCCACCAGATGCAAGTGTTATTCTTGTCAACATACAAGGGTCATTCAATAAGTTATACCTCCACCAGATGCAAGTGTTATTCTTGTCAACATACAAGGGTCATTCAATAAGTTATACCTCTACCAGATGCAAGTGTTATTCTTGTCATCATACAAGGGTTATTCAATAAGTTATACCTCCACCAGATGCAAGCGTTATTCTTGTCAACATACAAGGGTCATTCAATAAGTTATACCTCTACCAGATGCAAGTGTTATTCTTGTCAAAATACAAGGGTCATTCAATAAGTTATACCTCTACCAGATGCAAGTGTTATTCTTGTCAACATACAAGGGTCATTCAATAAGTTATACCTCCACCAGATGCAAGTGTTATTCTTTCAACATACAAGGGTCATTCAATAAGTTATACCTCCACCACCATAGTTTTAATATTAGCTATATTATGTATTTCCAATGCAAAACTCATACATTTAACAGATTTTCTTTCTATTTCTGTCACACCAAATTTCTCAGTGATTTCATTAACACCAGACATGGAAACAGGTATCATATTTGGTTTACTATGATTGACAATCAATGTGTAGCTGATACTCAGAGCCACAATCATGGAAATGTTGTAGGACTGGCTTATATAACAGTGAAAGTATGAGGGAATTGGTAGAACTTATTAAATGACCCTCTTACAATGCTTTTTAATATCAAGATTAAAGCCACTCCATTTACCAGGACTGTTGTTGTAAGGGAATTCCCGTGAACATGTTCATGAATATAGAGAGCTGAATCGCATGTGAAATTTAACACAGGTGTGAAACGTTTCTTCCGTCTTTGTTTCCTGCTTCTTTATTACTGTGGTATAGTGATATGTGTACCATTTGCCTGCTTATATAGGTCTGTGTGTGCTTTGTTTATCAGACATAGCCCTGAGTATATGTTTGAAACTATTATACAACAGGAATTGTAAACTCTGATCAGGGAAAACAATAGACGGGGGCAACGGGTGATTCGTTCGCTCCTTAGAATGTGTAAAATCGCCCCACTGTAGTCAATCACGAGGGTGAAAAAAAATGATAAAAATCCATGAAATCGCCCTGTGAATTCTCAGCCGAATCAAGAGGATTCCCTTTCAATGCCTTTATTTATTGGATAAATATCCCTTGTCGTCTCTCGTTTCAAGCCACTGCCATTTGAATTTGTTCTTTATGCCAGCTAGTGCTGTTATCGATACAAAATTTTGTATCGATATGTCGTCAAAGAAAACTTCGACATGTCGATATATTATCGATAAAATAACTTTTTGGTTTCCGAATTCTGCAACTATCGTCTCAAATCAAAAACGTCAGATAAAACCTGATCAGATCGGGAATGGGAGAAATATTCCTATCAATGATGTACCCCACCAATAAATAACTTTGAAAAAGTCATTTAAAAACGTTAAACGAAGACTAAAATGAACAAATTCTGAATTAGCTTGCCGATATGGTCGCCAGCTTTTAATTGAAGAAAATCATCCTTAACGCATGCATGTGACATTGTGCTTCGGATTTATTCGATTTCCCTTCGGCCTTTTCCGAAACCCGATACGAATGACGTATTGCTACGGAAATCATCCTTACGCATGCGTGTGACAATTTGTCCAATCACACATTTTACGATGATTTTATAAATTTATTTAATTTTCCGGAACCGGTCCGAGTGACGCAATGCCAATACCATGTGCTCTCAACTCATCTCGAAAGGCACAGTTCCACAGATGTGGATTACGCCCCTGATAGACCATTGCGCTCTATGAAAAACGTGGTTGTTTATTTATAAATACAATACGAGGGGCATTTCCCGATGGCGTTGTTATTCAGTATGAATTATTTTGATACTTGCGGTATTTGTCAGGCTTTCACCGAGGGAATGATGCACGGTACGGCCATGCACACGTCAATATACATTGTATCACAATTTGTAATGAATTGTAAGTGAATGGGGAATGTGCGGAAAACTTAAAAAGCATGTAAAACCCAATTATAAAATTCATGTCGTTTCTTTCCGATATACGAAAATATGTATCGACATGTCGTATCGTATGGAAAATATTGCGACATGCGACACTTCCGACAATCGATAACAACACTTATGCCAGCATCGATCTTTTTAACATTAGCATATCTTTGAACTTCCATTGTTACTTCACAATTACTTCACAATACTAAGCATTAATCGCAATGACAGAGTAACTCGCGACGAATTCGGAAGCAATGTGTGGACAAATTAATGGCGACCGAACACTCGTATCTCCAGTAATCACACTCTCGCTTTCGATCTCTACATACACAACATGTGCGTCTGTCAGGCATAACATTTACGATAAGATTTACAAAAGAGACCTCATATCCCGAATGTGGCTTACACTTTGCCATTTGTAATATACATGATTACAGACACGCGTAAACGGGTCGACAACGGGTCAACAATCTAGTCTTAAAGGGTCAATGATTAGACGCTTATTCCAGTCGTTTTACAATTTATTTATTTTTAATTATTTTTTGTGAATTTTCGCCAGGATTTTTTTGCGCAGGAATTTTTCCGGCAGGGAGAAAATGGGATCGCCGGTCAAAATGTGTAGCTGGCACTACTTATACATGGAAAATTAATAAACTTTTACCTACCAGCATTCAATTTGATGTGTAAAATTAATTCAAATGTGAAAGTCACCATCAAATATTATGCAATATGCATAGCTTTATGGTCACATTAATTTACATAATTTGTATCAGACTTCAGACAATGCGAGCAAGGTAAGATATAATACTATATCTACCAAAAAAAATGTTTATTGATACAAAAAATTAGAAAATATCATAGTTTGTAAGGAGCCCTGTTGCTGATTGAAATCATGGTTTGGCATAATATGGCATATACTATATAGACTGACATTTTTGAAAAAAAGTCATCAAGTACATCCTTTTGTTTTAAGTGCTGATTGTGAATTCATATCATGAACGGATTGCAATAAAGGTTAATGGAAAGACATGTAGTAACCATTTACAGTCAGTTGAAAGCTATATATGCAGTTCCTTTTAGGGATATCAAAATTCATAACAGCAACCAATCAATTATACTGGATGTTGATGTATTGTAGCATACTCCTGTAATAGCTGTACAAGCTGGCTGACATTTAAAACTAATATAAGACAATTAGAATCATATTTTTGTATCCTTTTCAGATAATTGCGTAAATGTCTCTATTGGCCTATTTTGATGTATGTGGGTGTAGGGAGGTGTGTGGTACTTGGTGGGGTTATGATCTGATAATGCACTTATCAATTGCAAGCCCGGGACCCAGGGCATAGCAGGGACCATGTGGGGACCGTATACGAGTGTACAAAAAATGATGCCCGTCTATGCGGGGGAGTTTACGCGGACGTACAAACTGTGCCCCCGCTAGCCGGGGCATGTAGCGGGGACGTACGCTAAGGTACACAGATGTACACCCCGGGCGCTTGCTATAAATAAGCTAGAGATGTGATGCGCTTGACGAAATAAGCCTATTAACACATATGGAACACATAGAAATGCATTATGTTATGGTTGCAGAAAGAAATACGCGACCTTGTGACGGTAGCTGGGTGAATATTTTGTCCTGGGAAATGGGTGGCCGGGACTGTACACTTTTCTAAATTAAGATTTGCTTTAATGCTATCAGTCTAATTTGTCTTATAGCTTGCTTATCCTTTTTGATACGCTACATCCATAGATAGTGTGTGAAATCTATGATGCATCACTGCTAATGTAGATTATAAGACCATCAAGGAATTCACATGTGACCCACATGGGATATCCCAACTCTCAATCATGCAATACATTTTACAGGACAGGTCCCGAATACAGAGTGATGTGAAATTAAAAATTGACTGAATGTTATTTGGTCTTCAGAATCCCATGATGCATTCACCTTAACCCCCTGAGATCTACCGGCCGATTGGTCAGAAAGATAGATACAAAATTTATTGCGCCAATCAGAGACAGTGTTAGAATAATTGTATCCCTGATAAAGATTGGAGTGAAATATTTCACAAGCTGCATTCTAATTGGCTATTCAAATGAGTATATTTTGCAATACACCAATCAGAACCACTGTAAGATGGCCGGTAATACCCAGGGGGTTAAATATGTATCTGTTTTGAATCAGTAGATGTAATCAAAGATGGTAAAGAGAATACAGGGTGTCCCATAATGATTTATACCATATTTGAATAAAATTTAAAAGAAAAGTAATCAACACTGTATCATCTTAATCTGTTCTAGTGTGGTATGGCATTATTCAAAATCTGTGAAAACCTTGTTTTTCAGTTTCAGCACATATCAAATAACTAACTTCACACCACAATAATTAAAGTGACAATGAAGAATAGTATTAGTTCACTGAAGCTAAACAAATCTTTTGTGCCACACATGTATTACTTTGCTAACTATAATTGATAGATACCAAATTGTTAGTGGAAGTTAGAACAGGATACAAAAGGTAACCTGCATAATATTTCAAAATTGCTTTATGCTGAGCATGGTCACTGATTGTACAGATTTTGAAAAGAGAAATTTGGAATACACAATTTTTACAAAATAGTCCCTAATTTCAATCAGAAATCCATTTTTTATAATATAAAATTCCTAAGAAAGCTATTATATGCCCAACAAATGACAATGGTATTCATAGCCAAATAGATGCAGCTTTCTTGGTATAAATCATTCTGAGACACAATGTACAATTAGGCCAAAAAAAAAAAAAGAAGTTGACTTGCCCTTTCAGGGTCAAAGTCAGGGCCGGACTGTCAGATTTTATTTAATTTGTTTTTGTTGAAAATTTTTGAAAATTTACTGCACAAAAACACGTTTTAAAGAATTCTTTTTTAATTTTTTTTAATTTTTAAACAAGCAGATACTACTCAAAAACACGTTTTCATCTTTCTTTATTGTTATGTGAAAGAAGAAAAAAAATAGCGACCCTAGATTTCCGGGAAATTCGGGTCGGTCGGAAAGGGCAAATCAACTCTTTCTTTTTTTTTGCCTTAATGTACAGTGTGTCTCACATACCACCTCGTCCCTTCAAGAAAATCTATATCTGTTGCTTGAGAACTGCATAGTATAATTTCAAAGGATTGATATAGGCAAGGGTGGACTTGAGTTATTTTTAGCAAATTTGCATGGCAACAAGTGGTTCAAAAGCAAAACATTCCATGCATGCACTTAACGCTGAGAGTTACGCACTTGATGCGCTGTAGGCGCGCTGTAGGCGCACTGTGTGGTTGCCTTAATTGATTGATCTGCACAAGTTGTTTTCACCGGCATTTGATTATTTTCACTGGCATGACATAGCTCCGCCCCGACCTATAGCATCTTTACTACCTCTAACGGACTTTTTGTCCCTATTTTAAATTTGCAGTCATATAGAGAGAAGGAAGACCTACAAAGAACACAAAGACAAAAAAGATCTTCCACATTTCCCTCGCACACCAGATGCCTTGGTCCGAGCCCAACATATGCCAAAGAGAATGGTAAGTATTTGGCCCGTGGGGGGGTGGGGGTACTTTCGCCAAAATCGTACATGGATGTGCCTGCTGGACTTCAAAATGTGACTTTCTCTATACCTATTTTCGGGCCAATTTCACACCCATCACGGAAAAATGCCTCAAAATACACCCAATTTATGTCAATTGGGCACTTTGGTCTGTGATGAAAACACCCCATTGCTATACTAATTTTTGCGAAAAAGCACCCCAAAAGGCAGGCACATATAGGTATACCATCTAAATGTGAGTAAATGTGAGAATCCCCCCCCCCCCCCCCCCCCCCCGGGTATTTGGGTCAAACCCAGTAATTCTGTGACCATATACGACCATGGTACAGATGGAACCATTGAAAGGGAGGCTCTCCCCTCTCACACACTATCATGCCACACTGCGTGGGTGGTTTCACGCAGGTGCGTGCATTGGGCTGATAAGAGGGGAGAGCCTCGCTTTCATTTTAAAATGGCGATTGCGTGCAAGTAGGATATAGAGTGAATGTTGTTTCTTAGTGGATGTCTTCTAAAAGATAAATTGTTAATAAATATGTCACATGGTTACAATGAAGAAATTGGATGGACACTGCTCAATATTTAGTCATGAACAACATTACAAATCTTCCAAAGTTAATAAGTCTGGCAACTGTGCAAGCACCCTGGCAAGCACATTACTTTTTCTATGTTTTTTGTATAAATCTGTGCCACTGGTATCTACTGACGCTGAAAATAAAGATATGAACATCCCCTACATGTTTGTAAAAGGTCTCAAAACATATCAAAAGCGCCAAAATGGAGAATGACTGCAACTCCACTTACAGACAAGCAAAAAACAAAACAAATATGGACATTTTTTTTCTCTAAAGTGCTATAGTCTAATTCAATATCCCTTAGACTACATAACATGAATGTGATGCCCAAAGCATACTGCCTCTCTGTGTTATTTTGGCAGCATGCAAACAAGCATACTGCGGCTCTGTGTTATTTTGGCAGCATGCATAATGTGTATGGCCTAATATAGATTGTGATTCAAACTATAGATGAGGTGACCGTTGTTTACATCAGTAGTGTTTACATATTGATTAGCGCCTGGTCTAAAAACATGCTAGAGGTACTAGTCCATGACTACTGCATACATTACTATATGAAAGCAAAACACACATCACTGAGCACCAATTTTAAAAGCACATGCCCTTATGGTGCGCACGCAAACCGCCGGGCAACCAGATTTAGTACCTGGTCTCTCATTGTGCTTAGGGATGCATACCATGACTACTGCACTATTACACCGTAAGCATGGTAAGTAATGATCAATCGAGTGTGAATTAAAGCACCGTTCCCTGTAGGTGCGCACGCAAACCGCCGAGCACTACGTCACCGGTCACACCATCTATAGTAGGGAACCCTAACCCCTTTACTCTAAACCCTTACTCTAATACTTACCTTAACCTAGACGTTAACCCCATCCCAATTTAACCCAAACCTATTAAGCTCAACATGAACCCCACCCCCATTACCTGAAACCCCATCAACCCAACCCTATAAGACAAGTTTCTTTCTTATTACATGTGGATGAACCCTTCTTCTTTTACCTTATAATTGACACATTATGCAACATCTCATATTCCATTCTGTTCTGAAATATACAAACCATTGTTTTCTTATAATCATTAGTATCTTGTAGTATAATTTTCTACCATAGTCTTGGGGAAATCATCCGATATTGTTCCTTAAGGATGTATTAAATCTGGCACGTGTAGACATGCTCGATTAGTCTATGTCTAGACATATCGTGAACAAACCGCTATGGATTCATAAATTTATAAACAGATTTTGGTATTAAAGCATAATTGTTTGGAAACAACTTACCAGGATTATCATAATTGATAACTGCTATAACGCTATGGTGTCCTGTTAATATTTAATTACAAAATATCAATAAAAATAAAGATACAGGGTGTCCCAAAAGTCTATGCACGTTTTTGAAGAGTCATATCTCATAAAATATAAATCATATGGTATAAATGTAACCATAGTTTGATAGACGAGATTTGGGAAATTATTTTGATACCAAAAACAACCCTATTGGTGAACCCACAACATTATAAAACTGGTTGAAAGTTTTTAGCCATGTGAGACCCACCCATACCAAATACCACACATTGTTGCTAAAAACAGGTGCGCATAAATTAACGGTATCAAAGCAACGTTGCGCATTAGTCACAGTTCACTGTTTACCTTGCAACATTAATGTTATTACCAAACTCGGTCACTCACAACATAAATAGGCGAAGTAGACAACATTGCACAGCAAAAGTCTTCATTCAAGATGGTTTACAGCATAGATAAGCGAATACAAATTTTATGAGTCTACGCTGAAACGAATTCAGTTCAACTTACTCAACAAAAGTTCAGAAAACATTTTAAAGTGAAACGCGCGCCAGGAAGAATATCCATTCTTAAGTTGGTGGATACATTTTGTTTGAACACAGGAACTGTGCATGATTTGTCTCGATGTGGTAGAAAAAAAGACTGGTAGATCAACAAGTCACATTGATATCATAAGCCATGCAGTAGCTAAAAGTCCAAAGAGATCTATTCGCTGTGTGATGTGTGTTCACTTTTCTGTTACGTTATTCAATTTTTTAGGTCTGTGTTTTTGCATAAGCACACGTCTCTATATAAATGGAAAACATTTAAACTAGATTTTACTATAGAAACGAAAACTATGTGTAATATAGTTTGTTATTGTGATGGGATCACATGTAAAATTATAAATATTACAATTGACGGATCACTTTCCGTGTAACCAACTCTACCCGTCTTTTTGTTAATCTCAATAGATATTGATTTATGAACTTTATCTCTCCGAAGTATAAAATTACATTTTTTGCAGTAATACATATTTTACATTTAGGGTGGCATTACAAGCAGATGTTACTCCAATGTTTGGTATCAAAATTATTTCCCACATCTCCTCTTTCTAACTATGTATTAATATTTTCAATACGACTTATATTTTGTGAAATACAAAGCTTCAAAGTCGTGCATAGACTTTTGGGATACCCTGTATATCGTCTACAATGCCTGAGAGCAAAATAAAATGCAGCATTCTATAATGTATTACCGGTAATTCAAGGTTATGTATTTACTCGTAATTCAAGGTTAATAGTAAACAATATATCCATACAAAATTAATTTTAAAGCTAAGGTTTCTCCCAGACCATATCTGAATTTTATAACAGCACTTATAAACCAGGCATGATATTTTGTAGATAAAAATTGGAAAGTAGATATCTTTCACTCTCAAAGGTAGATATTTTTGCCAAATTTTGCATTTATTTCGCCAAATTTTAAGCAATTTTGCATAAAAAGTCTGTTTTTTTTAATATTTCAGGGAATTTCAGATTTTGTTCACCTGATATGAATATCATGCCTGATAAATGTAAGATCTAAAAGCTTTTTTAATCAGTTTTTAATAATTCCCAGAGAGCGTTGGTCCAATGCATAATTGATCATGCGAATGGTTTTCTATGACGTAATCAACCTAGCCTAGCTAATAGTGAGCATGGTATACTACGTGAACGAGTAGCCAAGAGTCAACGTGGCTTTTTAGTGGGTGGAACGACATGCGGAGGGTCCCGGATCGATTCCTGGCCGGTCCCCGGCGATTTAGTTAGTGTTTTCTCTCCCAAAATTGTGATTTATGTTAAAAACCCAGTTATGGTTTTAATGCTATTAAAATAACTGTCATGAATCCAGACTTGAAATGAAACTAATTTTCTTTTATTCTGGTCTATGTTATGGATATAATGGGCTAATTCAAATGTAAACTGATGCATGGGTGAATGATTTGAATGTAAAGGAATGTTAATGGATGGGGGAGAACATGGACAGATAAACCAAATCTTCTCGTGCTGTGTATTGGAAATGCGACTTTTGAAAATGGGATATTTTCCTTTAAATGGTGCTAATCATGGTTTATCTTTGTTGTTAGGGGGCAAATTTGGTATCAAATTATGCCTAAAAGATTCATCTAAATGCCTATCTAGCATGTTTGGTCAAAAACAAATTAAAAATTACTCAAAATGACATAAACAAAGTGGTATACTTTCTTTTGTTGAATCCTTTATTACAATTATAGTGTGGGACTGTAGAATAAAGACCAAGTGTTTAGACTTGTAAACTGTCATGTTGGAGACTATTTTTCAATCTCTGAGTTATTAGCATCAGTTGAAAGATTTGTTTGAAGGTGCATAGTTAAGGGTACAATTTTAAGAAGCATATTTTCCCAATACTTTCGTAATATGTCATCACCTTTTGGACTCACAAATTGTGTTTGCTTACAAGGTGTCCATTGTTGAAATGATTGGTTACTATCTGTTGTTGTCAGTAAAGAGTGCATTTTATTTGTTCCTTAAAGTTAGGAATAATACACTGAGCCAAAAAAGAAACTTATAAAATTTTAACAGATCACCAAAGGGTCAGTGCACATTTCTCTTGTGTCATTGAAGCAAACAATTGGTTATTGACTGCCATTTGAAGCAATACATTGCAGTAATATTGTATCCAAATTTGGTACATTTTCATGCACAGAATTTTATTTGGTGATCTGTTAAAATTGTATAAGTTTCTTTTTTTTTATAAGTTTCTTTTTTGGCTCAGTGTACATTTTAAAAGAACCTGCTAAAAACCTCTTGTGGTGTATTATTTGGTCACATATTAAAGATATTTTATCTCTATTATTTGAATATTCACATTCACTGTAACAATCAATCTTTCACTGTGTAAAATGTGTTAGCATTCTTATACATGTCTGAACTCTGAATTATATTTGAACTTTAAAGCGGCTAACAGTGGTCTCTACAAAAGGGTGATTTTTTTATTTTAAATTGCAGATAGCTTAGAAGTTAACTTTATAAGATCCCACCAAGTAATGTTTTCATATTAAAAATCTATACAAAGAAAGAAACATCACCAGTGTTTAGGAAACAAGCATCCCTATTCATTTGTGTGGATGAATTTATATATTATACATACATATATAAATTCATGAAATTTCAAATAATATTCTTATTTGGACGCTTCCAGTCTTATCTTTTGCCAGGTAATATATAAGGACACCTAAACTATCAGATTTTTGATGATATTTCACATTTTCTGATTTAACAAATCACCGCTAGTGCTAGTCCCTTTAAATGCAAAAATCACACACATCTACACTGACAACACCTGTCTACACTAAAGCCCACAAACCTGTAAAGAGGTGGCCCTATAGATAATTGAAGGCTTGATTATGTTCTACTGTCTACTGAAGATAACAGCATGTATATTGACGCTCTAGCCCAAGCCAAGTCAAATCACCACAGATCCTGACATAAATCACAATGTTGATGTTCAATGGAATTATTTGGTATACCAAAGTTTATAAACTTTAGTATAAATCATATATTTTGCTGTCTATTGTGGCTTTTAAGACATTTTTCTGTTGTTTTAGTTGGTGATTCCTTTTGATAAATAATTCATAATTTCACTTTCAATATGCCATAATTCCATTGATATAATAAATGTCACAATCTGTAGTGATTTAACTTGACTTGAACCGTTACCGTTATGGACTTGACTTGGGTCATTGTGTCATCGAGAATTTTTTAAGGAATTAATATGTCATGTTATCTGAAAGACTTGGTGTGACTTGTAAGTCAAACATGTCGTGACCTAACTTCTTAGGAAATCAGACTGTTTACATTATTGTCTATGAAATGTAGCTTGGAATTGAAAATAAACAGGTCACAGTTTAGAAAGTGCCCCCCCCCCCCCGCCCCCCCCCCCCCCCCCCCCCCCCTCACATAACACACACTTACATTACAAAGCAGATTATGGTATAAAAGTATATTAAAGACATGACAATTAAAACAGAAGAATATCAATTAGTTTATGACTAAATGAGTTTGAAGACAGAGATGATTATAAGACCAGTTTCCCAAACATGACTTTGCTGTCCATTGCTCCTTTCATGCGATACCATCATACATTATGCAACTTTTAAATATCTAAATGGCTTATTTGTATAGCATTTTACAAAAGTGAATTACTAGGCAAATGCTCCACTAGAGAAACTACACATAGTGCAGTTCATAAGGCCTAAAAAAAGAAGAAGTTTGATTGGCGTAACCCGACCGACCATAAATACATCGCCGACCCTGAGTATTTTTTATTATTTTGAGGGGGGAAAAAAATTTAAAAAAATAAATAAAAAATAAATAAAAAATAAAAATATATATATTTATAAAAATTGAACAAAGTATTAAAGTTTTGGACTGTTTGCTTTCATTTTCAGCTATTTTAAGTCCCCATCGAAATGATATATTGTTGAACGCAACGATACATTTTTTCCCAGCAATTAAATACGCTAGAGCTATGATTTGTGTGTACTGCTGTCTTTTAAGTGTTCAAAAGTAGGTGATTTTAAAAAAATAAATAAAAATTTAAAAAAATCCCGACCGTCCTACCCTATTTGTTTTGGTCATGTTACGCCAATCAAACTTTTTTTTTTTTAGGCCTAATTGAGTTATCCTGAGCGGGAGAAGTAAGAGTCTTATATTTCACAAATCTAGCAAAGATATGTGTGTAACAATCAGGTATACCCCTTTGAGCCTCACGGTACTATATAATCCAATTTACAACAAGCTTTAGGTCATATGAGTTTCACTTGTTTGACTGGAGCACTCCAAGCAGAAGATAAATTGAACCCTTTTGCTGCACAGCTAGCTAATCGTAGACATAACCTATTGCAATGTTGGGAAAATACAGATGTGTTAACCATTTATCTATATCAAAATCATTTATCTTATTCCTCATTTCGCGTGATTGATAACAAGTAATATTGCAGTCAACATATATAGACGGCAATTATCCAAATTGACTACTAATGTATGAAATTCTTGTCAAAAAGGTCTAACAATGTTCTGTCCTCATATGTTTATTTCCCCTTTCAAAGCCTTGTAAGCCTTTAACATATTTTACTACAATCACCTCAATACATTTGGACATCAAATAACATTAAAATCAATTTCCATAAGACACAGATTGTGTTTTTAGAGATCAAAATTAGTTCCATGAAATGATGAAGCCTAACATAGGGTGTTATAATATGCTCCCTATGCACCTCCCCCCTCCCCCACCTCCACACATACAATATTGGTATGCATTACTTTATTGAAGGATTATGGCATGTGAAAACCAATATGCTATCCATCAATTACATAGAATCATATAATATCAAAGGTTGCATTCTCTTTATCATTATTTCATATGAATTAATCATTAGGCGCCAGAAACACATTATATGCAGCCATTAGGCCACTTAAACAATAAAAGTGGCCTTACACATTACCACAAAATACATTACATTCTATTATAGAATATGATTCCACTCTTTTTTGGTTGATTAATACTAAGTGTAATTTCTTGTAATTGATCTCGCATGAAACCACAAATATTATATTAAAATCTCATTAAAATGGTATTACTGCTTTAAAATTGTATCATTACCTACATAGTGACTACTGATTAATTGCAACATGGTCTGTAATAGATATTAAAATATGCATTGAGGGTTTATAAGAAATATTACTTGTACATTTTCTTGTAGTCAAGTATGAGATAGGCCCTAGAGCTTAATGACAATTCAGTTTGTGATACCTTTGTAAAATGCAAACACAAAGTTTTAATGATAATCAGATCATTTATCAAATTCAATTGTTAATCTCTATAGGCTTGAATGATTGACCACAATCACAAATTATCACAGATTTCCATCTTAAGGCCAATTTTTCTTTTTTTGATTGTCCATAGATCACTTTTGAAAGTTGGGTAGGTCGGTCGGGAAAGTTGTTTTTTTGGTTTTTTTCTCACTTGCCCTTTTTTCAGGGACTAAAAGTAAAATGAGATGTACTTGTTGTGGTTACCAAAACAGGGAACAAAATCTTTAATATTCTGACGAGTTTTTTTTTATTTTCTCAACACTTAAAAAAAAAAATGAAAATTTTGATTTTCGACTAATATTTGTAAAAAAATGAAATATAAAAAATAAAATAAATCATTTTTTGTTTAAAAAAAATTCAAAAAAAAGTAAATTCAAGAAAAAAAGATTTTGGGTCGGAATGATAAAGAAGGTCGGGCGGACGAGGACAATCAAACTATTTTTTTTTTGCCTAACGTTAAGATAAGCAAAATTTAACATGTGCCTACGAGCGTATTCTAGTTGGCTCTGCTTGATGTATTACAGTAACCTAAAACACATCCCAGCAATGACTTGTTTATTACATGATGCATCTTGCACTGTAATACATTGTAATGTCATATCGTACATCAAGAGTGTCAATTGAACAATGCTTTAATTTGACATGCATGTGTTGTTTCAAGAGAAATTAGAAAAATCAATGCACACACACTGATGATGATGTGTGAATAATGGCACGACCCCGACGGGCAGGCCTAGAAATTCGCGCTGCAGTGCGAGAGTCCATTTAGATTCGCGCAGAACAATTTTGCGTGAATCCTGGATTCTCGCCAATTTTGAGAGTCCATGGATTATTGCGAAATTAATGAAAATAATATCAAGAATAAGGCTATTAGCTTGCACAACTACCAAATTTGGCATGTTTGTTGACTAAGGGTCAAATACCAGTCATCTAAGGTCCTGTTTTGGACTTTTTTTGCGCGAATAACGCGGTAGTGAATTACGCGAATCGATTCGTGGATTCGCGCCAAAATTCTACCCCTGACAGGTCATCTCATTATGAGCAAATCAACATTTGCATTAGTGCATTGAATAATCACATTTTTCGAGAAGTGAAACTTACGCATGTAATGACCTAATTCATACACGACAATACAAATCAAAATACAATACAATTTTGTTCATACTGCTCATCTCTTTAATGAAGAATAAAAATGTGTTAACAAGTTCTATCACCCGCAGTAAAAATCGGAAAACTTGTGCTGTGTGAACAACAATTCAAAACAAAGTGTGTTGCATGCATGTACGGCACGCACACAGAGTGCAGTTAGCCACTTTTGATGCATTCCACATATTTTAGTTTCCTGACTAGTAAGCAAATGAAATTATGACAGCACTAAATACAGTTCGATATTTGGTAATTATCACCTGCTTTTATTATTGTCTTTCCTCATACAGCTGCAATTAGAGAGGTATCTTCAAACTCTGGTAGCTAATCCTGTATACAGAAACCATCCAAAAACAGTAAGTATTGTAGGATACAGGGTGAGACAAACTCTGGTAGCTAATCCTGTATACAGAAACCATCCAAAAACAATAAGTATTGTAGGATACAGGGTGAGACAAACTCTGATAGCTAATCCTGTATACAGAAACCATCCAAAAACAGTAAGTATTGTAGGATACAGGGTGAGAAAAACTCTGGTAGCTAATCCTGTATACAGAAACCATCCAAAAACAATAAGTATTGTAGGATATAACCAAAAAGGTTAGACAATTCAAGCTTAGTACTCTTTTGTGCAAAGTTCTTTCCAGCGTAGCGCACTCCTTCCATAAATATTTGATATTATAGTTTTATAGAATGCAATACAAGCATATCAAATATTTATGTGAGGTAAATCTCAGCCTGGAAACACTGGGATCAAGTTCTTTACAATTTCCTGTGTATGAAATTTCATACCCATAAGTTAAGTTACTGTCATATAATATAAAACAATAATGCACATACAACTGGCAAGTGGCAAGCATTGTTTTTAAAATCAGAGTGTATTCTCTGGAAGTATTTGATTTCATCTGAAGAAAATCCCTCCATAAATATTTGATATTATAGTTAACACTTTCCACGCGGCTATTATTTTTACCATATACAAAACAGATTTTTCAGAAACCTTTCGCAACTTCTAAGGTCTATCTCAAGGATGACTGTACCAATACTTAGGCATGTTTGTACTTATTTCAATGCATTTTTCATGGTGATCCCAAATAATGGTAATGAAATTCAATAATTTTGACATCTTTGAAACATTTTGTGAAATTTTTGAATGTCGTCTGCAAAAGCCTGCCGCATGGAAAGTGTAAAATGGAATACAATACAAGTATATCAAATATTTACTGCGCTAAATCTTGGCTCAGGATACACTGGTATCAAGTTCTTTACAATTTCACGTGCGTGAAATTTCATTCCCTCAAGTTAACTTCCTGTCATGTAATTTAAAACAGTGCATTGTTGTTTATGCACAAAAAACTGGTTAATGAATAAAATGTATGTTGTTTTCTGTGCCTTGTGTGGGATATCAAAAATTGGGATTATAATAACAAATGCATCATATAATGCATACATGTACTGTGAATAGTTTCTACAGGTTTTGCAATTCACTGAGCAGGCCTTCACGTTTGAAAATTGAAGGTGTGCTTTAAATCGCACTCCTCAAAAATTTGAGGTGTGCTGTAGGTGTGCCATAAATTGCACTCCTCAAAAAAATTAGGTGTGCTGTTTTATGACCAAATCGGGATCGTGGAATCTAAACAAACTGCACATGGCGTAAGGTTGGGAGCGAGTCCCGCCCGAAATTTCCAGTCCCGGGTGCCAAATTTGGTACCCGGATACTCAATTTTTTTTATAAACATTTTAAAGTAAAAAATAAAGTGTACACTACATTATAATTACATACAGGTTTAGTTGTACATGTTAAGATATTGTTGATTTTGAAATAAATTGTATTCCAGTGTGAACCAGGAATGGCAACCAGGAATGGCAAATCTACATTAAACAACAACAAAATAAGGTAGATTTGCCATTCCTGGGGCTAACTGTTAAGACAACTAAACCTGTATGTTAATGTACACTTTCATTTTCAGTGTTGAAAAAATCATACTTTTGAATGAATTAAATAATTTAGTATAAGATCTTAGGTTAGGAGTTATTATCCCTAATGGTGTTGGTTAAGGGGTATTATGTGGGTTATTAAGGGTCAAATACGAGTCGTCTAAGGTCCTGTTTTTGACTTAAGAAAAGAAGAAAAACATTTTTTTTTTTTTTTTAGGCGTGCAATAAATCGCTCTTCTCGAAACCATTTCAGGCGTGCGATGGCGTGCGATCGCACTCGCACGCCTCAAACGTGAAGGCCTGTTGAGGCATGAGCAGTCCTGTGTCTTTAGTTTTGGGATGTTATCTGTCTTTCTATACAGGCATCGTCATTCAAGTTGTTCTTTTTTGATTGGGGTTTTTTCACACATGAAAATGGATGAGCTTATGATGATAAAGAATTCATAAGAACATAGGAATATATTAGATCGTTTTACAGACTTACATGGTTTGTGAAAAGGTATATCAACCAATTTTATGAACACAGCCTATTGTCTTCTACTGGACATTAGACTAGGTTAAAAGTACATTTGATCTTCTATTTAAAGGATAATGACTGCATATCAGTTTTTAAGAGGTAACTGTGAAGAATCACAACATTTTCACTTTGGAACCAAGGAATTGCCGATGGAAATTCTGAGATCCCAAAGTTAAATATTTGATTCTTAACAGTTACAGTCAAAACAACTGATCAAAGTCATTATCTTGATTCAAAACCGTCAATTAAAATAGTAATTTTAATGATATGGATGTTACTTATTTATTTTAAAAGTTACACTTTATGGCAATTTAACTATGCTTCACCTATTACAAATCTATCATTCTGATCGAAAATTGTGCAAGCGAACCACTCACAAGTTGCATAACTACTGCGTTGTGTAAATATGCCATGCGTTCATGACATTACGCGAATTGTTTTGGGGATCGAACTTGATACGCATTATACAGAGGGTAACTAATGTTTACCTGGAGGTACTTGGTCCTCCATTAGTGACCTGCGCTTATTGGTGCGTACCAGTAAAGGACGGCATTTGATTGGGCCGCACATATCGTGTGTATTCATGAGGTTTTGAATAGATAACAAGATCTCATGCACCAAAGTTAAGATGACAATTATTTTATTTTTTTACTACCTCCAGGATGACAGAGGGTATTCACAATTCAAGAAGTAACATGCTTTAGTATCTTATTATATATTTCCATTTGATACAAGGATCATTCTATACAGCTCCATCGTGGAATCACATAGTTATCATAGTACACCGTCTTGATTCTGTATAGCATAACTAATCATGCATTTTCTCATCTTCTCTAGGATTTCTTAATCAATAAGAAAGCAAGGCTATAGAATGAGCATCAACCACCCTCAATGAGATTGTATGTCATATGACCTAATGTTTAACGGCGGTGTTATTGAACTTTGGTGTGCTATTCTTTCTATTAAACTCTGCATTACAGCTTGAATTTCTTGAAGTTAGTCACTTATCATTTGTGGAGGAGCTGGGCCCTAAAGGAAAGTAAGTAGACACTTTTAAAGGAGCAGTGTGTAAGGTATATTTTGCTTTTTGAAGATAACAGTTATGCATCTATAGAACACACATTTCTATAAACTGTACAATTGACCTCAGGTAAATTCGGTACTAAAGTAAAAGCATCTTTCTTATCATATCACAATACTTATAAAAGGTAACCTTTTAGTGGAGTAGCTTATCATGTGATCATGGCCCTTTAATATATAATGGAACCTTTGTGCATTTAAGTAGGAGCCTGTGCCTCTGGTCCTATGGCTTCAAATTGACAAATTGAAGGATGAGTTTTCCCCAGTTAAAATTGAAATGTTTTGTTGAAGTTGCATAAGGTTCACCAAAAATGCTAGAGCTAAAATGTGCAACTTAATTTAATGCGCTACAGAGAGCTAATTTTTGCAAGGATTCCCAAATCTATAATGGGCATCAGAAACTGTCATGAATTTCTATCAGGTTAATGGATCATGTGCATTTTAAGCTATATACAAATCCCACATTTAAAGACTATAGGGTTGATCTATAAACCATTAGGATGGTTCACTTATAACTTGGCATTATACAATTGGGATGTTTCACTTATAACTTGGCATTATATCTGGGTTTTTTAAACTGATTTTATCAAAGATTTGTTATGGGCCAATCTATACGATTATTTCATCAACACCAATATCAGCAGCAGCTTTTTTTAATCGGGTTTTACGTCGTATAAAATCAAGATATTCATGAAAACAGATCAAAATGAAAGGCGCTGAATTGCTTGAATATCTTTAAATAGGTTGCATTTAAAATGTTGCTTTCAAAAAGATTGAGATCAAAGATTCCTCTCAAGTGAGATTGCAGCTCTTAGTTGAGTGTTCATGGGTCCCTAATGAAAGCACATTATAAATTGCAATTGGTAAATTATATCACAGCATAGATTAGATTGAGAGTTCATGGTTTTCTAAGGAAAGCACATTATAAATTCCAATTGTTAAATTATATCACAGCTTAGATTAGAAACATAATTACAAAATTGAAATCTAACACTGCCTAGATAAATAATTCAAAATATTCATTGAAAGATTGGGTTAGAATACGTGCAATGTATCTTGTTAAAACAAAAATGGAATTTGATTGATCTATTATGCATTGGTCAAATATTGAAATAGGTATTGGCATGATATTTCTTATACCAAGTCCCTCAGTGCTCTGAGAATGAAATTCAATTGACAAAAAAGAAGGATTTGGGTACAGATGAATTTGTTAATACTCTATATCCTTATAAAAAAATAATTCAATGGGAATCTAGTTAGATTAAAAATAAAATAATTGCTTATCCTAGCTTAGAGCCCAAAGTGTTCTACTTTGGACAGTTCAAATTCTGCTTTGTAAACTCAACTTGTGCCTCTTTCAGTTTTCAATTTGAAACACACCTGCACCCAGGATAAGCATTTCTTTTATTTTATATTTTGAGTATTTAGACCAAGGCAAACATTAATTTACATAAAATATTAGTCAAAACTATTTGCTTGTGTATTTTTTAGATGGAAAATATTGGAAACAAACATGAAATTCCACTTTCTTAAAGCGAAAACCAGAAAACCTTTGGCTCTATCCTAGCTTATCTTAGCTTTCAAAAGAATTATGCATCAATCAAATTGCCATGTCCAAATATCTATTTTAAAACCAGACATTTTCAGTGATTGAGTTAAACTAAGTTTTGTGGAACAAATATTTTAACATACAACTTTAGCAGATAAAATGTAGTATAACTAGAGGCTCTCTTCCGACTGTTCTCATACTTTGTCAGCATAAAGGCATCAAAGTGGTATAGCAAAAAGGCCTCAATGTGATATAACTTGAGGTTCTCTTCCGACTGTTCTCATACTTTGTCAGCAAAAAGGCATCAATGGGTTGTAACTTGAGGCTCTCTTCCGACTGTTCTCATACTTTGTCAGCAAAAAGGCATCAAAGAAGAAGCATACATGCAATAAGTGGTGCCGCGAAAGGAGGGAAAATGAAGAAGGAAAAAAAACTGTATTAAATAAGCTAAACCCTGTAGGAAAGATGTAATATTCCATGCACCTTTCATGGCAATTTCCCATGCTTTTATAAAGCACATTCAGAGTGAAATGTCTCGTAGTACCTTTTTATACTACTTTTTTTCTGCTCAGGGATATATAGGCAGAATTTGAGCATGTGGATATGTAAATTGAAAAGTTGGGTGTATGAATGGGAGAAATATTGCACATTTATCCGTTGAGTGTATAGGCCATGTAGCTTGAAATGTGGGTGTTTATTTTCAAAACTGGCTGTGCAAAAAAACACAGTACAGCTGCCCAAACCCTTGCTCCTGCTACCCAGTCTACCAATTGTGGTTATGTTGCTGCAGGAGAAACATTTTTGAAAGGATGTCCTTTGTTCCAGGGAAGATAAGTAAAAAGTCTAGGATATCAAGTAACATATAATGTGACGTACATTCAGAGGCAACATATATGTGAGACCGAACAATGCCCTTAATGGTTGATATTGAATAAGTTCCTTCGAAAATACTTCAAATGCGTTATACAAATGAATAGCAGAATATACAGTACAAGCAAAGAGAGCTGAATTTGCAACAGCTAACTTACTCGGTAACTATTGAAGGATCATATTGCCTGAGGCACAGATTGTAAAATAACAGTTTGCATAATTAGTCTACATTGTATAGATATAAGAGCAGGGAAAGATATGCTCTCTGCAAATAAAATCTGAATGCTGATAGGATGCTTTCCTATGTGTTTGATGTGGAACAGAAATGATCATATATTTTGAATCCAATTTTGATGACATTAATTCATGAACTGTCTGAATTCATAAATATGGAAGTACAATATTCATCTGCTTTCTGAAAGCAGTGTCAATATTGAGATCAATTACCTGACATAAAAGTTAAGATTAATCTTAAAATGATTTTTTACTCTTTTTATGAAGAATGTTCAATTATTTATAATTGAAGCTTCAGGAAATGAGACCCCTGGAAAACTTTAGACCAGGGCCCTACTTCATAAAGGCTACTTATGAAGATTCTTAACTTCTATGCAATTGGGCCCTGAACCTGTTATTTTATCTTTTTGTTATTTATTAGGGACAAATTTGGTCATGGGTTGAAAAAAATCTTGATGTTATCAAGCGCAAATAAAGAAGGTTTTATATGTGGAACAGACAGACATATAAATAAGAATAACCAGGACAATAGTGCACTTTTACCATAGTTATTCGAGTTACAAGAATAGATAGGTAGACAAGTGTGAAATTGATATGATCTATTGTGTTGGATGTGTACAATGCCTTTGGAAACAGATAAGTGTTAAAAGAAGTATGTCTGCAAAGTAGGCTATTGCCGCCTCTCTAATACAAAGAGACTTGTGTTGTCTGATATCATCACATCAATCCTTACCATGCTATATCTAACAGATTCCTTAGGAGAGAAAGCTAGAGATGTTGACTTCCTTGGACCAGTGCTTAGTCTGTAAAGTATATGCTAATTGAGACATAGATCATGGCTAATTGAGACATAGATCATGTATAGGCATTGTTGTTGCCGCCTCACTAATACGATGAGACTTGTGTTGTCTGATAACATCACATTAATCCTCGCCATACTGTATAGAACACACTCCTTGAGAGGGAAATTTAGAGACGTTGACTCCCTTGGACCAGAGCTAAGTCCGTAAAGTATATGCTAATTGAGACATAGATCATGTATAGGCATTGTTGTTGCCGCCTCACTAATACGATGAGACTTGTGTTGTCTGATAACATCACATTAAACCTTATCTAACAGATTCCTTAGGAGAGAAAGCTAGAGATGTTGACTTTCCTTGGACCAGTGCTTAGTCTGTGAAGTATATATGCTAATTGAGACATAGATCATGTATAGGCATTGTTGTTGCCGCCTCACTAATACGATGAGACTTGTGTTGTCTGATAACATCACATTAATTATTGCCATACTGTATAGAACACACTCCTTGAGAGGGAAAATTAGAGACGTTGACTTCTTTGGGCCACGGGCCAGTGTCCAGTCAGTGGTATACTTGAAATATTTGATAGGCAGATAAGTTGTATACTTGATATGATCTATTAAGTCAGGTGTGTAAAATGCCTTTGGAAACAGATAAGTGTTAGAAGAAGTATGTCTGCAAAGTAGGCTAATCATGTATTTAAGCATTGTGTTGCCGCCTCTTTCATACGATGAGACTTGTGTTGTCTGATATCATCACATTAATCGTTACCATGCTATATCGAGCCCACTCCTTGAGAGGGAAAGGAAGAGGAGTTGACTTCCTTGGACCAAAGCTTAGCCTGCAAAGTATAGACTTATTGAGACATAGATCATGTATGCTAATTGAGACATAGATCATGTATAGGCATTGTTGTTGCCGCCTCTCTAATGCGATGAGTCTTGTGTGGTCTGATATCATCACATTAATCCTTACCATGCTATATCGAGCCCACTCCCTGAGAGGGAAAGGTAGAGGAGTTGACTTCCTTGGACCAAAGCTTAGTCTGTAAAGTATAGACTTATTAAAACATAGATCATGTATCTATAGGCATTGTTGTTCCCACCTATGAATGCGATGAGATTTGTGCTGTCTGATATTCATACACTCTATGTAGTGTTGAACCAATCAGGAAGCAGGAATTACAAATACGCGGAGTGCATTGAAAGTGTCCACCTGCACTCCGCGTGTGCGCCGTTCAAATCATGCAGTGTGCATTTTGTTTTGATTCGTTGTTCAAGATCGCGGTTTCGCCGATTTTCACTGCGGGTGCTAGCAAACTTGTTAAAGTCTATTTAGTCGTTTTACATAGATCAAAATTATGCTTAAATTGTGAATATTTATTTGTACAGTGTCGTGTATGAATTAGGTCAATGCATGCATATGTTTTGTTTCTCGAAAAATTAGAAAAATCAATGCACTTGCGCAAATGTTGATATGCTCACAATAGCACTCCCCCTTCGGGGTCGTGCCATTATTCACACATCAACATCAGCGCGCGTGCATTGATTTGTCTAATTTCTCTCGAAACAAAACATACGCATTTATTGACCTATAATCATTACATTAATCCTTGCCATGCTATATCGATTGAGAGGGAAAGGAAGAGGAGTTGACTTCCTTGGACCAAAGCTTAGTCTGTAAAGTATAGGCTTATTGAGACATAGATCATATATCTATAGGCATTGTTGTTTCCACCTAATACGATGAGACTTGTGTTGTCTGATATCATCACATTAATCCTAACCATGCTATATCGAATGGACTCCTTGAGAGGGAAAGGTTGGGCAGAGAAGTCAACTTCCTTCAGTCAAGAGCCAGAGTGTCCAGTCAGTGGCATACTTGAATGCATAGCTGGTTAGGTTTAAGCACAGATAGTCAAAACTGTGGTTTAAGCAGCCATGCAAAAAGATTGCTTTTCTGACTTGGATTTTAAACACTTTACAGGGGGAGCTTTGTAAAACTTGGTAAGCTATCTGTGGAGGTATCACAGACACGGCCATAACATGTACAGTTTTCTGGTGATACAGGCTATTCAAGTAATAATGTTTCTGGCATTCTATCATATCACATTAAGGGGGTGTGGACCCTCAGGTATAGCCTCCGTAAAACTGCCGTAACTTCTTCAATCTTCATTTAATCTTTTTAAAAGTGTACAATTTTTAATAGAAAAGGGTTCAATGAATCCAACCATGATGATGAAATCGACCATTTTAGAGAAAAATATAAAAAACACGTTTTTTGACCCATTTTAGGTTTGGAAAAGATAACTAAAAATAAATTTGGTCAAATGTTGTCATACTAGTTTTATTATAATCCTAATAAAAGTCCCTAAATAAAGAATTGTATTACAAATATATTAAATCTAGAGCAACAAAATTTCACAAAATATATTTTTAGTTATCTTGATGAAACCTAAAAATGGGTAAAAAAACCTGTTTTTTATAATTTTTTCAAAATGGTCAATTTCATGTTCATGGTTGGATTCATTGAACCCTTTTCTTTAAAAAATGTAGGATTTTATAGAGATTAAATGAATAATGAAGGAGTTACAGCAGTTTTACAAAGGCTATGCTGAGGGTCCACACGCCCCCCCCCCCCCCCCCCCCCTTAAACGAATAGTTTGAACTTGATATAAAAGGCTGATTTTAATTGTATGCTAATGATTGATATCTTATGAATTATCAAAAGCATGCTCTAACAATAACATGCCAAAACCTGTTATATTTGATAAATTATCTTGAACTAATCAATGTTTCCTTTAATCAATCATATTTTAATATCTATAACTTTTTAGGTCAACAAATTTTCAAATTACTTATCTATCACATTTCAGTGTTGTAAGACATTTTCCTGATTTTAAGATAACTAGAGAAACTCTGATGACAGGTTAAGTCAATAGTCTTCAATCAACCCTTGGAAGTAGTCTAGTGTTGGTTAATACAAAGAGAAAATCTTTGGTTAATACTACCAATTTTGTTTTTTGATCAATGGTGATGAAATACTGCAAAATAAAGAGAAAAGAAATCTATAACCTGGGGCTGTCAGTCGTGTAATTGTCAAATATTGATATTTGATTGAAGAAATATTAATATTAATATTTCAATCCATAATATGACACTCTGATATTTGAGCAAACTATGTGTCCACATTTTCGCTCAACTCAATGCAGATACAGGAAAGGTCATTATAATGAATGGAGAATACTCTTAATGAATATATTGGTACATAAACTTGAATTTGATTCTCTTATATATCCAGATCATTTCAGATGAGTAGTATGTCTCATTTAGAGCTCTCTAATCACAATATTATGAATGCCAATTCAGTAGCTGTATTTGGATAGATAATTTACATCCAGTGAGCACTAGAATTGTGTCAAAACAATGCAAATCAGAGGCCAACATAAATACTTGTGCCATGTTTGAATATAGTGACATTATGGATGTGTGATGTGATTTACATCCTCCATGTAAACCTGACGTTAGGAAATGACATCATTGTGTATTTTAGTGATTGCGTCTTAAATCTCATGAAACTCCAGCGTTGCAGGCTTTACACTTGCCTGATCAATGAAAAAATCCAGTCCAGGCCTGAAGTGCTATAGACGCTAATGACAAGATTACGCACTCACAACACCTCACAACTTGAGGTGACGCAAGCAGTCAATAGTTAGGTCACCTAAGCCCTATATCAAAGCTATGAAGATTGGTAAACGGGGTCAGTCGTCACAAACATGCACAAACACAATAGCCAAACGACCTTGCTTTTGTCAACACTCCCTACACAGAGGACTGCAGTGCAAATCTCTACGATTTTCGCTATGTAATCTCTATGGCGGATTTCATTCCGTTGTATGAAGCTATGATGTTTGCGTGGTCTTCGCTATCTTCAAGCAGATAGAGCAATACGTACATGGACTTTTTTGTAGACGAGGGTTCATTTCTTGATTTGGTGAGGTTTAGAATGAGTTAGGATTCCTGTAATTTCGAAGACCACAGATTTTCCAAACGTGAATTTTCCAACATTTTACGACATAAATTTGGTCACAAAACGTGTTTAATACTACACATTTTACCGTTCTGCAGATGTTAATGACCCTCCTCTAAAATTCTACATGATTTTTAGCACGTTTCTCAGTTTTTGAGATGCCCAAATAGACCATTTTCCGAAGCTATCTCTAGCAAATATTGCAGTCACTGATACTCCATTGTTTTCTTGCGTATAACAAAATCTGACATGCAGCGTGACCTCCCTGCTGGCTGCAAGAGTATTGAATATACAAGTAATGCTGTCTAACCCTAACCTTAACCCGCTAGCATCAAATGTAGACTTCCCCAATTCTCTGACATGCAAACAAAACATATTATTGTGTGCTCTAAATATCTCAAATTTTAATACAGGTATCCTCATTGGTTCTGATCACCCACTCACTTAAACTCCAGATAAGTTATTATCATCAATTATAGTTATGACCATCAATGAAAGCCTGTTCTATCATCAAACACTCGTTACATATACCTGACATCCTAAATTTGGCACCATCACTCGCCAGGTTAAAATAAAAGGTACTCTTTTTTTTTATCTCTTTTTTTATTTATTCTATATTCTATGATACACAATAAATTTATACAATAACATCAATATTTACAAAATAATATAATATAATAATAGCAAGTATGTACAATGTGGCAATCGATTAAAAAAAACCGACATAATTGATATACATGATGACATAGTAATTACAGAGAAATCAGTCTACGAAGACAGAGTTCTTTTTCAAATAGGAATAACAGATTTGGGTGGTTGTATCTAAACTTGCTTATGCATAGTTTCCCAACGGCGATGATGAGGTTAATAAATTTTATATCGTGATGGTCATAAGTATTATTGTGGTAGTTCAATATAACAATTTCAGTGGTCAATACAAAGGTACTCTTGCAAAACATTGATATTTGAATCACCTTTATCCAAATTACAGGGTATATGGTGTGTCCTTTACAGAATTAAAGTGACAATTTGTTCACGCTTTTGACACATCATTTTGTCATACCTGACCACTCATTATTTCTTAATGCTTCATCACAAACAGATCCTAAGGGGCTGTTTAAATATTGCAGCGCATACACATGTTATCAGAAGAAAATGTTATGGTATGATATGAACAGGGGAGTAATGAAAAATTCAGTAAGGGCAGTCTGGGCTATTTGTCACCGGGGGTGGGGTGGGGTTCTCACATTGATATGGTATACGTATATGAGCCTGCCTTTTGGGGTGCCTTTTCGCTAAAATTGGTATAGCAATGGGGTGGTTTTCATCACACACCAAAGCGCCCAATTGGCATAAATTGGGTATATTTTGAGGCATTTTTTTGTAAAAAGCGCCCAATTTGTGCAAAATTGGGTGCTTTTCTAACAAAATTGGTATATTGATGGGTGGGATATTGGCCAAAAAATAGGTATAGAGAAAGTCACATTTTCGAAGTCCGGCAGGCACATCCATGTACGATTTTGGCAAAAGACCCCCCCCCCCCCCCCCCCCCCCCGGGATTCGTCACTGTCGTTGTCATTTAAATCATAGCCGATTCCTTGTGACCCTATCGATGGAACATCATTTTGTGTCTATTTTGTGACATGTGATGAGCAGAAGTAAGAGATAGACACTAGGGCGGGGCGTAAATAGGGAAGGTATTTTGTTCAAATCGGCCATGGTCAAAATGTATTCCACTTGACCCCACATGATCAAATATGCACTTTAAATTTTTTTTCGGATGGGGTCTTCAGACCCCACCACTACCCTTTATCCCCCTATAGGGGAATACATGGTAAAGTTGCCAAATTGGTGAAGCAAAATCAGGTTTCGACCTAGAACAAATTGATACATATTTGTTCAGCTTAATGCATTTCTATTAAGGTACCCTTAATGACATACTAAAGTCTGAAAATATCAGAGTGTTAGAAATATGATAATTTGCATAAACTTAAAATGGCCGCTAATTTGAGCATTTTCATTGTTTTGGACTTATTTCTTATCTTAGATAGTTTTTGTGGCACTTTAAATACCTTCAGCATATATTTTATGAATGTATAACGTCTCAAAGGACATACAGAGACATATCAGCCCTAATATGTGTATCTTAAATTGCATAAATAAAAAATGGCCGCCAAAATTCTCAAATTAGCGGCCATTTTAAGTTTATGCAAATTAGGCATATTTCTACCACTCTGATATTTTCGGACCTTTAGTATGTCATTATGGGGACCTTATAGAAATGCATTGTGCTGAAAAAATTATGTTTTATTTTGTTTTAGGTCAAAATATAATTTTGCTACACCAATTTGGCAATTTTACCATGTATTCCCCTATAGGGGGATTAAGGGTAGTGGTGGGGTCTGAAGACCCCCTCCGATTTTCTTTTTAAAGTGCATATTTAATCATGTGGGGTCAAGTGGAATACATTTTGACCATGGCCAATTTGAACAAAATACCTTCCCTATTTACGCCCCGCCCTAATAGACACCATGCTTCATCATTTAATCCTAACCAGTAAAGCTATGTTTTTGTGCATATCGGGGGAGGGGGGAAAAGTACTCTTTTTTTGACCCGAAAAATCACCCAACACCCCCCCCCCCCCCCCCCCCCCCCCCGGATTCGATCGCGGCACCATCCGCACCCCAGTCTGTCCCTCTACCAACTGAGCTAAGCTGCCAGCGCATATGCGGGCTAAAACTTTCCGCCCACATATGCCTCCGGTAGGTGACGTCATCGAGGCAATGCAGCAGCGCGTGCATGGAGATAGTTTCTGGCAGTGAGATTTAGTGAGATTCAGTGGGGTTAGGGTTAATGCCATCAGTCCAACAAATCTTTGGTCAGCCATGTTTATGTTTCCCTTCCAGAGTTCATTGGATGATCACCTTTTTACTTGTCTCTTCTTGCAATGCATCCAAAATATTAATAGTTTTCTGCAAATATACATATTGTGCTCTCTCTATGATCAACATCTTTCGCCAACAAAACATCTCAAAACTGGTGTTTTGGGGTTCAACTATACCATCTGTCAAGTTCAGCCCCATTATATACTGCAACGGAGGATCAAAGCATGCATATTACCGCCCGTCTCTAAAAGTAAAAGTAAAATACTGGAGTAGGTTCCACCGGGGGTTCCACCTCCCTCATGACAATTTGTTCATGCCTTTCACACATAATTGTAACATGCCTGATACTACTCCAATCATTATTTCTTAATGGCGCACATTATACACAGTTCCCAAGAGGCCCTGAAATATTACAATACATACACCTGTTATCAGAAGATACTTTCACAGACAGTATGAAATTTGCAGTGTGGCATGTGTGAATGCCATAGGTTAATTTGCAGTGTGGCATGTGTGAATGCCATAGGTTATCAGGAATAATGCATTGGTAGATCACGCCAGCATAGACATCTTTGGATATTTCACTTCATTTTTCTTAAGATAAGCAGAGCAGCTTTCTTAATGCTTTATCTAGATGTTGAAACAGATTTTAACTGCTTAAAATGTATAAATGTTTAAAAAAATAAAACATTTTTAATATATATCCGAAATGATAAAAATTGTCATTTCTTTCTAAAGTATAATCATGATAGTATCAGAAAGAGTATTTTGATGTCCAACCTGTTAAAGGGTATACACCACCAATACCCTCCCCATAGATGCTACACGTATACGTAACGTAAAGGTCATACAATCAACTCTAACCTGATAGCTATCCTATACGTCTTTTTATGAAAGTTACACAGAAAAATTTTCAAGACATTTCCTCAAAATATATAAACATTTCACCATCAAGTGTTTGACTAGATTTGTCAATATTACACAATGAAAATGATGTTGTGACTTCTGCACTTTATTTATGCCCCAAAAGTAAAGACAGACCTAACACTAGGAGTGGGCTATAGAGGGTCATTTTTAGGTCATAGATTCAGATCACGCTTGCTACATGATTTTTTGATGACTTTATGCATACTGACAACATTTTCAACAAAAAAATTGAAAAAAATGCGAAATCCAGGGTGCCCCGGCCAAAAAACCACAAAAGTCGGCCATTTTGGATAACATACTGTACCCTAAAACATGGGTATTGCCACCAAAATCAAATTGATTGGACCAAAAATGAATGATTTATGATCAAAATACTGTTTTTCCATAATGGCCGACTTTTTGTGGTTTTTTGGCCGGGGCACCCTGGATTTTGCATTTATTTCAATTTTGTTGTTGAAAATGTTGTCAGTACGTATAAAGTCATCAAAAAATCATGTAGCAAGCATGATCTGAAACTATGACCCTCTATAGCCCACTCCTACTAACACTGATCTCAGTCATTTAAAGCTATCGTAATGATTTAAGAATTTTATTATTATAATATAATTCTCAAATCATTACGATTTTAATGTTAGATTTCGCTTGCACACACTCATAATAATGTGTAAATCAGTGATCAGTTGTTTCGGTTATCAAAAACTTCCATGACCCAATGGTATTTGGGGAGCTGCATTGAAAATTGGTGGATGTTACAATCTAAGTGCAGATAGGTTTGCGCTAGAAATTGGCTGCACCCTAGTTGATGCGCCATGATTCTGATGATTCACCAGCAGCAAAAAAATTACAGCGCTTTGAGCAAATGAGCAATTTGGCTAAGGCGCTTTATAAAATACAGATTATTATTATATTAATACCCTAAATTAACTGACAGAATTGAAAAAAATACTATCAAAACCTCTTTAGTTTGTACATTATTGCTATGATAAACTTTTACTGGACATGATATCCCACCATGTATTAGTGGTATACCCTAAAACATTTTCTGTAATAAATGCCCTGGAGATATTGCATTTCATGATTTTCAAGGAAGTATTTTTCTTAAGTGGCTCTATCAGTATAAACCCCACTAAACTGTTCTCTTTACATTTAACATGTCAACATTGATTGTTATCCATTACAGAGAAGGCTGGGTATACAAGAAGTCTGGTGGTCATAAAGTGCCTGTAGGAATCTGTCCATGTTGCAACTGTGGTGACTTCTCTGTCAGTGCTCATTATAGTAAAAGGTGAGTAGGTGTGGAGCAGAATACTGATGATTAAATGAATTACACACCTCAATCAATTGCACTAGGGGTTGATTTACAGAGTTGTATGAGAAATTATTAAATTGTTATGAAAGGTCACTTATAATAATATTGAATTTCAGAAAAGCAGTTAGTACATGGTTGATGACCTCGGGCTTATCCTATTCTATATATAAATGTTTTGTTATGTTTATGTATCAAAATAATAGGGAAAATAGGTTGACTGATGCTCCTAGATGAATGATAATATTTTAGTGGTTTTTTTCAGGGGAGGGGGGGGGGGGGTGTACTCAGTGGATCTGAGGTTAGGGGGGGGGGGGGTGCTGCAAAATATGACTGCCTTTTCAACTCTCTGGTAAACAGATGAACCATGGCACAAACCTTGCACCATAAATCAAGTCATCGATTCCGCAATTTTGGATCCAATTTTGTGACATATCTCAAAAAACTACTCCCCCCACTTCCTTTGTAAATTGTTAGCTATAAGGATTTATGTCAATAAAAACCAATGGGTGACGAGTTTGTTTATTTTATACAGAAATGTCAATACACACGATGACCCAGCTTATGGTGGAGAGATTCTGTAATGACCCTTATATTTGTTGTTTTCTGGTAAATTTATGGGTTCATTATTCATCTGTGGTATCTCAAAGGGGGCCTTACAAGGTTGTTGGTAAATATATGGGTCACACATACAGGGTGAGTCAAAAAACTGCAATAGTGGAAAGAAACCATCTTGTTTTCAAAACCAAGTTGATGTTTGAATTTTTTTTAACCGTCATAAGAATAACATATTGGTTACTAAATTTATGTGAAAATATGAAGTCAATCGCATTCTTTTGTTTGCCTTTGGTGAACCTTTTTACCCATGCACCCATTTCACACACTTGTCCACGAAACACCTAAAACATGCATAAGATTGCAAAATGCGTCTCACATTAAAATTTGAAAATTCAAGTAACTTAGTGATATAATTGGAATTTAATGTATCCTTTATTGTTTACATGGGAGATGAAACAGTCAATCTACATAACCAATGCCATGGATTGCTTATAATGTTCTAAATTTGAATAAAAATGGAATTATTCAGATTTTATGTTGGCGGGATATTCAAATGTGAACATGATATGCGTGCAATTTCAATTGAAAATCACTATGCTCGTGGACAAACACGTAAATTAGGTTGTGCAGCAAAGAGGTTCACCAAAGACAAACCAAAAATGTGATTGACTTCATTTTTTTCCCATAGAGTCAAGAACAGATATATCATTCTTGCCACGTTTTAACAAATTCAAACTTCTATTTGGTTTTGAAAACAAGATGGCGTCTTTCCACTATTGCATTTTTTTTACTCGCCCTGTATTCCCACTTATTTTCATACATCTTGCTTTATCCCATACACTTGAGATATGTAGCAAAATGTTCCTTACATATTAATGCAAAGCAACATCTTATACACAATCCTCTCATTCATTCACACACCTGCCCATTTAGCACTGAATCTAAATTACATTACGCATTCTACTCCAGCACTACATGTAGTATTCCACAATAAGCCTTAATGTTTTAATAATGTTTCACTCTATTTTGATAAGGAAATAATGTTAGATTTCATTATATGCTTTCACCCTGAGGCCTTAATCTATTCAGCAATGTCTCGCATCTTAATACATGTCAAGTGCTCTAGTATCAGTCTGCATCAAGTATGCTGAGATGTGTTAACAATTTAACTGCTAAATGCAAATGACTCAAGTGCATTTTGCATTAGGGGTCGTCCATAATTTTCGCCATTTTCAGTTACGTACAAAGCGTACGTAAGAGGGGGGAGGGGGTCGAAATATACCCCAACCGTACGTAACTTAAATGGCGATCGTGAGAGGCGGGATTTTTTTTTTTAAAGTACAAAATAAAATAACATTTCGCCATTTATCGCGTACGTAACTCGAGGGGGGAGGGGGGTAAAAAGTTATGTACGCTCTGTACGTAAGTGAAAATGGCGATAATTTTGGACGACCCCTTATCCACATAGAGGTATAAATGGTCGACATGGGTTTGTTGCCAGTTTGATTAAAATGGCATTTTCCCCAATTATTGACCAGCATAACTTTGCATTGCCAAAAAGAATTGTAAAAAAATGTGCATCAAATCTATCATGTCCGGCAGGGCTGGATCCAGGATTTCTCAATAGGGGGGGGGGGAGCCAAAGCAGGGGTGATTTTTTACACGTTTTTACACCCTTTTTATACACGTTTTCGCCCTGTGAAAAAGACGCCCTATCAAAAAAAGGGCGCGGGCGCAGGCGCCCTGTTAAAAATAAAGAGGGCGCCTGCGCCCTGTCAAAAATAAGGGGGCCTCCCCCCTAAATCCGCCCCTGGACTCTGCTCATCATCATACTTTTAGTGGAAGTTACATTAATTTTAACCTGTCTGGTGTACATTCTAGGTTTGCTTCTTGACACTATTTGATTAATAACCTGACTTACAACTTGCTTTTGTCAACATTTATTGACGTTGACATTTCAAATGGCAAAATGTTTAGTTATATTTAGATACTAATTTCATATTGTCAGGGTTATTGTACCTGGTAAACTCATTTCATAGCTGATCAACACTACATCATGCATTTGTAATTATAAAGTACAAAATCCTTCATACTATTAAAATAGCTGTAAGGCGACGAATAAAACCCTGTTTACGGGCGGATGGACCTGTCAAGTAGGGTCGGGCCGGTGTTGATTTTTATTTTGTTAAATTTTTTTAACCTAAAATGTCACCAAAATCTGCAAAAATCAGGTGTATCCTTGGTGTAATTCATTCATGAGTTAGACTGATGTTAAGACTCTATTGCTGAATAAAGCTGTCTAATCCTTTAATCCTTTAACACAGTTCAACACAGATTTTGTGCTAGGCTAATTCCGTGCAGAATTACATAAAGGATAAACCAAAAATCTGGACTTTTTTAAAATTTGTGAAAAAAGTGGGTCGGTCGGACCCGCAAAACAGGGTGTGTGTTTTGGTCGCCTAAGCTTCTATGCTTGCATAGCTGGAAGCCTCCTCCTACTCATCCTTGCATCAGTATTAGATGCACTACATCAATCCTCCATACCTAATAGTTATAAGCTTCTCTACTCCCGTACCTCTAAGCGTCTCATCCCATCCCTTTATAAAGTATTCTAAAAATCAGGTCAATGTATTAAACTAAATTTGTACAGCGCTGATTGAAAGATAGATTGGCAAAGCTGACGGAATTGGAACGACAGGTGTCACAGTTATCTGGAATATTAGTGCATAGAATTGAATCCATTTATTGTAGAGAGTATATAGTGTCTTTGTAGCATGCACAACATTTAAGGAGTGAGAATGCTAGAGAGACCTCAACTTTCTTGTAGGAAGTGTCCTCTGGGTCCTCTAAAGAAGGAGCTTGAAGTTTTTATTCTAAAAGTCAGGTTTTTTCAAGGCGAGTGACCTGATTTTTCGCATGGTTTTTTCTTCAACATCATGAATAAATTTAACTTAAATCTTATTTCAAATTTTGAGTTAAATAACACCAGCGGTTCCATCCAATGTTGGAAATACATATATTACTTTAAATTAACCCATAGAGCAATACTAACATTTACTGAAGACAAAATACCTCTCTGACATAACCCATAGTGTTACACATATGCTTTGACATTCTTTTATTTGATACACACACTTCTAAAGTAAAATAAGCTTAGTAAAAAAGTCTGCAGCGTAATGTATTATCTTATTGAAGAGGTTTCCACTCGTATTGGAATGAATCTGAATCCCTTTCACAGGGTTCCTGTGCAACATGAAAACACATTTATATGTTCAATTAATTATAAGAGAAGACAAACACCAAAACCCAATCTTCAATTTAGAGAATAAAGGTATTGTTTTTAGACCGTACCCGTGTTATATTGTCTGACATAAATGCGGACGATAGTATTATTTTAAGTAGAACAACGACGCCGCAGGCGGCGTTGTTCTACGCAAAAAATAATACTATCGAACGGTCTAAAAACAATACCTTTATTCTCATTCTTAAACAATCATACTTTGGACATTTATCAAAAAAATAAGTACATTTTATTGTCCACATTTGACAACTTTTACCCCTGCTAGGATCAAATAACCCACAAACATTCCATCCAATCACATGCGATGAGTAAACCATGCGTAAGCGTCGCGGCGCCGGCATAAACGCAGGAAAAGCGCTAAAGACGCACTGCAGAAGTGCACGTTATGGAGCAAACCACGCATTGTGAAGGTCGGACGCACGGTTAAAACGTAGGCCCCACCTCCCCGTGTTATGTTGTCTCATAGAGATGTCGCCGATTTCTCTGAGAACCAATGAGATTGCTTAAACTTTCTTAGCTGTTTAAGAATAGAGAATAAAGGTATTGTTTTTAGACCGTACCTGTGTTATATTGTCTGACATGAATGCGGACGCTAGTATTATTTTAAGTAGAACAACGACGCCGCAGGCGGAGTTGTTCTATGCAAAAAATAATACTACCGAATGCATTTATGTCAGACAATATAACACGGTATGGTCTTAAAACAATACCTTTATTCTCATTCCTAAACAATCATACTTTAGACATTTATCAAAAAAATAAGTACATTTTATTGTCCACATTTGACAATTTTTACCCCTGCTAGGATTGAATAACCCACAAACATTCCATCCAATCCCATGCGATGAGTACATCATGCATAAGTGTAGTAGCGCCGGCATTATGGAGCAAACCATGCATTGTGAATGTCGGACGCACTGTTAAAACGTAAGCCCTACCTTCCCGTGTTCAATTGTCTCATCTAAATGTCGACGATTTCTCTGAGAACCAATGGGATTGCTTAAACTCTCTTAGCTCTTAGAATATAGAGTAATATGTTTGTGTCTTGCAAGGTAGGACAGGGTTAATCGCAATCCTATTTTTAAACCTCCTGGGCCCTATTTCATAAAAAAAATCAGATTCTTTAAGTGGGCTAACGAAGAGTGATTCTTGAACCCTTCTTAATCTTTGTTAAGAAGAACATTAAAGAATGTGTCCTAAATTGAGCTCTATTCAGTTGGACCAGGTCTATAGTTTGACATGGGTCCTATTTCATATTGAATTATGAATTCTTACGCAATATTCTTAAGAAGATCAGAAAACTTAAGAGAAATCACTTTTACTTGTATGCAATAGGACCCTGGTAATATAATGTTGTGTGTGCTCAATTAAGATTTTTCCAATAATTAAAGCTAAGTTGTACAATGTAAATATTTAAGATATTTCTATAGTTCCATTTTCAAAATTTTCAAGTTTTATCTACACACCTGTGTTTATAACTATTTTCTGAAATTTAGTGGAAGATTTTGTCGCTGTAAAAGTCGCAAGTTATCATAGATTGCTGAAGGGTTGACATTAAACTGAAAACTCAGAAATAAAATCACAAACTGATGCATGGCATGATTAGCTTTTGATAATATCTTTAGCATCTACAGGAATGAATGTAAAAGTTGGGTCGGCATGGGATTTTCATTAACTGATGCATGGTAAGATTAGCTTTTGAAAATATCTCTAGCATCAACAGGACTAAATGTAAAAGTTGAGTTGGCATGGGATTTTCATTAAAATAGCTTCGCTGCTATTGCAGATATCAAAATATGCAGCAATATAAATGTTAAATGAATTGTGGGCCCTTGTGGCTGCGAGAAAGAAAGTAAAGTATGTCTTGAATCTTTCAAATGGCCTCTCTTAGCAATTATCAAGAGGCATTACAGATACAGGGGCTGTCACTTCAACATAGCTTTCAATAGTTCAAATCTCTGTTGGGATAGTATGTCTGGATATTGCAAAATATAACATTTGGAAAAGCCAAATCTCACCCATACTAGACAACATAATTTCATATTTTCATATAGCTTTAATCCATTTATGTAAATGCCAAGATTTCAATTGGCAGGGTTTAATTAAATGAATTCTGTCCTCTAGGGAATTAAAAAACATTTGTAAGGGGGGAATATTGGATCAAACAAAGGAATTTTCCTGATAAAATAACAAGTTTGTGCACAGTTCCAAATTATCACTTTGACAAATATGTAATACTAATATTAATAAATGTAGAGCTGCTTTTGAAGTTACAACCCTATTCATACATACATACATACAATAAGTATTTGTGATGCGCTTTTCCCTGGAGGCTCAAAGCGCTTACAAAAAAAATACAAAATAATATAAGTTAACATAATAATATATAGAGAACATGATTAGATGGGAAACAAATATGTCTTGAGGGCCTTCTTGAAGGCAGTAACAGAAACAGACTGCCGAATGAATACAGGTAGATTGTTCCATAACTTGGATGCACAAACAGGAAAAGTCCTGTCACCAGCTTTGACTCTTGTCATAGGATACTCAAGACGAAGATGATCCTTAGAAGATCTTTAAGTGTCTATTGGAACATACAATTTGAAACAGTTTGATTAGAGTGCAATTCCGTTCAATGACTTATAAACATACAAGAGCAATTTAAAAGTGATCCTCTGTTCAACGGGTAGCCAATGGAGCGATTTCAGCAGAGGTGCAGGATCATGACTTATCAATCGATCAACATATCACTTTCACATTCAAAAGGGGGAAAACCCATTAAAAGTACAAATTGATCACTCTTTAATAATAATAATAATAATAATAAAACCATACTTATTGAGCGCATAACACAATTAAGTCCCTATGCGCTATCACAAACAAACAAACAAACAAACAAACAAAACACACAGTAACATGAGTAACAAAAGACAAAACAAAAATAAATTAAACATTAACATTAAATAGGTAAGTTTTTAGTCTTTACCCCTTTGTACCTCACTTACCCTCACTTATACACACACAAAATGCAAACCCCGGGATGCAAACTTGGGTGATCACATTGTCACTGTTAACAGCTATCTACAGAAGATAGGATTTCATTTTGTTTACACAATTTATTATTTGAGATCTGTACAGCCTAATTTTGCATCTTATCTGTAATTCATGTGCTTCACTCATATTCCAAACCTTTTTATTATCCAATCCCTTATGTTTTTGTAAGGGAGGATTTTATTACTTGGTATTAACACTGCATTTTTCTTGTCCATTTCAACATCCCTTAATAAATAACTACAGCAGACAACTCATATATTTTTACAGCTTCATCTTGTCTGTTATATGACATTAATATTAATGTCACCAGTCAATCAAATATTTTGATAAATATCTTATGTTCTACAGACAGCTATGTATTTGTACAGCCCCAACATGTCTACAACATTATATTAATGTCACCAGTCAAACAGACTTTAAATAAATAGCCTGTGTTGTAAGGATATTAGCTGTGTAATTTGAATGGTGATAACTGATGGTAATGAATGCACTTGATTAAACCCATTAGATAGATAGCTTGTCTTTTTCCCAATTAACTACTTAATGGTGCATATATTCATAACCTGTAAGAGAATGACATGGTTATGAGGTGATTAGTTGATTATTCGACCACAGAAAATAAAAAGAAACCCTGTTCTACAGGCTCGACAGATCAAAACAAATTAGGAATTGGTGAACAAAATTGATGTGCAAATAAAACAAAAATGGCAAATGTTTACGAAATTGTTGGGGTTTTATGGTCATTTTTGAAAGGAAATAAAGACAAATATTTGTTCTAAAGCCTGACGGTCCAAACCAACATGAAAGGCCCGTTTACCCGTAGAACAGGGTCATAATAAATTTTGTTTTCAAAATAGATACTAAAATATAAACTAATTTTACATTTGTAATGGGTGGAGCAAAGGTTTCAAGATCTATCTCCCTTCCATTCTAAACCATACTTTCAGATATATTTGTGCTTTGGGCCATAACATTTTGAAGAATGTTGATTCATTTGCGATAAAATGATTTAGCTTAAATATCTCCAGTCTCTATACTCTTTTTGTCCACGAGGAAGTTACATTTTTATATAATTTTGTGATTATCTTTTGAAATTGGTATTCAACTTCAATCGGTGCAACAAAATCAACTAGGACATGTTTTGTTGTGAAGCATTGGGATAAATAAAGATTGCAACTCTGTTAAAGCATATTCGATACTAGATTATTGACATTTTTTGATAAATAACCTCCTTAAACAATCAAACAAAAGCAACATGAACAAACAAACCTGCACACAAGTATCTCTACCCTAATTCTCTAAATCCCAGATCAAGAATATTTCCTTTAAAACCTTTTTCGGCCCTCTCACTTCTCCTCATGAGTACATGATGAGAGATATTGAACAAATATAATCTTTGCCCAATTACCAAAGGTATTTTATCTGTTCATACTTTTCCTCATATCAGGTAGATTGCTCCCATTTAGCTAAGGTCACAAATTGTTATCGCGGAATTGAGGTTAAACGCAGAAAACGACCTTTTGATGAAAAGAAGGGGGAAAATGCACCAAAAAAAATCCAAAACATAAAATTTATAAATAGTCTTGAATAAAACAATATAAATATAAAAAAATGATACGCAATAAAACAAAACAAACAATATTTAAATATATATCTCCGCGATATAGAATGTCGGCTACCGCTACAGATATAATAAGGTAAGCCTAAAAATCTAAAATGATGTGTTTTTCTGTAAAGTGTGTTTATTTTGGTTTTATAGATCGTACATTTTAAGCCTTCTCAGGGAAAATTACATCACAGAAAAATGCAAAATTTACAAAGCGTAAAAACATGGAATTCGACAGTTACAAAGCAGACCTTACATTTAGCCCATGAAATGCATGCTATAAGGTGAACAACCAACAACACAATTATTTAATCATATTTATTGATCCTATAAATTGAATTGAAGTGGAAATGCATTTGGAGTACTGCACTGCTCCTAACTTCCAAATTCAATCAAATTGTACCATCTCTATTAAGCTCATTCAATTTCACTTCCAAACACCTTTGCATTTTCTCCCAATTTTTTCATTCCCTTCTTCTTGCCTTTCTCATCGTCATTGATTTTCTGTCAGAAGCATGAAATTACCTTTTAATGAAATTTATTAAAATGCATCAAATGCTAGGAGCATGCGTTATTTCCAAATGTTTTACAAAAGAGACCTAATTTGAAAACAGAATTAGAGCACTGTTAGGTTATATTTAAAGGTTAGATCGTGCCATTCCTCCTGCATTTCACTACATTCAGGATTTAAATTTACCATATTTTCATGTTGTTTTACTAATAATGATTGCCTATGAGTGTTATGGTAAGAATATCATAAGGTTAATTTGTATTTAATTTTAAAACAAGTAATATGCAATGTTTAAATGCGTAAATGTGTCCAAGTGACATTTCTTGAGAATGACTTTACAATTAAACTATTAGAATATTTTCTTGACATGACATTCAACTATTTATAGCTGACTTAAATTGAAAAAATTCTTAATCAAATCTCACGTTATTCAATTCAATTCAATTCAATTTATTATAAAATAACATCGTGGCCAAAGGCCAAATTGCACATTTTTTACAATATAAAAACATATAATATTATCATCAAAAATACATATAAATGTATTATGTTATGTTATATTGCATTGAGAAAGCAGGTCTATAAGCATACAGTGGGTCCAACAAAAAATCTTTAAAACTACTCAACCAAATCTAATGTGGTTTTCCCCAAAATGATTGCACGTCTCAAACTATATTCGTTTCATTACATTTGGATGCAACTCAGTTGCTTCCATCATTCTTTCTTTGGCTATTTTGTTTTACTCCATTGGTGCGCCACGCCTAATGGAGGTATGTACATACATGATATATAGATGGTGTGACCGGTGACGTAGTGCCCGGCAGTATGCGTGCGCACCTACAGGGAATGTGCTTTAATTCACACTTGATTGATCATTACTTACCATGCTTACGGTGTAATAGTGCAGTAGTCATGGTCTGCATCCCTAAGCACAATGAGAGACCAGGTACTAAATCTGGTTGCCCGGCAGTATGCGTACGCACCATAAGGGCATGTGCTTTTAAAATTGGCGCTCAGTGATGCATGTTTTGCTTTCGAATAGTATGTATGCAGTAGTCATGGACTAGTACCTCTAACATGTTTTTAGACCAGGCACTAATCAATTTGTAAACACTACTGATGTAACCAACAGTCACCTCATCTATAGGAATACATATTGTGTGTGTGTGAACAGATACAGACCCGGGACGATCCCCTACTCCCGTATGTGATAGCTGCCATATATAATATACATTCTAGATTCATACAATGTGCTATGTATACATTTAACATAGGTGTTTTTTGAGCGTAACTACTCTTGACGATATGTATCTATGAACCGTGCTACAAGGAAAATGTAATCAAATCGCACTTACTGTTTGGTAATCTGATGACATTTCCATATGTCATATTGGTAATAATGAGAGAGAAAATCAACTTGTTATGTGATAGGATATGGCATAATGCACAATTAGTAATGATATCTTTTCCTTGTGTTCAATCTGTCACCTTTTCTTGCCAGGGAAAATATAATTTACTTTAAGTAAGGCGTCTTAGAATTAACGCAGAACTTTCGAAAAAGTTTTGACCACAGTTTTGAAGATCCCTTTACATAGCACATATTTCTTAAAGGAAGGGTCCCGCAAGCACAACATTGAGCATTATTTGTTAGAAAGATAATTATCGAGCCGAAATTATGTAATTATATAGAACAAAACACCATACTAGTCACAAAAATGAATAAAAACTGTCATCACTCAACATGCATTTTTTTAAATTCGCAGCGATCGAAAGTCCCGGTGTCGATGACGTCATGGGTATCGGTGCTCAAATTTGCGCATGTGCATTGTATAACTATGACATCGTCGACACTGGGACTTTCAATCGCCGCAAATTTTAAAAAGGGGATGTTGAGAGATTGCGTTTTTTATTTGTTTTTGTCATAAGTGTGGTGTTTTGTTCCATTTAATTACAAAAGTTGGGCTCGGTAGTTATTTGTCTAACCAGGGATGTAGCTACACTGGTCGGTGCCGGTCGGTAGCAACCGGCACTAAGGCTAAACAACCGGCACTCACATCAATTTCAGGCAAATTAACCAGCTCTAAGACTCAAAAATTGAGTAAATGTACATCAAATACCACAAAATGCTCGGAATGCCAGAGCGTGGCGATAAATGTGTGAGATTTTAGCCGGCACTAAAATGTGGCTAGCTACAACCCTGTGTCTAACATATAATGCACACTTTTATGCTTGCGAGACACCTCCTTTAAACACATCCACTGATTGTTTTCAAAATTATTGTCATAATACATACAAATATATAAATATTTTATTCATTTGAAATTCAAATAAGTGTTTCATTTATTCTGAGATGCACTATAGAGTGTGATAGCTTCTTAACTTCAACTTTCAATGCAGCCAAAATAAGCTGTGAACAAAAATGAATATTTGTAAGTGTGTATTAACCCATTGGATGATGCCATGCTTGTCAAAACAACATATAACTATACCTCACTAGGCACGCTCAGACGTGGCTATTTAACTCGAGCTTAAGGACGAGTTAAGGACGAGTCAAGTTAAATTCGCAAGAATGGTCGAGTAAGTGCCTGTGTGGACAAGAGTCGTGTTAACTTAACAAGACCTTAACTCAACCAATTTACCTCTGACAAAAGTCAGAGGTAAAGTCCTATCTCGACCAGTCGAGTCGTTTTAACGCACCATGTGGACAGCGCAGTACGATAGCTCAAGGTAAATGTGACCTTTTCGCAAATGTAATTGACCTGCACTGCTGAAGACTTGTTCTACAACCAAATGGAGTAAGGCAAAAACAGCATGTTGTGCTTCGCCAACATATCTGTGATGGAAAAGAAATTCCTCTCGTCTCATCAGCATCCCGTCTCATCTCAAACATTTGGAATATTAGAATGATCGTAATCAACTGTAGCTGCCTACGATTATCAACATCTAATTGTAGATGAAATAGTAGAAGGAACAACAGCCTCAATGATTTCATAACCATTTTCATGCCGAGAAATACGAACAACTGGTTTGACTGGTTTGTTTACAAAATTAGAACTTGCGCAATTTTTCTGTCAAGGTTCACCGTAGTTCCGGTATAACATCCGGAATTTAACTCCAGGGCCACGCGGTCGTGTTAAATTCGATGGGTTAACTTGTTCGTGATAACGACGTGTTGCCTAGTGTGCGGACAGTCCGTCGAGTTAGCGAAAATATATCAGGTATTTTATCACGGGTCATAAAATATTTAACTCAAGTTAAAAGCCAGGTCTGAACGCAGCTAGTAAGTCTTGTCATACAGAATTGATTGCAAAGATTTAGAACAAAGTTACTTGATACAAGAAACCTTGTATTGTGTTTTTAATTCATCTAAGGAATGTCAGAATAAATTTAAAAGTGGTGTAACTAGAATGATCAGACCCTCATACTGCCCATACCTGAGTGACACCCCACTTTCCCCTCCCTCTTAGTCTTAGGGCAAGGCCATTTTGGTACTCAGACTCGGTTGGGGGGATAAATAATTTCATTTGGCAAGTTTTCACACTAAATTTAGTTTAACGATTAAGTCAACTCTACCTGCAATGTAGCACACCTGACTTGCATGAATATTCACCTGTTGAATATTCGCTGTTAAAGTATCACTAAACTCATCCATATCCAGGGTTTATGAAATGTCATAGGTGAAATTAAGGCGTATCACATATCAAACAGGCTACCAGTTGAACTAAGGCACGTTCTGTTATGTCTCTAAGATCATAAAAAGAGTCAATGATCAGAAAATGATATAAACTAGCTTAAAAGTGTTGGATAGTACAAAAGATCTTGAAATGAAAACAAGATTTAAAAAAAAGGTGATTGGCTATTTTATACAGAACTGGAAATTTCCCGGGAAGCAAGTCAAATTTCCAACAGTTCTTTACATATATCACACCTGACTTGCATGAATATTCATGATGTACACCTGTTGAGTATTCGCTGCTAAAATATCACAAAACTCACAGGGTTTATGAACATTTCACAGTGGAATTCTAATTAAAGGCATATCATACCAGGGACAGTCGGATCATATACCATGTTGAATTAAAGGCATATTGTATGATGCTTAAGGTTCCTAGATCATAAAACAGAAAATGATTAGAAAGTAATATAAACTGGCTTTTAAAAACTTGTAGGATGGTTGTATACAAATATGATCGTCAGTGTAAGCAATATTGTTCTATTATACAGGGTGAATCAAAATCAATTGTGCACGATTTGAAATGACCATTTGATCTTGATGCAGATATTTCGGTAGACATGATCATGCTGTAACATTGTCACAAGAATGATTTTGGCCCAGCAAAAGTTGCCGGGCATGCGTGGTCCAACGGATTCACTCTCGCTCCACAATACAAAGATTGTGGGTTCGAGCCCCGTTGGTGCCAGCGTGTTGTGTCCTTGGGCAAGACACTTTACCGCACTTGCCACGCTTCACCCAGGTGTATAATTGGGTACCGGCATTAATTCATGTTGGGAATTAAAACAGACTCGCTGTGCGGGAGGAGTGGCGAACCCCCCACAGCCAAAAATTACATGGGGGAGTCTGGCCCAAATGCTAATGAAAGAGAGATGGGCACTCTGCGCGCGAGCTTAAGAAGCTCGGCGCGAGTCTTTACTTTTTTTACTTTAAAAGTTGCCGGTGACTTACTAATATGCACTATGTCCACAAATACGTAAGAAATACATAATCCTAATGTTTTTCTCATTTGTATTTTCTTCTTAATAACCCCTCTTCTTGCAGGTGGCTGATAACCAAAGACTCTTTTGTTGCCTATGTCCGTCCATTTGATGGCCACCTGAGGGCAGTATTACTCATGGATAAAGACTTCAACGCTGTGTGTGGTCGTGAAGACGCGGGACTCAACCATGGAATATTGATATCTAATCAATACAGGTATGTGTAACTGATATTGGAAAAATATTTGAAATGCATTACCTTAAAATTGTAATAATAATACTTTACACAGCTGTGATAATAATGCATTTTGGATTTCTTTAAGTTATGATCTTGTTTATCACTTATTTACAATCAAAAATGTCCTTCATTCTGCAAGGAACTAAGAGGGAAAAAAGAAGAAAAAAACCTTTTAAGCGCCTTGCAAGCGTTAAATAATAGTTTTCTTGGGACACTCCATAGGGGCTCTTTGAATGATGACAAATAAAGTAATATAATGATGAAAGCTTATAATGTAATACCGGGTGGTTCAAAAAAAAGTTGACCCAAGTTCATGGTAATTTTTCAACCACATTTAAAGTTTCAGAGAATTTCTGTTTATTTAGTCTTGATCAGCAGTAAGTTTTGAAATTATCCTGATAAAATGGTACATGTATCTTGGTTGGTTCTTCAGATATGGTTAATTACAGAAAGCATGCACAAAACTGCCTTGACCACGGGAGCGTCCTTTAGTAGAGATGGAATGCACACAGTTGACTTACAAACGATTGGTCACAAATTGTAAAAATAAGAGAAAAAGAAAAAAGGAGACATCTGAAACATCGGCCTGATGCTTAACATTACCTACCTATACGTATCTACGTTTCTTTGTTGAATATGAATGGCACATAAGCATAGAGATTGGGATACTTTGCCAGGGCAGGCTTTTCAATTCTGAAACTAGAGCATGCTGTTTTGTTGAAGATAAAAACTAAATGATGCTTCCGTGGACAAGTCAGTTTTGTACATGTTTTCTGTAATGAACCATATCTAAAGAACCAAACAAGCTAAATGTGCCATCTTTTCAGGATAATTTCATAACTTACTGCTGATTTAGACAAAGTTAACACAAATTCTCTGAAACTTTAAATGTGGTTGAAAAATTACTTTGAACTTGGGTCAACTTTTTTTTGAACCACCCGGTATATGCCGGAAGCTTGAAAAATGTTCATGTTGATCAAGCACCATGTGAAACAAGTGTCTGAAGGATTCCTATTGTCTGGCCTCACGGCTGATAACATCAAGTCCTTTAATGATTGCAAAGATTTCTTAATAATGAGATACATAATTACTGCTACAGCAAGTTAGTAATTACTATCGATAATTCAGTGCTTTCAGGGAAGATGTGTCTTATAGTATTGAGTTGTATCACATATTACTATGTATTAGTATAGGCTCTTTGCAGCAATTTTTAAATGAAAGTCGGATTGTCAGCGTAATAGACATGAAATCAATGGATAATAAAGGATATATAGACAGTATGGTTATTGCTTTTATGTTTTGATAATGCTAGCCTTGGGAATGACTTTGATTGCTTTGGTGGCATTAGATTATTGCTACCTGTCAATTTAAAGGTGTATGTTCCGATCACTTTTTGGGGGATGTGATTTCTTTTTTCACATCAAGATATTTTGATATCAGAAGAATCCCCATACTTTTCTCATTATGTCTGTAAATTCTTAAGGGCCAGAAATGTTCCATTTAGAAATCATAGGCTAAAATGTGGTGAATTACTGCCAAAGGTGGTTAACCACCAGCCAGTTTGTGTACTTCTCAATGGACAAATCTTTTACGACCAGTTGCTTCTAAAAATAGAACCGTTGGAGTTATACAACTCAAACTTTGGAATGCGACAATTTTAAGGATGATCTTTCATGTAAAATAGAAAACATCAAGTTGAAAATCAAGCCAGCAATCGAAACATCTACCTTTAAGTGAAAGTTGTAGTGACAAATTGAAGTTATATGAGCTGAATGTACAACATGAGTGAATAGATGAACCAGTAACATTTTTTTTTTAAAAATCAAAGGAATGAATTTATGCCATAGAACTTGTTACTACCAGTTACCATTATGTAATAACTGATATTTGAACTGAACTTGTTGCAAAATATCTATTGAACTTTAATTATATTCAAATGTTAAAATATTGCGCATTAGTCACATAATATAAACTGTTATTTGGGTGAGACCCATATATGACATTATGCAGTGTTTGAAACCAGGAAAGCATTCTGAGTTTTGTGGACCCATATTCTTCATTACAGACATGCTTAGAAGAAGAAAAAAAGATTAATGAAAAATTTCTTCTACTAACCTTCTCTGGACATAGGAGCTTGTTATCATTGAATTCTGTGCACAAGTATGGAATGTTTTAGTCATTACATAGTAAGTGTTATTATTACGTGTTGCTTTTTCATTCATTTGTCTTGTTTTAATAGAAATTTATTAGTGAAAGCTAGTACTACTCTGCATGCTCGTGAATGGATGGTTGAATTAATGGGTATAGCCCAATCATCAGAATACACCCGTGAACATCCACATCAATCATTTGCTCCTGAGAGACCAGAATCTTATGCAAGATGGTAAGATGCTGAGTATTAACTGAAACTAGCAATCAATGATCATCTACACAAATCATTACTTTTAGAGGGATAATAATCAAAGACACGGTTGTGAGATATTCGGCCGAGTGCACCAATGGCAGGTAGCTGAAGAATAGCGCTACCTCGCTAGTAACTGAGGCGTAAACTTTGGAATGCAACAATTTTAAGGATGACCTTTCATGTCAAATAGAAAAAATCAAGTTGAAAATCGGGCCCTCAATCACAACATCTACCTTTAATAGTGTGCCATGCATTCTCTGAGTCACATGTTTGATCTACTTATCACACCAATGCATCATGGGAATGAGATAAACAAATCTTGCGTTATGAGAAAGAGTGGATCAAATAATTGCTGAGAAAACACTCTACTATACTCTGTTTGGCCATCTCGAGACAGTGACGTAACCGCGTATTCTACTAATTGCATCACATAACGCGCGCGCATACTCGCGTCGCTGGCGTACAAACACGAGAGTTGAAAGGCGGAAGATACATACGCGTGCGTAAAAGCTGCGCCTGTTCAGTTACGTCACTGTCTCGATATGGCCAAACAGAGTATAACAACATACATTATCATCTCAATAATAAGGAGTATACTTGTACTATGAATAATTAATGCTCATAATTACAGGTTTGCAGATGGTGCTAAATACTTTGAGATGATGGCAGATGCTTTAGAAGAAGCAACACAAGAAATATTTATAACAGACTGGTGGTAAGTACAGACATTAGATTATGCCTGAAGTAAGGCTTTTTGTTATGCCTGAAGTAAGGCTTTTTGGGAGGGGGTAGTTATAGCCAGATTTCATGTACTTTTTCAGGGCTTTTTATGTGAATTCATATTCAATTCATGGCTGTAAGTTACATTCCAACTAAAAAGTCAAAAAGGTTTGTTTCTGTGATTTCAGTGACAAGGTTATTTTCTGATTGTTTGCTTGCAATAAAAAGCTAGGACCTACAATCATGTTCAAAACTGTTGGGACACTTCTTGCATGCACTGCGAAAATGGTAGTCCCTCCCCCTAAACTCAATGTTGGTCCGAATAAGAGCATCGTCCATCAAAGGGCTGTAGTATAGATACGCTCCAACATTGATTTTGGGGGGTGGGGGGGGGGGGGGGGGACTTTACATCAACTAGTTTGAAATATCATACTTTCAACATGTTCAACTGAAAGCTTTACTCAATTTGGTAGATATTCCGTGCGTATGTGTAAAGTGTCCCAACAGGTTTTGAACAAGATTGTATTAAAGAAGTGGAAAAATGGGCTATAAAAAATACGAATATCCTTATATCTCGAGACCGGTAGCTTCAATTTGAATCAATCTTTTTAAGAAATGAAGCACATTATCTCGGTAACATTCTGAGTTGAACTTCATGTCAATTGCGTATACATATGTAATTAAAAAACATAAATAACCATGGTTTTGATACATTTTCATACTTTACAAGTAACTTATTAAAAGCGGCGGGTGTTACAAGCGATGACATCATCGTCCCTGATCGCACGTGACTCCACCTGGTATGTTTAGATATGACCCAGACATTTTGGCTACAATGAGAACAACATTGAAATAATTTCTTAGAATTGTTTTAGTTTTCAGAAACAAAGACCTTAGTGTCTTATTCATGAACGAGATCGCTCTTTTTTCCATTAAACCGAATTATCTTCATTTAAAAGCCATGCTTTATAAAGCGCATGTTAGCTGTTTGATTTCAATTACTTATCCTCAGAACTTTGACTTGAACTTCACTGTATACTCTTGTCCTGGTTATAGTCAGATCACTTTGTTCTTAAACTTGACTTTAAGATGGTATTTTACAAAGAGATAGCACCTAAGGCATGGGCCTATTGTCGATTACTCATTAGTGCTATATTACTATCTTCTGAAGATAGCTATCCGACGCAACGTACTAAACCGTTGTCCCTGTAGACAAATATTGTACAGCACCGTGTATATTATGTATGAATGAGTAGTAGGGGGAGGGGTGCAAGAAGAAGAAGACAAATATTTTACGGTCCTGGTCGACTCAATTCTTTCAAATCTTAATTTTTCAAAACCTTTGAAGTAAAATTTGAAAAAATAAACTAAGCCGCTGTACCGAGATTCGAACCCATGGAAGTGATAATTCCGCGGTCTCAGTTGAATCCACTACACTAGTAAGGCAATGTGCTGTACTAATAGGGACCCATGGTATAACAATGTATCTTGTTAAACCGATGTTCTTCCTAAGACGTTCAAGCACTGGAATACACTTATCATTACCGGTCTACCCGATTAAAATTATATACACGTTCATACTGTTCAAAATAATAATGTATTTTTCGCATTTCAGACGAATAACCACGGTCAACAAAAAATACCCATTCGTAATATAAACAAATAAAAAATCAACTTTAAAATTAAAGGTGACAAAGATTCCACGGCACGCGGAATGAAAGAAAACAACATAACAAACGAAAACAAAGCAATAACAACCACGACGTACTCTGCGGGAGTCGAACCTCCAACCTTTGCGTTCTAAGACAGATCACACGCCACTAAGCTAACAGGGAAGTCAGCTTTTTAAAGAGGATTTTTGGTTATTATACACTAGCGCCGTAACGGTCAACCACGGTCCACACATCATTACAATAGAACGCTATGCACGGTCTACCAAAATGAATAGAAAAGGATGATCAGTACTCCCTTTCTTTTAATTTTGGTAGACCGTGCATAGCGTCCTATTGTAATGATGTGTGGACCGTGGTTGACCGTTACGGCGCTAGTGTATGATAACCAAAAATCCTCTTTAAAAAGCTGACTTCTCTGTTAGCTTAGTGGCGTGTGATCTGTTTTAGAATGCAAAGGTTGGAGGTTCGACTCCCGCAAAGTTCGTCGTGTTTGTTATTGCTTTGTTTTCGTTTGTTATGCTGTTTTCTTTAATTCCACGTGCCGTGTAATCTTTGTCACCTTTAAATTTAAAGTGAATTTTTTGTATTTGTTTATACGAATGGGTATAATATATAATATGCGATATGCCCATGTAATTTACTATTACGTTTTCAAGTAGATATTTTGTGTTTGTTGACATCTATATATATAGATTTGATAACTATCTGATACTGTAATAATTGTATTTTACTTACCAGCGTTGTCATGATAAGACTCGTTCAGAACTTGCGCTTTTGGTTATTCTCCGAACCATACAAACACCACACAACCCCCCCCCCCCCCCCCCCCCCCCCCCTCCCATTCCCCGTCTCCACACACACCAACCCGGCCCATCATATTCTTCTGATATTGCGATCAAAGATTGTTATATCAAAATCAATAGTTTACTTAATGATACTATTTTGTTTTACCTATATCCTATCAAGATGCCTTTGTTAAAAGTACCATTTAGGTGCGTGATTCAGACAATGCCCCTTTAAATTGAAGATAGTGCTGACCCAGTATTTTTTTAATTAAACTATACTCTCCGTACATTATCGCTGACTAATATTGCCAAATATGAGATAATTTTAAACATTTTTAAAGGAGTTATAAGGAAGTGTATGAATTCAGTACATATTTTTTGCAATGCTTTAATACAATCATGTTCAAAACTGTTGGGACACTTCTTGCATGCACTGCGAAAATGGTAGTCCCTCCCCCTAAACTCAATGTTGGTCCGAATAAGAGCATCGTCCATCAAAGGGCTGTAGTATAGATACGCTCCAACATTGATTTTGGGGGGTGGGGGGGGGGGGGGGGGGGGGACTTTACATCAACTAGTTTGAAATATCATACTTTCAACATGTTCAACTGAAAGCTTTACTCAATTTGGTAGATATTCCGTGCGTATGTGTAAAGTGTCCCAACAGGTTTTGAACAAGATTGTAGATTATATCTTCTTTTTTTTGTTGATAAATTGTACAAATGCAGCATAGCCTCCGTAAAAATTTAACAAAATATATTTTCAGTTATCTTTTCCAAACCTACAATAGGTTAAAAACGTGTTTTTTATAATTTTCTCCAAAATGGCCAATTTCATGATCATGGTTGGATTCATTGAACCCTTTTCTGCAAAAAAATGTATACTTTTATATAGATTAAATGAATAATGAAGAAGTTACGGCAGTTTTACGGAGGCTATACCTGAGGGTCCACACCCCCTTAGAAAGAATCAGAGAAGATGTGTTAAATTGGCACTATTGATTTATTTAACTGACCTATTAGTATTAGTATTAGATGTCGCTAGCGTTCACTTTAATTTGATCAGCTTTAACTTTAGTGACTGCAAGGAATGGGTGAAGGAATGCTGTAGTCAATCAATTGTGGAGTCCTCATTCATGCTATAAATAGGCTATCAAAATATTAGAAACTATTTACCAGGTCATGCCCTCAGGATATCCGTGTCCTAATGGAATCAAATTGGACATTCTAATTTGGAATTATCAAAATATTGGGAACTACTTCTGTGGCCATACCCTTAAGATATGGGTGACTGATAGAATTTTATGTTTAGATTGGTAGAATTTCATGTTTAGATTGGTAAAATTTGTAACGATATATTATAAGTTGTTAGTTGTGAATGTGATTGGGAATTTACAGTTTGGTATAATTTATAGATGATTGTTATCAGGTGTTTGTTATCAGGTTCTATTATACAGGGTGTCCAAAAGAAATTTGCGACCGACCTTTGAGTGATTGTATCTTTAAAAAAAAAGAGTATCCAAATGTAATGTAATTTATAGTTTCATGAGGTGCACAATCATCCTGAAATTTGGAAGATATGGGTCCTTCTTCATAAAGCTCAATCTGTAATATTATTAAAAACAAGGCTGGAGAAGAGTTCCAAAATCACTCTTTTTAAGGGAAGTGTCAACCCTTGCCCTTTCGATCATGTTTTTTGCTTATAAGTTTAAAAATATTTAATAAAAGTATATAAGGTCATGTTTTTTATACTGGGTACAATTTGTGTTACATGTACCTTTTTCCATAAATTAGGTTCCTTTTTCAGTTAATGCATTATATCTGAAAAAGTTTACATTTAAAGTTGGTAAAAGTATACATATTCTGAAAGCATATACTGTAACGGATGCAAATAGCATACAATCAAGTTGATTATACAGGGTGGCCCGAAATTGTACAGGGTGTAACAAGCAAAATCTTCTAAAAAAGAAGGGTTTCAATAATTACTTCCACTATGTATATGAAGTGATGAGAGAAAAGTTCAGTACAGATTTAAAGTAGTTTAATAAAATACCCATCCAGACATATGCAAATTAAATTTCATTATGAATCTGAAATTCTACATACAGGGTGTCTAAATTTTTTTAAATTTAGTTCCGGAAAAATGCTTCTATTACTACATACATACAAAGACTAGTATTTTAACAAAATTCAAGTAGATTTCAAATAAAAATGCATCAATTACATGTACATCAACATTAATTGATTTTGAAAGTCACCCTTTTCTTATGTAAAGTTGTTAATTTTAAACATATAGGGTGTTTAAAACATTAATGTAGGTATACATGATTATCCACAAATCATTAAATTGAATGAATTTAAATTTGCATCTGAAACATGATTTTACATTCCAATTTGAAGTGGCAAATGCTTAAAGTGGTATGACTTTCAAATAATGTTCAATAAAAAGGGGCCCTTTAACTACAGGGTGACTCAAATTTTCCCAATGGCACATGTTTAGTGGCATACAACTAATTGCGACCATCCTTCTTGCACCTGGCCTTCATGATGTGCAAAGCACATTCAAATGAACAAATAAGTTTAGTTTCCATAATGTTTGAACCCAGTATTCAAATTTCAAGAGTCTGATTTAAGATTGAATTATAAAATGTTTTCATTTTAAGTTGTATTCAACATATAGGGTGATCCAATGTTGATTGGCAAACTGCTTATGCTGGTCATCCTATACTAGGTCAGGTCAGTTGCATTCCTAAGAATTTAATAATTCTCCTGAGTTTACAAGCTTGATGAAAACCAGCATTTTTTTACTTATTTGGTAACACAGTTAAAAACAAGTAATAACACCACACAAAGGCATTTAACAAAATGTGCTAATAACATCCAGACAATACAGAATACATGAGGTTAATTACATATCTTCTTTTAATTTTTAATTAAATAGTTAAATTTATTTATTCAAAAGGGTACCTCAACCTTTCTATACTTTTAAAATGGTCAGTTTGGTGCAGGCAAATGTTTGCATACATTCGCAAACTGTGACCAACTTACGTTTCTTAACAATTTTTTGAGCTTCTTAATGCTAATTAATGATTCCTTAATTAACTAATTATATTTTTAATTCAAATATGCTTCAATAATGTTATGTTTTCAATATAGAATTGTACCAAGAGTGAAACCAGTGCATTTTATGTTTGCCCAATGTATATTGCACCATACTTGTTCAACTATGCACTCCTCCTCCTCCATATACTCCTCCTCCACATACTCCTCCTCCACATACTCCTCCACCCCTGACTAATTAGGTTTAACGAACTATTGTAATTAACAGAACCATGGTAGTTTATATTTTTCTTTTTAAAATAAAGGCCAAATACTTTCTCATCAAAATAAGACCAAATTTGAGTATGTGTGATAAAGAATAGCCAAAATATATGCATGCAAAGTAATAATATGTAGTGCAAATGTAACAGATCCACCTTTTTGGGGTACCCAGTATAAAAAACATGACCATAAAAGTATATAGTGGAGCGGATATGTAACAAAAAATGGCCAAGATGTTCACTTTTGGCAGGAAGCATGAAAATTGGCATATAGGGGTGTTTTGATGCACTGATTTCAAAAAGCCAGGAACCCACATTTTTCGAGCAATGGTGTGGCGGCCATCTTGGATTTCAAAATGGCCGCCATTCAAATATAGGAGATTTAGTAAAATTGCTCTAAATAAAATATTTTTGAGATTCATACCATGATATTTCACCAATATGTTCTCTATATAACACGGTGCATAATTGTAGGTGGATAGGTTGTGCCAGTTGTACTTTGTTTATTACTTGTTACCATGGAAACCATCAAAAATAGAAGTTTTTGGGCAAAAATACCTCTAAAATCACTCTTATTTGGAGGTTTTTGTCATCTATTCATCATGAAATTGCTTTTAGTATCATCTGCAATTATACATAATTTGGATGAGAAATTTGCATTTCAATTTTGAGTGGTATCCATGCAAACTTTTTCAATGGCGGTTTGACGAAATATATGTCAAAATCACTCATTTTTCTACCATTTTCACCAATCTGTTGCTGGTAAAACACTATTATAGAGAATCGGGTGTGAAAAAGATGTTCACTACTGGCAGGCAGAATTAAAATTAGCTTAAAGGAGTGTTTTTAAGCGCTGATTTCAAAAATCAAGGAACCCACGTTTTTCGAGCAATGGTGCGGTGGCCATCTTGGATTTCAAAATGGCCGCCATTCAAACATAGTAGATTTAGTAAAATTGCTCTAAATCAACTATTTTTGAGATTTATACCCTGAGATTTCACCAATATGTTCTCTATCACATGCTGCCTAATTTCAGATGGATTGGTTGTACCATTTGTAATTTGGTTATTGCTTGTTACCATGGAAACCATCAAAAACAGACATTTTCAAGGGAAAATACCTGTAAAATTGCCCTTAATCAACTATATTTGACATTTATACCCCGATATTTCACAAGTATGTTCTCTATAACATGGTGGATAATATTAGATGGGTTGGTTGTGCCAGTTGTGCTTTGTTTATTACTTGTTACCATGGAAACTATCAAAAATAGACATTTATGGGCAGAAATACCTGTTTTATAATGTTATGATCTGCAATTATATATATGTTGATGATAATGTTTTGAGTGGTTTCCATGGACACCTTTTAAATGGCGGTTGAACTAAAAGGTCAAAATCACTCCTTTTCAACAATTTTCACAAATGTTCACCATTCAACGGCTTGTAGTTTTTTGCCCTGTAGCCAATTGAGCTGGCCTTCCCGGTCAAAGCCGTTGGGGGTGGCACATGACCACCCGGGAGGTACGCTAATGACAGGAACAAACTGGTATGGTAAGGGCCAGCCAAAATGTAATGATCCCATACAGTTGGGAAACGAGCAGGTAAAGGGTTCATACAACGCCGGGATACAACGGTCACCCAAATCAGTGTAAAAATATGATATGTTAGTATGGACAGAGGTGTTTGTATTTGTGATTTAGGCATTTTTTGACAACGAAAGAATATACATCGGACATTATTTGCAGCGCAAGTTTCAGAGCTTTGTCAATACATTTTCTGAGTGAAAACAAAAGTTCATACCTGAGGATTGAGAAGCGGTATATGCAAAAGCATCGATAGCCAGTACACAGTGAGGCAAGAGGGTGCCTAGACTGAAAGATAGTCATCTTTCATGTTTGGTGCCTAGACGGATAATCATTTAAATTATCCTTAAAAAGTAGGATAATGTAGAGAGATTAGCCGGCTAAAAAGCGGTGAGAGTTCTGTAGAAACAGCGTTCAAATTAGACAGCTAATCAGAAATTGCTACGAGCATGAGACGCATCATTGATCATAGATACCAATAAACTGTTGATGATTTAATGTGATGGGATCGATTATAGGATAGCGTTGAATTGAGTTGTTGTTCATTTTCATTAGTATTTGAATTTTAGCCTTTTGCTATATCATGGACGTAGCACGGATGCAATCTTCCTTTCTATTTTTATTCAATCCCTATTATTCCCACCCTGTTTCTAACATGTGTGTTTCTTCTATGCACCTTCATCATGTTCATGCTTTGCTTGTACTATTATTTCTTAAGATGGTAGATTATTAAGGTGGTAGATAGTCTAAACGACTTCTTCACTCTGTGAACACCCATATGCTGAGCTACTTTGGTCACATCTCACGACGAGACGCAAGGGTAACAACTTAGAGAAGGTTATTATGCAAGGCATGATTGAAGGGAAGAGAAAGAAAGGCAGATCTTGGTCCTGATGGATTGACCAAATAATATCTATTACTGGACTCCCTCTGTGATTGTTACTCCTTTGCTGAAAATCATCATCTGCGGCGCAGTATCTGCGAGGTCACGAGCTGTCAGTCATGACAGGAACCAACCAACCAACCATCCATTTCATCACCCTTATAGTCTACTGCAATAGTTCCCCAGGAGTAGCGCTCTACTGATTATTGTCATTATGGGTAAATTAGGTAGGGAATTTGCGTATTTTAAAGAGGACTAATTGTGCTGCCTAGTTTTGGAAAAAAAAAAATATGCTTTGCACAAAAAAAGCACACATGCCTGAAAAACACACAAGATGGACGCAAACAAATGTGCTGTTGGATGTTTTTATCGCATTTTACCGATTGATAGGGTAAATAGTCCTAACTACGGGCTAAATAAGTTTCCCCGGAGCAGAGCTAATCAGCGCTGATCACTCGTATAGCTTGCCCGACCGGGCCAAAATAACCGGGCATGTGTTTGATTACGAGGGCGGATCAGTGCTCCAGCTACACAAGAAAATACTTTCTTTATTGTGTTATGCCATACTTTTTACCACATTCTTAGCTTCCTCTGCCGTAAATTTCTTGCAGGCTTTTAAGATATTAGCCGTCTTTTGCATGTCTGTAGAAACAGTACAGCTAAAGTTTATCCTCTAGCCGCTGATAAAGTGTATGGCAAACTGAAATCGCATGGCATGCTGACTAAGCTATCCAGTGGTAGTAGTCTCCGCTGTCTCCACTGGAGTGCAACAGGGTACATTACATGCTGGCTTCATTCCTTGTTGCAATATTTGAAGACTACAATTATTGAAGAAGGCTGCATGTGATCTTGACTGAGGAGTTGTGACACATCTACTTTCCTTGAGACGGCATCCTGCCGTTGTTCTAAAACGACCTACATTTTGCAGATGACTTCGCCTTACTTGAGACCACAATTATGTGAGCTCAGCTGACAAATACTGCTACAGCAGCAAAAGACCTTGGCCTCATCATTAATTAGCGTATCCAAAACAGTATAGATGACTGCCAACTGATGCAGTCCTCACCCAACACTCCAGGTATATTGGTATGCTATCAGCCATGTGGCGGATTTCAGGTATCTTGGGTCTATTATGGCACAGATTTCAGGTATCTGTGGGTCTACTATAGCATCGGGCGCAAGTGACCTTAACATATGCAGGACTTAGCATGGTGTGCATTTGGGAAAGTTTACCTCAAGGATAACCAAGACTAGGCTTGTTTGTATTTCTTTCAATGCTTTTCTCATGGTGATTCCAAAGAGGGTATTGAAATTCAATGCAATATGTCATTTTTAACATTTTGTGAAATTTTGGAATGTCGTCTGCAGACGCCTGCCGCGTGGAAAGTATTAAATAACGCACGGATCATGCTTCAAACCACAATTTATGACATGGCCAACTTACAGAGCCTTTTATCCACCTTTTATCTACCGTGTAAAGTGCCGCCAGCTGAGAATCCTTGATGAAGAGTAATGTATGCCACCTACATATACCAATTGCCGAAGGTTAGGCTTGCACGACCTGGTCGCCCAAAGAAGACCTGGTCGAGTCGTCAATGTACATCATATTTGACCTACATGTATATACAACACGTAATAGTGGACAATGAAAGCATGATTCAAGAACGACTGTGACAGATAATCACTCTTGCTGAAGACCTACGTACATAGAGAAAACTTCTAGTCGCCTGCTCTTCAGACGAAGGATGATGATATATTATCACGAAAGCGCTTTTGCCCCTTAACATTATCACAGGCATTACGGAATATTTAAGGCTACAATGGGACAGAAGAAATTTTGCAACGCGAGCACACAATCTTTTTGGTGTGAATTAAATTAAAACATTACAATTTTAATATTAAGTTTGAAAATATTAAGTTGTCTTGACCATCACAGAATCTCGATCAGTTGCACACTATTTCGACTCTAAAATGTGCACACAATGCACTGCAATCGTAACCCTTGACCTTCTCTTGCAGGTTTTAAAGATATTAGCCGTCTTTTGCGAAAAACTAGAAACAGTACAGCTCAAATGCATCTGCTTCTCTAGCCGGTTATCTTGTCGCCGTTAAATAGCAGGGACTATGTAGAAAAACGGTCTAAAGTCGTCTGCATTAAAGAAAATGGCACCTAAAATGGTTGTCACCTCCATGCAAGAGGGTGCCTATACTGAATTTCAAAATGGTGCCTAAACTTGATTTGAGGGATTGGTCGTCTACCTGCGAGAGGGTGCCTAGACTGAAAGCCTATAGTCGTCTCCATTAAAAATGGTGCAGATAAACATTAAAAATGGTGCCTATACATGGGTACTTGGTCGTCTCCCTAAGAGAGTGTATACGTAGGCTGAAAGCTTGGACGTCTCCCATCAAGACAGGGTGCTTAGACTGTAAGCTTTAAGTGAATGAACAAAGAAGAGCGAAATTAGGATCAAGAATTATTGCTTGATTTATAGGTACATACGTAAACAATGGCGAGAAAAGGACATGAAACCATTGCCTGTAGATTCAAGACAAAATGACGAATAAGAATTATTGCTTGATTTATGTACGAACATGAACAATGGTGAGGACAGGACCTCAAACCACTGCCTGTAGAAGTGTGAATGCAAGGCAAGGTAATGATCGAGAATCATTGTGTCATTATGAGGACAGGACCTGAAACCATTGCCTGTATGCAAGGCAAGATAATGATCGAGAATTATTGCTTGATTATTAGGTACAAACTTAAACAATGGTGAAGGCAGGACCTTCAAGTTTCTAAATGTTATATACTACACGTATTTTCCAAAACACAATTAGAAATAATAAACGACTTCTTCATTCTATCAACACCCAAATGCTGAGCTACTTTGCCCACATCTCACGACGCAGTGGTAACCACTTAGAGAAGGTTATTACACTGTTAGAACGTTGGGCAATTATTTAGCGTTGGGTAAACTATGAATAACCCCGTTGTTGGGTAAATAAATTTCGTCGCTATTCTTTCAAAACCTCGTATCTCCAACTTACCTCAAAATTGATTTTTGTGTGTTTATCATGATGTCAGAGACATTATGCAAATGATGGTAATGTTTTTATTTGTCACAGCCAATCAGAAGGCAGACAAATTTGGCTTTTTCAGCACAAGTGCTGACCATGTGCTGAGGGGAAACTTACAACTTTCTTGATATTTCGCAGCAAATGTGTGAACTAGAGGTGAGATTTTATTGCAAATGGCTTGAATTGATATACGGACTGGTTTATGGCAGTTTTTTCGTTTCTATTCTTTCAAAACCTCGTATCTCCAACTTTCTTTTTTTCATCCACACTGAAATATATATTGAACTGTTGTGTTTAGAAACTAATAGAGTGGTGAACATTTTGAAATTGTTGAAAAAGGAGTGATTTCGACCTGTTTGTTCACCAAACTGCCATAAAAGGTTTCCATGGAGACCACTCAATTAAAATGCCAGTTTATAACCTAAATTATGTACATTTGTACGTGTAGGCCTATACATGTGTAAGTTATGTACATTGCAGATGATACTAAAACAATATCACAATGAATAGTGGACAAATAAGAGTAATTTTACAGGTATTTCTGCCCATAAATGTCTATTTTTGATGGTTTCAATGGTAACAAGTAATAAACAAAGCACAACTGGCACAACCAACCCATCTTAAATTATGCACCATGTTATAGAGAACATACTTGTGAAATATTGGGGTATAAATGTCAAATATAGTTGATTAAGAGCAATTTTACAGGTATATTCCCTTGAAAATGCCTGTTTTTGATGGTTTCCATGGTAACAAGCAATAACCAAATTACAAATGGTACAACCAATCCATCTAAAATTAGGCAGCATGTGATATAGTCTGCTTTAGTATACCTTTTTCCTTTTCTTTGTCACTCTATGAACATGTACCGATAGAGGGCTCACTCCCCATGGACCGCTCCCCATCCTCTGATCTCACCCCCGGGAAAAAAGGTCTACTTGCATTGGATTGACCTCGTTGACCTCCGTATACTTTTACATTAGTGCTCGTCCAGAAATTGGACGCATACGTAATGAGCAATTTGTTCGCGTGGGGTTCAAAATTAACCAATGGCAGACACGATAAATACGAAGTATATGAATATTTATATACGTCTTCGCAGAGAGACGAATCTTGCTCACTTGATAAATTCAAAATGTCGATTTTCTGGCACTGTATAGCCGCCGTTTCGGTCTAAAATCACACTTTAGGAGTTATCTTTGACATTGGTCCTCGCCCAAAATATGTTCCTCAGAGATATAGCTACATTTCCGCATATGTGACTATTTCCATGCTATTACCTATCTTTCAATATCGTGTAATAAAAAACCTTTTTACGTTTAAACAGAGACAAATAAATTGATCATTGTTTACGATAACTAGAGACTCTTACTCAGCCACAGAATTACCCCCTTCACGCGTTTCTAGATGTACAAACAGCAAATTCAATATTAGCGCGTTATGAAGGGGTGTGATACTATCGTGACGCATAAAAAGCATCGTCCCTAGTAATTCCTAGTGTGCTCAAGCACAGTTCTTTGTAAATCCAATGCCAGTAGACCTTGTATTTGGTCGGTTCTCGGATGGGAAGTATCAGGGGGTGTTGTTCAATTATGTGACAGTGAAATTATACAAGGCATACGAGTAGACTACATGTGATAGAGAACATATTGGTGAAATCTCGGGGTATAAATCTCAAAAATAGTTGATTTAGAGCAATTTTACTAAATCTATTATGTTTGAATGGCGGCCATTTTGAAATCCAAGATGGCCGCCGCACCATTGCTCGAAAAATGTGGGTTCCTTGATTTTTGAAATCAGCGCTTCAAAACACTCCTTTAAGCCAAATTTAATTCTTCCTGCCAGTAGTGAACATATTTTTCACACCCGATTCACTATAATAGTGTTTTACCAGCAATAGATTGGTGAAAATGGTTGAAAATGAGTGATTTTGACATATATTTCGTCAAACCGCCATTGAAAAAGTTTCCATGGATACCACTCAATTGAAATGCAAATTTCTCATCCAAATTATGTATAATTGCAGATGATACTAAAAGCAATTTCATGATGAATAGATGACAAAAACCTCCAAATAAGAGTGATTTTAGAGGTATTTTTGCCCAAAAATGTCTATTTTTGATGGTTTCCATGGTAACAAGTAATAAACAAAGTACAATTGGCACAACCTATCCACTTAAAATTATGCACCGTGTTATAGAGAACATATTGGTGAAATCTCATGGTATAAATCTCAAAAATATTTTATTTAGAGCAACTTTACTAAATCTCCTATATTTGAATGGCGGCCATTTTGAAATCCAAGATGGCCGCCACACCATTGCTCGAAAAATGTGGGTTCCTGGCTTTTTGAAATCAGTGCATTAAAACACCCCTATGCCAATTTTTATGCTTCCTGCCAAAAGTGAACATCTTTTTCACATATCCGCTCCACTAATACATTTATAGAACGTAAATTGAATGTGGAATCTAATTATTACATCAGTGACACATAAATACCCATATTTCGAGAAAAAAAATCGACCCACATTTTTCAGACAGCATAACTAAAAAAATGACAATTTTTCTTATTTGATTATCGTAAACAAGACAATTTTGCGTAGGATCTGGTTTTTGGGGTTTTTTTCTTCGAAATATTGACAAAAACATCTGAAATATGTAGTATTTTTTGCATACATTTAACCATTAATTGGTGAATATCTCTAGTTAAAATGCAAAAATTGAAGGAAATGAGAAAACCATTCCTAGAGCAAAATGTTCTCTTAAAGGTAGATGACCCGATCACATTTTCATAACACAGATTTTTCTCAAACATATTGAGATTTTCATATCATATGAAAGATCATATTTTTCTGATTAACATACTGAAATTTGACGGTCCAAATCAGTATGATTACGAAGAAATCGGTGAAATAACATCGAATTACCCCGAAAAGTGATAACCACCAATATAGTTTGTGTACAACTCAATGGGCACATTTCACGGCATCTTGTGCGTCTAAAATAAAAACCATTAGAGTTATGCAACTCAAACTTTGGAAGACGACTTTTTTGAGGATGACCTTTCATGTCGAATAGAACACTTCAAGTTGAAAAAAATCTGAACATCTACCTTTACGACAGTAACAGTTTAACATTTTAAAGCTTTCACTTTGAGTTATCTTATCTGAAAATTTGTTCCTTCATTATTGAACTTCTAGAAAACATCGATTTAGTCAAAATATTGACATTTTCCACCATTTATAGCATAATTTCATATTATACATAGGGTGTATGACTTAAAAGGCGAGTATACTGTATGAGCAAGTAATAAACAATTGAAATAAACTATCAGATTCAGTTTATATTGTCAAAATGTGAAGAAATTGGAAGAAAACTGAAATTTAAATAATCGTATATTGGCCTTTGTTTACATTTTTAGTCATTGTTTTGCGCTCTTTTACTTATTGGATAATAAGGAGTGCTTCTATTATTACGCACAGGAAAATACAGCGAGCGGCACAATGATAAAACAGCTGGCGCAGCACTTGAAAAGGGTGGAACTCCGCTTAGGTTTCGCCAAATGACCATGTGCATTTTCCTGACTCAAATTACCAAAACAACAATTTTAAATCACCTAAAAGAACGGGATAATAATTGCTTCCGATAAGGAACTTATGATGGTAATAGAATACATATACAAGTATTCAATTCATAGAGAAATGTAAAATTCATTTTTGGGAATAAGTGCAGGGTTTACACTGACTGCCCTTAAGCCGTTAAGTCAACTTCAGAAAAATCTTAATATATATGAAATATGGCCCTGGAAGAGGTTATTTTAAATGCACACATTCTTAGTGTAAGCATCCATACTAGTATTAGTCAAACCATTAATATACAATAATTGATACATTTTCACCCTTCTTTATATACAAGTTAAATAGATTATTTTAGATGAACATATTGAAATTCAATAAGTCTTATGCTTTTGTCACATTTATTGGACCATTTTGCCAAGTGGCCAAGTGAAAACGTTGGTTTGTTTTATCTTTGTGGGAACTAAACCACTTGTATTTAATATTCAAATAAATATACCAACTCGTAAAGTAGTTATAAATTTCAATATGGTCATCTATGTTATCAAATGTTGAATTAATATTGCCTCATTAACCCTAACACTCTTGAGTACTACGAATAACTATGATGCGGTGTGCTTGTGTCACCCGACGTGGCAGTTTTTCGTTACAATAATGGCCCTAGGCTATATACTTGGCAAAGTATACTGAGCCAAGTATGGTTGACCCCCATGGCCTAGCGGTAGATCGCTCGCCTCTGAACCCAGAGGTCCAGGTTTGGGGGTGTGTGACCCTTTTCCCCTGCTTTTTGGCCTCGAATAAATTCCTTTGGAAAAGGTGCCTCGGGGGTTAGGATTAAGGAGCAATTTTTTTCTTCAATTTTTCTTATTTCAATTTTTTTTCTAATTTTGGTCTCATTAACCCTAACCCTCTTGAGTACTACGAATTACTACAATGCGTTGTGCTTGTGTCACCTGGCGTGGCAGTTTTTCGATGAAATAATGGCCCCAAGCTATATACTTGGCGAAGTATACTGAGCCAAGTATGATAGAGGTAGATTGCTCGTCTCTGAACCCAAAGGTCCGGGGTTCGAGCCCGGGGGAATGAGGGCCCCTTTCCCCCTCAATTTTTGGCCGCAAAAAAAATCCTTTGGTGCCTCGTGGTTAGGGTTAAGGTGATGAGTGACCTGGTAGAATGTTTGCCCATCAAATTGAGATTTTGGTATTAGACGAGGGAATTTTGGAATATGTCTGGATTTATGCCTTCATGTTGAATAGCAGGGGTAGAATTTCGTAACCAACCGCGCGAATCCGTTAAGATTCTCGCGGAAGGAATTTGCAAGAATCCAATGGATTCTCGCCAATTTTGAGAATCCATGGATTTTTGCGAAATTAATGACTATAAGCTTGCACAACTTCCAAATTCGGCATGTTTGTTGACTAAGGGTCAAATACCAGTCATCTTAAGGTCCTGTTTTGGACTTAGAAAAAAGAAGAAAAAAAACCTCTTTTTTTTTCTTTTTCTTTTTTTGCGGGAATCCACCTGGATTCACGCGGTAGTGATTTTGCGGATTCGCGCCGAAATTCTACCCCTGGAATAGTAAACACTGTGTGATAAAACCGGGCCGGAATTATATCACCAACCTTTAACTTTCATGTCTATCACATACCTTTCTTTCTCTTGTCCATGTTTACCATGTTTGTAGTTAAAGGTGGCCTACCACTTAGATAGTTCACCACAGACGAACTGGTCATACACCTGTTCACTTGATGACAGACTGTACAGAGTTAACATAGAGAAATTGTAAATTTGTCAAGTTCCCAAGAGAACCGAATGTGGATAGAAACCCAGAGTGGTAGTTCACCTTTAAGAAAACTCTTAAAAATTGCTTTCTATATTTCTATCAGTCCTCATCTTTAGTTGCAAGACCATTAAAATCTCTTTTCTGCAAATATAATCGTTACAGGTTAAACCCAGAGATCTTCCTGAAGAGACCAGCAGTGGAAGGTGACAAATGGAGATTAGATAGTATCCTGAAAAGGAAAGCTGTAAGTCTTTATTTGCTTTATTTCAACGACTTGTAGAAACATAATATGTATCGTTCCCATGAGCAAGCTGTAGACAAGTGGAAGGAAATTAAATAATTATCAAAAAAATCATACCATTTGGGGATTAATAGTGTCCACATTTATTTTGTCAGGCCTCTATTCATGATGTATACCACCTCATATCTTTTCATTCTCCTGCAGGAAGAAGGCGTTAAAATCTTTGTATTACTATACAAAGAAGTGGAGGTAGCCTTGGGATTGGGCAGCAAGAACACTAAATACTTACTCAGATCATTACACCCCAACATCAAGGTAGGTTGAATTATAAAAAGCCTTTCAATTTTAAAAGGTAGAGTAATTGCATCTTAAGTGTGAAATGACAATAGCCAAAGCAGTCATCTAAATTGAGAAGGAACAACTCACTAAAAAGGGAGGCGGCAATGTTTTGGAATGCTAAAATAATGTCTTGAATAAGTTAATGGACAGATTAAAACAAGTACAACTGTCTTTTACCTGCATGGACTAAAACAGAATCATACTGTTGCAGAAACTTTGATGAAATGATAGATTATGATGCATTGACCCTAACCTTACTGGACCTTACAAAAACCCTACATTGCTACAATCTTGTACCGCACAGCAGCCCCATCAATCTCGAGCCACGCTCAGCGAGTGGTTCAACTTGGGGAAAAAACTCAGGTTTTTGAACCTCGCCCAAGTGGCTCAGTCGGTAGAGCATCAGACTTGCACTCCCAGGTTAGATTCGCGGCGCATGTGGAGACTGATTTTCCCCTCAAATTTGACCTGTGTTTCTCCCCTGATAGTTTGATTCACAAAAACACACCCTTGGAGTTAGGGTTAATGGTTCTTATAGTAGGCAGAGAAGTTCAGCGCTGGCCCTATGTGTGCATGCTAAATAAATGAGCGTGTTGGCGGTACATTCATGACACTATGGATACAATCGAGCCAATCGGATGTGTGCGTAGGTGGGTGGGGTCAAAGTTTCCGCTTTGACTATAATGTTTTCTTTTGCCTTTAATGTCTCCACATTATATTTTGTCATTTCACCCCCAAGTTATTCCTGTAATTTTAGTAATGGTTAATTCATGATTGGTGCAGTTGTGAATTGATTTCTAACTTGCAACATACTTTTTCAGTTCAATGTATTCAAGTAGAGGTTTCACAAATGTTTATTGCTGTTAATAAGTCATTGATCGCACCATGAAATCACAGCTTTTGAGTGAATTAAAGCATCCAAACATTCTAAACAAACAATGGTAATTGGATAGTTATCTTTATAAAGACAACACACAACTTGAATCGTGTCAATAATTGATATGTGAATTAAGTGCATATATTGTAATTGTAGTAGATTCATAAATATTGGCTTAGTTACTGATTTTGACATTTTCCATTTAATATCGAGGAACCACAATGGACCAATCACGAAGATATCAGCATCATTTAGATGCTTTTTGTTTCGCTATAATATAATGGACTTCAAAGTTTTGTAGCAATGCACCTGCAGATAGCATGCATCCATGCATGAATTTAAACTACCCAACCAAATAGATTGCTATTCAAACGTGCCATCTTAACAAGTGATACATATTTATCATCATTTCTCCTCAGAGTTTAATCTTTCTTGTATAAATGAGGATCAAATTAGAAAGAATACATTTAGATGACAGCATGAGAGACCTTTGTCACTATTCTGAATATGAAATACCTTCAATGTGATTTAAGATGCAGTTTAGCATAGAACCATATGTTTCAATGATCAGATTAAGATTTAAAATTACTAACCTCCTCAATTGGAAGAAAGTACCTTTACTGAAATGATGGTGCGGTCATAGTTTATGAATCTACTAGGCAAGGAGATTCCATGAATAAGAATATTTTTGTTGGTCACATTTAACAACCATATTAATCCCTGTTGCTGTGCATATTGCATGAGGACTGCACTGATTATTAATGCAAAATACAAGCGTACATTTGATGCCATTGGTGTTCATTTTCTAAAATGCGTCTTGTTTCAAGAACTGGTTGTTGGCATCATAAATTGAAATAAACATTCTCATAGTCTTAAGCTTATTCTGAATAATACATTGCCATATATTGATACATGAAAGTACTTGATGGAGTCTATGGAGAATTTATGTTCAAGTTAGCTAAAGTGCAACCAATTGGTATGCTATCCAAATGAGTCAACTGATTGATATAATTCCAGTCAGGCCCATAAGCAGGATTTTGTTTAGGGGGTGGGGGAGGCGTTTTTTTCTGGAAAAGGTACATTGTACCAAAAGAATCGTAAAAGGATACCCCAAAGAAATTTTCAGTCATCTCAGAAAATTTGAGGGAGGATTAAGACATTTTTGAGTCCAAACCAGCCCGAAAAAAATGCTTTACACAATGGGGAAGGGGGGGGGGGGGGGGGCATTTTCCGAAAACGGGGGTAGAGGGGGGGGGGGGGGGGCATTTTTACAAAATAGGTACATTAGTACACAAAGGTACATTGTTACACAACTAGCCCCCTATTTACGGGCCCGAATCCGGTTTCAAATATAAATTCAATTGCAAAGCTACAACTGTTCTGTTGGATTGGATTTGTTTCCCTTAAAAATAAGTATATGGTCGGGGGGGGGGGGGGAGGTCACTCATACCTATTCTCCTGGGTTGCCAATTAGCCATACATGATTGTTTGGATAATTACAGTCTATACAGGTACTATAAGAGATTTATTTGAAGGGTTTACCCGACTGTAATGAGTATGCATTGTAATTACTTATAGCCGCCCCCAGAGAAACAAGCTTCTCATTCTTTGATTACAATTCTTTTTGTGTAGGACGTTCATAAGCATGGAACACTTAGGCAATATTGAAATTGGCTTTTATTATTGTGTAAATATGCCTAAGGAAATGCAGTTAAACTCAATACACAATATACCTAAACATTGATTATTTATAACAAATGCTTGTAGCTTATGATATTGCTCATTCTTAGATTACGTTTGAGTGCCCACCTCTCTGTATTACTTTTAGGGATCAAATTGTGAGGATGATTTGTTATTTAACATACATTTGTATCGATCCTATTTCATAGTTCTTTAATGCTGAAAGATCAAAATATGTTTGAAAGCTATCCCAGAGGTAAGCTTATTTACTGTTGTGAGAAACGATAATCTCAAAAATATATGTTTAAACATGTTTGAAAAAGTATGAAATATAAAAAGAGAACTCTTAAATTTGTCCTGCCAATAATCTTATCGTACAGGTACTGAGACATCCTGATCATCAACCCGGTACCGGTACCATCTTATGGGCTCATCATGAAAAACTTGTAGCCATAGACCAGAAAATAGCCTTTCTTGGTGGTATAGACATCTGTTTTGGACGCTGGGATGATCATAAGCACAGACTAGTAGATGTTGGCTCAGCAACGATGAGGAAACAATCACCAAAGAAACAGGTTAGGAATAATCTACTCTTTTACCCTCTTCTGTGAAGTGAGATTAGCACATTGCTTATATTGCACTGATAGAGATGCAAAATACATGGGTCATTCAGCCCCTCTTATAGTTTCCTTGATACATACGCCAGCCATTTGCTTGTTTTTATGTTTTTGCGCGCTCTGAGTTCTCTGGAAGATTTATTTGCGCCTTATAAGAACAATCTATTATTATTATTATTATTATGGTCCATGATTGTAAGTCTGAATTTTAAATACATAAATATTAAACTGCTTTTGATTTGGATACCTATCTTATCTGAATTTTAAATACATAAATATTAAACTGCTTTTGATTTGGATACCTATCTTATCCGAAAGATAATATTCGCTGAATTTAGTGATGATTCACACCATACTGGTAGTGGTAGTTTATCAGACTGGCAACACTGTCTTCGGCTCATTGAAGTGTTATAGCTATTGGAACCTATCAAAGACTAGTGGGCAGGATGATTTAATCATAGCTGTTAATGCAGCGTATATAGGTTGTCTTTGTGTTTGTGGATAGTTTTCTCCATGACCTAGTTGTCCAGATAACTTCTTTAAAGCCCCCTATTGGCCTTGTCCAATTGGGGTATATTAACTTCTTTAAAGCAACCCATTGGCCTTGTCCAATTGGGGTATATTAACTTCTTTAAAGCCACCTATTGGCTTTGTCCAAATGGGGTATATTACCCCTCCTTCCTCCCACCCTTTGTTGTGGTTTATAGTCACTACATGTTCAGTGATGGCATATTTAAATTCAATGATGACCAACCTCAACTGAAATATTTTTCTAATTTTATTTTTCTCTGTAAACAGATCCAGTCCATGGAAACCCTATCAGACTTTGACAGTGGAGTAGATTCCACAATACCAGACAGTGGAGCATTACAATCTCTTCAAGGGAGCCCTCATAAGGAAGATCAAAGTTTGATAGTACCAGGACATATGAATGAAACCTTGACTAAAGTAGACAAGAATCTGAATACACTAGGAGTACAAGGAACATCAAAACTTTGGCTTGGAAAGGATTACTGTAACTTTATCGTCCAAGATGTTGTCAATCCACATTTAGCATTTGATGGTAAGTGCTTTGGCTTGGAAAGGATTACTGTAACTTTATCGTCCAAGATGTTGTCAATCCACATTTAGCATTTGATGGTAAGTACTTTGGCTTGGAAAGGATTACTGTAACTTTATCGTCCAAGATGTTGTCAATCCACATTTAGCATTTGATGGTAAGTACTTTGGCTTGGAAAGGATTACTGTAACTTTATCGTCCAAGATGTTGTCAATCCACATTTAGCATTTGATGGTAAGTGTAGGCTTGGAAAGGATTACTGTAACTTTATCGTCCAAGATGTTGTCAATCCACATTTAGCATTTGATGGTAAGTACTTTGGCTTGGAAAGGATTACTGTAACTTTATCGTCCAAGATGTTGTCAATCCACATTTAGCATTTGATGGTAAGTACTTTGGCTTGGAAAGGATTACTGTAACTTTATCGTCCAAGATGTTGTCAATCCACATTTAGCATTTGATGGTAAGTGTAGGCTTGGAAAGGATTACTGTAACTTTATCGTCCAAGATGTTGTCAATCCACATTTAGCATTTGATGGTAAGTGTAACATTCATGTTTGTGTGTGCTTCCTCTATTGTTTACGGATGACAACATAATCCTTTCCAAACGAACAAGAACCAAGTTTGTGCTCTTATTTATCTTAAGACCCTACCGCTCTGCCAATTGTATGTGTGGTCCAGCGGAACAACACAGGATTCATAATCATGAGGTTGTGAGTTCTAGTTCCATCGTGGCCAAATCCTTAGGCAAGATACTTAGTCTCAAATGCCTCCGTGACCCAAGCGAGATTGGTAGTTAAAAGGCTAATACAATCTAAGTACTAATATGGTTACACATAAACACATAAACAACATTTATAAGGCACCTTTGCAGAAAGATCAAAGCACCATGAAACAAAAATACTCAAATGGATGTGCGTCGATCCAGCAGCCACATTGATAAAGCAACATGATTGTGACGATTTTCTAATAATAATAATGGCAATCACACTTGGAGAGGAGTCATGTAGGATGGATAAGTGTGCGTTATTAATCTGAGTTATTATTATTTGTTATTATTGTTATTATTATTATTTAAACCAAAGAAGAAAAAAGATTCTGCTTGCTTATTCGAAACCAGACAAGCTTGTCCAAATCATAATTTTCATTCAAAGTGCATTGTAGGGAGTGTGCCTATTATGGTCAGAGAAATATAAAGATCTATGTCCAGTTACATACTAAACTGATATAATTTACTAAGTTGTTTTAAAGGACATTAAGTGGTGTTGAAAATGTTAAATGTTTAAAAATTTACTTCAGAATTCAAGATGAACATTAAAAATTGACATTATTGTTGTTTCTACTAACAAAAACACAGCAAAACTTGATTAAAACAATATCATCGCTATTTATTGAAAAACGCCCTCTATGCAAATATGGTTCGCGTTATGTATCACGCGTACTGCAGGGGAATACTGTCGGACGTAAAATGCTTGTCGCGGCTGTACGAGCATTTTTGAATCGACGTTTTCTTGTACAAAGAGGGCTGGTTTTTCTTAATCCTTATAGGTGTAAGTTCATACATGTAATACAATTATAAAAATATACTAATCCCAGTTTTTATCATAATTGAGGGCGCAGTCTCTCTTAGTGCCCCTTTAAGTCTTTGCAATTACTAAGAATATTAAAATCAACTTCCAGAAGGGTTTTTCATCAATAATGGTAAATCAAATGATGTGAAAGCACAACCTGTGGTCTGCTACAGAGTGGTGTTTGACCGTTCATCACTTGTGTGATTGTGTCAAAGTCAGGTTGCAGGGAAGGATCCTGATGATCCTGCCTCATATCAGTGAATGTTTGAGACCGTTCGTCACTTGTGTGATTGTGTCAAAGTCAAGTTGCCGGGAAGGATCCTGATGACCCTGCCTCATATCACTTGTATGATTGTGTCAAAGTCAGGTTGCAGGGAAGGATCCTGATGACCCTGCCTCATATCACTTGTGTGATTGTGTCAAAGTCAGGTTGCAGGGAAGGATCCTGATGATCCTGCCTCATATCAGTGAATGTTTGAGACCGTTCATCACTTGTGTGATTGTGTCAAGTCAGGTTGCAGGGAAGGATCCTGATGACCCTGCCTCATATCAGTGAATGTTTGACCGTTCATCACTTGTGTGATTGTGTCAAAGTCAAGTTGCAGGGAAGGATCCTGATGACCCTGCCTCATATCAGTGAATGTTTGACCGTTCATCACTTGTGTGATTGTGTCAAAGTCAGGTTGCAGGGAAGGATCCTGATGACCCTGCCTCATATCAGTGAATGTTTGACCGTTCATCACTTGTGTGATTGTGTCAAAGTCAGGTTGCAGGGAAGGATCCTGATGACCCTGCCTCATATCAGTGAATGTTTGACCGTTCATCACTTGTGTGATTGTGTCAAAGTCAGGTTGCAGGGAAGGATCCTGATGACCCTGCCTCATATCAGTGAATGTTTGACCGTTCATCACTTGTGTGATTGTGTCAAAGTCAAGTTGCAGGGAAGGATCCTGATGACCCTGCCTCATATCAGTGAATGTTTGACCGTTCATCACTTGTGTGATTGTGTCAAAGTCAGGTTGCAGGGAAGGATCCTGATGACCCTGCCTCATATCAGTGAATGTTTGACCGTTCATCACTTGTGTGATTGTGTCAAAGTCAGGTTGCAGGGAAGGATCCTGATGACCCTGCCTCATATCAGTGAATGTTTGACCCATGTGCCTGTGTTGCAGGTGGGTTTTTTATGTGAACAGTAGCCCAACAGACATAAACAAGGTTAATGAATTGAGTGATTAGAATTCAAACTGGTAACTCTCTACAAAGAGCTCTGATGGGCCAATCAATTGGTTCACTGCCACTCAGAAAATGTGCATAATACAAGAAACACAAATAGGCAGAGGTTAAAGATGCCAATGAAAGTGACATAAGAATCAGATAAAAGCCCAAACATATAGAGAACAACATCAAAATGTAAATAGAGTAGGTTGTTCAATCCTTCAAACCACTAGGGTTGCTGAAGTGATCAACACTCAAGGTTGGTCACTATTCTTTAGTTGAAGACCACATAATGTGGTTGCAACATCAGTTGCCATTACAATCTCTCAAAACCATTTAATATTTGGATGTTTTAAACATATTTATATGGCTGACAGTATAAACAGTTTTAATCTGCACAATTTATCTTTTTGTATAGATTCTGTTAACAGGACCATGACACCACGTATGCCATGGCATGATATAGCTGCAGTAGTATATGGTAAAGCAGCCACGGATGTATCAAGACATTTTATACAGAGGTGGAATTTTACCAAGGTATGTCAAATTGGATCTTTGCACAGTTGTAAAAAGTATTGTCTCTATCAGCATTGTGCATAATTAAACTCCTGCACACATTGTAGAAACAATATTGTTCTTGAGCCCTGGTCCCATCTGTCCGGGGAACTCACAATTTGAATGTCTTCAATTTGAATTTTCATTGCCTTAAATGTAAAGTGTGCTGAAACACTGCTACAGTGTTGAACAAATCAAGCAAGCATGCACAACTTGATTTGTTTTAATACCTTTAATTCCTAGCTGCCTTTGGAAATTATTAGAACACCATTGTAAAGGTTTTATTATTTCTTGTTTATTTTACTTAAATTGAATTGAAGTCACCATTTTTACCTTGACTTTTCCTTTTCAAAAGCTTTGACTCAGATCACTTATCCAAAAGACTCGGATTTGAATCACATCTGTCTGTGACTTGACTTCTGATTTATTCAGCACAAAGTATTTTCATTTATAAAACGAAAACCTCTCCCAAACTTATCTATACTTTAATACCTATAGACCTAATCTATTCATACTTTATCTGTTTGACCGCCAGAAAGAGAAGGCTACCGGAAGAATCCAATACCCCCTACTGCTTCCTAAATCTACATCCATGATAGAAGTCTCTGAGTACATCCAAGGCTCAGCTGTAGGATGCAAATGTCAGGTATGTACATAGAACCATCAGCCAATTCTAGTAGGGGCAGAGAGTATTGTATATTTTGAGTATTTAGACCAAGGCAAACATTAATTTACATGAAATATTAGTCAAAACTATTTGCTTGTGTATTTTTAGATTGAAAATATTGGAAACAAAAACATGAAATTTCACTTTCTTAAAGAGAAAGCAGAAAACTTTGGGCTCTAGCTTATATATCAAATGGTCCTTAATGTCAAAATGTTGCCTTTTTTCTTCAATTTAAATTATATTTAGTATTTTCTGCCCTCTGTATAAATCACCTCCTCGGTTCATGTGATCAATATGCCCTCTGTCTAGATAAATCATCTCCTTGGTTTATGTGATCAATAAGTTCTCAAAGACCCACATTTAAATGCTAAACATCAGTTTGGACAGTCTGTAGACCCATTTAAGTAATAATTCACCCCTTCACCACTTACAAAAATTCACAATTCTCTGTATATTTATAGCAGTCTTCACCTATATACTCATGCTAGTATTCACTCCTCAAGAGAACTTATTGAATACTGCACCTGTATCAAAACCACTTTTTGTTGTTATTTTTTCGTGAGAAAATACAAATTCTCTTCACCATTTAAAGAAACTTTCAGAGGTGAATTTTATTCCAAATAGATAGCTCTTTATTATCTCAAATAACATAAAGCTAAGTTAAATAGTTGATTAATTTGTTTAATTGTTGTGATGATTCATTTTAGATTCTGCGTTCAGCCTCTACATGGTCAGTAGGTATCAACTGTACAGAGAATTCCATACAACAAGCTTACTTGAAGATCATTAGTGAAGCAAAATACTACTTGTATATTGAGGTGGGTGTAACTGTTACGTATCTTACTATAAATCTGGAAACTGTGTGTGTGTTTATTTGTTTGTTTGTTTGTTATCCTTGGTACTCCGTTAGTTTTGATCAAAGTGTCGCCTACTTTGCATGAAATATTGAGGAATTAACAGGAAGGGTGATCAAGCATATTACAGTGAAATTGGTTAACAATTGGCCCCAAAACAGCAAAAAACCTCTCGAATTTGGCTCACAAATGCCACTAGAATTGCACAAAAGTGTGCGTTGCGCGTACTACCGCGTAATCATACTGTGGTACAGCGTCGCGTGCATGTTTTGCGCAAGGGCTCACTGCCACGGCACTATATGCACTCCTTATGGCACATAAGCCAAACAGGAAATGGTTATAAGCCTGTTAGGGGTTTGTTGTGTAATGTCGGGTGAGGGTAAAACCAAGGGAAATGGTTTAGATAGGTCTAAGGTTATAGTGATGTGGTACAAGTAATGTTTTGTGGTGGTTAATAAAGCAACCTGATTTCTTTACTCTACAATCCAAGGGACAGAGGGTTAATGAAGTAGCCACAGGAAATGGTTTAGGAGGGTTATGATTATATATCAACCTGGTTGGTGTAGTGTGTGTTGGGGGAGGGGCGGTTGTAGGGGGTTTATGTGGTTTCAGAGGTACCGAGGGTTAATGATGTGGTTTGAGAGGTAGGGGTTAATAAAGTAGCCATGGTTAATGGTTTTTAGGACAGATATGGTTATAAATCAACGTGGGGTGGGGGTTGTATGTGGTTTCAGAGGTAGGTACTGTGGCATAACCATCTAGCGGGGACCCAAGCCTCACCTAACTCACTACTACGATGGCTAACTAAAGAGAGTGGAACTAGGCATTTGGATATGGAAAAATAGGTTTTGGATGTAGGCTACAAATTCATAATATCCGTAATGTCCACACATTAACAATATTACCATGCTACCAAGACACTCATTTGTAGAAGTTTATTGTCTTGTCTATATAGATCAAGTCACATTGTATATAGTAACACATATATTAATTGATTAATTTTGTAAATAAAACATTGATTTGTAGCAAATAGACCATTATCTATTTGCGAGGTGTGTCCTTCATTCTATCAAAATTGATATCGAGGGCTCAGAAACACAAAGCCTCATCTCCATATTTCAAAAAATGAGATTTTGGTATCAACATTTTCAGAACACGCAGCCTTATCTCCATAACACAACCACCTTCAAAGTTATAGCCAGTATCACAAGGCCTCATCTTCATCTCCCCAATGTGTTTAAAATTCTTCAATAGTCTTTTCTCAAAATTGTCAAAATGGAGCAGGCCTTGTGTTTATGAGCCCTCGATATATTGATTAGAATCAACCAATCTCGCTGAAGCCGACAAGAATAGTGATTGAAAATGGGGGAAAGCAAAAAACACAAAGCCTGACACTTGCACAAAAACAAAGGCCAAAAAATCGCGGGCATGAAAGCAAGAGCATTGATTGGCCCGGCGCCCGGTAACCAAGAAACACTGACGCATTATTATGCAAATTGATAGGCCCAGCCCAGAGGGTGACTGTCCGCTCCAATAAATAATTTGGTTTATGAAAGTAGGCCTTTCATAAACTTGATTATCTCAGTTATTTTGGGCAAAATGTCAAAACAAATTCTCAGTGAAAAGAGTAGAACAATATTTTGTAGTCAAGTAAACCATTTTGTATATCCATTACTCTAAACCTTTCATCTATATATTTTAACCTTACATGCATGCATGCACCTGTCACTACCAATCATCATCTATAGAACCAATTCTTCATCACTATATCTGGTGATAATGAGGTGATTGAGAATCAAATAGCAGATGCTCTATATAACAGGATACTCAAAGCTCACAGGTAGGTCTAGAGACCAATCATGATTGACTTCTAACATTTAATCCAATAACTTTACCGATAAAATCTGCTATTTCAATTATGGCAACACTTACCATCATCATTGACTTTCGTTATTTAAGCCTGGGGGAGGGGGGGCACTCCATGTGATTCCACTCTCAAAAACTACCCTTAAAGTGGATACACAAAAAATGGAAAAGTGACCCTTAACAAGGATTATAACTTGACGAATCATACTCATATCAAAGGTCCTCAAGAGTTTAGTTTAGACTGAAAACAAATGTATGAAGTAGTTGTGTGATTCAGTTTTGTTAGTAAATTTGTATTATAGGCCTAACCATTTTCAGCTATTTTAACAATGATGACACACGACTATCGGCCAAAGCAACCCTTAAGAACACTTCCTTCATGTCAAAGGTGCAGAAATCTCAACCCATACTAATTTGTGTTATTTTGACCAGTATGATTCTGATAATCATATCTATAATGTGATAGAATAATAATTATATTATATTATTATCTAATAAAAAACATCATTTTGTTATTATATAATTGAGACAAATCACAGAAATGTTGTTGTATATAAGTATACAAATTAAGAAATGCGTTATATTTCATTAAAAAAACAAAACACCACCAATAAAGTATATTTGCAGTGGTATATTATAACAGTGTTTTGCTTCATTTGCATTGTTATGTATATATATATTTGTAGTAAATACAATAACAAGCATGATGATTATATCACGATTATCACGAAATAAAAGAAAAAGTCTGATCCTATCATGAAATGAAAGGAAAAATCTGATAATCTTACGAGTAAAAGTCTATATGTAATGCTGTGCAAGATGACCATATATTGGATTGCAGCTTGAGTGTGTTACTATATATACGATTCGGCAAGATGAAAATCATGATGGCTATGGAAATAACACAAGGGCTGCGATGGATCATATTATAACACCGCAGACCTGATGGTACTCCAGGGCCAATTCAAGTCACAGTGCAGTGTATTGGAAGATGGCTTCTTGGCAAACACAAAATTAGGTCTCAATCAATAGAATCAAGCTTATTTATTACAATTTTTAAGCTTGAATACTTTTTTATGGCTATTTACTCAAATTTGAGCATGTGGAAGGAGATTTGGATCATTTCACTACTGGTGGGCATGATTTGTGCAACCATTGTTCGCAAATGTCAAATCAGGACCATTTTGAATACTGTATGTGAGATCGTGCGTACGTGAGAGAAATAGCATTGCATTTGCAAGCAGGGCTGTGCGATTGAAGTTGCCAACTTTGCACATCAAAATCATCCAAACTTTCACTAAATTCAAGTTCAGAGCACCTAATTCATCCTCTCTGAATCCCTCAAAATCATTATTTTTGCCAGAATCATCGTCAAATACATGGATAAAAAGCTCGCTTCACACCACCACCACTGCAGACCGGGCGTCATGTTTTGATCGATGACGTCATTGAAAACAATTTAGAAACTTAATCATAATTATTTGGTGTAAATTTCATTTTGGTCTGAAAAAGGTCATCCAATTTGCTGCAATGATCAGGTACACACATTATCTTTAGCACTTTCCTTAATTTATGTAATAACTTTTTTTCTGATGAAAAAGGAAAATAAATAAATAATATTCATCCAGTCAGAAACCTGCTTCTATCTGCCAGATGGCAGTATTTTAGAGTTGAAATCGAAGGTAGCCGCTCGCTATCGGGAGCGGGCAGTCGCGGGTGGGGTCCAGAGTGCACAACGGAGCCGGGGTAAATCCAGGATGTTTTGTGGCGCATATATGCCCTGCTGGCGGAGGAAGTGTTAACGCTGATTCAGGTTAAAAAAGACATCCGGCCTTATTCTGTTTTTCGTTCATGCGATGATTACAACATTTTACTGCCCCACCCCTGGGTATTAATGTTGTGCAGTGGTCGACACGACATTAATCATGTTTCTATTTGAATGCAAAAGGTTATTGGTGGTGTTGGCCTGAATAGAAAAATATGATCACCCCTCCATAACCACCAAAATAACCCAGTATTTATGGGTTATGGTGGTGATTTTAGTAGGGAGCTTTCGATTTGGACGACAGACGCTTCTACGACAGTTAGATGACACCTCGAGTCATGTGCGCATGCGTCGACTTAGCAATCCGTCGGTCGTCCAATTTCTGGGACCTGTCGTCGACCTGTCTTAGGGAGCTTTCGATTTGCACGAAGGATGAATCTAGGACGGTTGAATGACACTTTGAGTCATGTGCAAATGCGTCAATTTGTTCATCCATTGGTCCTCTCAATGCTACAACGCGTAAAGGGACTAACAACCGTCGTGGTGACGACGGCAACATTTTTGTTTACTGTCGTAAAAGCGTCCGTCGTGCAAATCGAAAGCTGAAAACCGGTCCCAGAAATTGGATGACAGACGGAGTGCTAAGTCGACGCATGCGCACATGACTCGAGGTGTCATCTTACCGTCGTCGTAGTAAGCGTCCGTCGTCCAAATCGAAAGCTCCCTAATGTTGATCTTATATAGTAACAGACTGAAAACCATAGCCGGGTGTGGCCGCATACTGGCTTGATCTCCATCAACATATTTTTAGGACATGTACTATCCTTAGTAAAGACTAATCAAAAACTGATTGCTGGTTACACCATTTCATTCCAGAAACAAGGAGACATTCCGTGTGTATGTGATGTTACCTTTACTGCCAGCATTTCAAGGAGAGGTTGGTGGTGATGGGGGTGGAGCTATACATGCTATCCTACACTGGGAATACAAGTCTATATGTCAAGGGGATAACTCACTACTACGGAGGCTAACTAAAGAGGGTGGAAGTAAGTCTTATTATTAAGGGTGATGGGGGTGGAGCTATACATGCTATCCTACACTGGGAATACAAGTCTATATGTCAAGGAGATAACTCACTACTAAGGAGGCTAACTAAAGAGGGTGGAAGTAAGTCTTATTATTAAGGGTGATGGGGGTGGAGCTATACATGCTATTCTACACTGGGAATACAAGTCTATATGTCAAGGAGATAACTCACTACTACGGAGGCTAACTAAAGAGGGTGGAAGTAAGTCTTATTATTAAGGGTGATGGGGGTGGAGCTATACATGCTATCCTACACTGGGAATACAAGTCTATATGTCAAGGAGATAACTCACTACTAAGGAGGCTAACTAAAGAGGGTGGAAGTAAGTCTTATTATTAAGGGTGATGGGGGTGGAGCTATACATGCTATCCTACACTGGGAATACAAGTCTATATGTCAAGGAGATAACTCACTACTAAGGAGGCTAACTAAAGAGGGTGGAAGTAAGTCTTATTATTAAGGGTGATGGGGGTGGAGCTATACATGCTATCCTACACTGGGAATACAAGTCTATATGTCAAGGGGATAACTCACTACTACGGAGGCTAACTAAAGAGGGTGGAAGTAAGTGTCGATATTACATGTAATGTGAGTGGTGAAGATGATCATAGCTATACTCTATTTATCTTCTTCCGGACAGTGATGTAATTTAACAGGCACAGCATTTATGGATCTTCAGTATTTCCACATGTATGGGTATACGCCAGCGCTTTGAGTAGGCAGGCATGTTTGTGATGCGAATAGTAAATGATGCAGTTTGATGTCACTTTCTTGTGATAGATAAATAAACTATAGATACCATCTAGCATTTACCTTTAGATGAAAAAAAATTGAAGTGTGTAACATTTAAACCATTCAGTAAGTTGATAACAAAAGCCCTAAACATTGATAATTAAAACTACCAATTATCAGGCAATTCCAATTTGGCCTGAAGTAAGCTACATGTAGCATACTTATGTAATAGGGCATACATTTTGGAAAGCTATATGTTTCTAAAATAACAGTTAATTTAAATTCCCTAGGCATGAGGTGTGTTGTGAGGTTTTGAAGTTCTGTTTCCAACAAAATCATTTATTTCATAAATAGTGTCAGTGGCATTACATAGTGATGTATAGTATTATAGTCTGTGGTATTACATAGTGATGTATGGTAATCTTTGGTCAATTTTGTGATGTGTAACCTATTGTTTTGAAATATCTATTTCTATATTCCCAAAGCCAAAAACTGATTAGTTAATTGGTAATCACAAAATTGATTTGTTCTACAAAAAGCTAATACAAATCTTGTATGAACAAAGTGACGTATACACTATGCGTACTATGTAATACCACCAACAATTTAAAGTGTTAATGTTGCCATAATTTTAGAATATTTGCACTAATCTTGACTAATTACACTTAATTTGAACTTGAGTAACTCATGCATACAATGTCATATGTATTGTACCTCCTCTTAATAAATAATTATCTCTAATGTTTTCATTTCAAGTCAATGATCCCAGAAAGTACATCACGTTCTATGGCTTACGTAACCATGGCGAGTTATGCGGCAACCTAGTGACAGAGTTAATCTACATCCACTCAAAGCTGATCATTGCAGATGACAACACAGTCCTTATAGGGTCAGCCAATATCAATGATAGGAGTATGCTGGGTACACGAGATAGTGAATTGGCAATACTGGTGCATGATACAGAGTTTGTACCTAGTAAAATGAATGGTAAACCATACCAGGCAGGAAGATATGCGTCTGGACTGAGACAGTGGCTCTTCAAGTAAGTATTTGCTTTCAGGGAAATAGTTGGTAATAGAAAGGGCTATATAAAGATTTTTTATATAATTTTCTCAATTCAATTTTGTATTCAGTGAGTATACAGTATCTGTGCACGGTTTGTGCCAAAAAAAAGGAAGTTTCAGTGCATTGGCTCATTGGTCCTGAAATTATTCAATTATATGGAGGATATGCTTTGATCTAGCAGAATGCGGGAATTGAACAAGTTATATATTATGAAAAATTATTTTGGTGATAAATAGTCTGTAGCCACTTTTAGAAAATAAATATAAAATCATAATGATAAACTTACTCACCAAGTTTACATGCTTGTATCAGATAATTGATCTGAGAGACTTTTTAAAATGAAAACAAAATGAAATACCATGATCAGTCAAAGACGCATTTATATTGTTTTCGCATGAAATGAAGTGGGCATCTTTAAGAGACCTGTTTAATATCAAATCAAATAAACACTCTCAAAATATCAGTTGCAATAATGGTTTTAATTGTAACCATGTATTTGACTTTACAGAGAGCATCTTGGTGTGTTGGGCGGACATTGTGATATTGATGTATCAGATCCAATCAAATCTGATTTCTATAAAAGTATATGGATGAAGGTGGCTAGTGATAATACTGCTATATATGAACAGGTAGGTGTTTGTCCTGCTAGGCATGGGTGTGTTGTGCGAACATTGTGATATTGATGTATCAGATCCAATCAAATCTGATTTCTATAAAAGTATATGGATGAAGGTGGCTAGTGATAATACTGCTATATATGAACAGGTAGGTGTTTGTCCTGCTAGGCATGGATGTGTTGTGCGGACATTGTGATATTGATATATCAGATCCAGTGTCATCTGCATCTTTTCTATAAAAGTATATGGATGAAAGTGGCTAGTGATAATGCTGCTATATAAACAGGCAGGTGTATTACTCTTAATTAACTAACAAAACAAACTGTGCTATTGAACATATTGTCACGTACCGCCCAAATATATAACAACTCACTGAGGCATACCAGCAACATTTTAGAGCACCAGCCGGGATTTGAACCCAGGACCTTCCGCACAAATTTTGAGCGCCAGCGTAAAGACCAAAAGGGAACTTCTCCGTCGGGTCTATGACACTAACATATACCTTGTTACCATATTACCAACACAAGCCCATACTGGCAGTCTTCCTTTGACATCCCTACACAGACATAGATGAGCATAAAGCAATCAACACTAAGAAATGAATTGCTTACTTCCAGTATGGAATTCATAATCAAACACTTTTATAAGCTTCTAAGAGATGTCAGAACATAGAATAACTTATCAGAGTAACTTATTCAGGGTTTAAGTATTGATACATTGCAGTGTACCAGCACATACTGGTAGTCTTCCTTTGACAAATCTCTACACAGACATAGATGAGCATAAAGCAATCAACACTAATAAATGTATTGCTTACTTCCAGTATGGAATTCATGATCAAACACTTTTATAAGCTTCTAAGAGATGTCAGCACATAGAATAACTTATTCAGAGTAACTTATTCAGGGTTTTAGTATTGATTCATTGTGTATAACACATTTGTGACCATTCCCATCTATTCCCCCGTAAAAGGGGCTTCTGTTGTTTAAATTAAAGATTGAGATTTTATTTTCTTGCAAAAGTGAATTTTAGAAACTTTTAAAATGAATATTTCGTTTGATACATTTGGTGAATGCATTCAGATTGTATGTGAAATATTAGGTGTTTTGTCATGCTTTATTTCCTCAATATCTTAAAATGCATACTGCTGACAAACAATCCCTTTTGATGTGACTTGTCATATTTATAATATGAACTTAAAGACACCATCATGAGTATGACCCTTGTTCATATGTGACGCGATCAAGCGGAATGAGGCGTATATATGTCAGGAATATGGATTTTGAGTTATGGGTAAAAGGAAATGACACATTTTTATGCTTTACCTTGTTTTCTCAATTAGTAAACTGTTTGTAACTTAAAAACTAGAAGTTCAATTTTAGTTTGAACTTAATAATATGAACTTGAAGACACCATCATGAGTATGACCCTTGTTCATATGTGACTTGATAAGCGGATTGAGTCGTATATATGTCAGGAATATGGATTTTGAGTTATGGGTAAAAGGAAATGACAAATTCTTATGCTTTACCTCGTTTTCTCAATTGGTAAACTGTTTGTAACTTAAAAACTAGAAGTTCAATTTTAGTGGGGTTTGGACCATACTGTAGCATTTTCACCTGCATTTGAATGATGGACAAACAAATTTCACTTGATCACGTCACATATTGTAACTTTCTGTATTTTCACAGGTGTTCAAGTGTGTGCCCACAGATTCCGCCACAACATTTGTTTCCCTTGCTGAGTACAGGAAATCACAAGGACTCTGTAAAACCAATCCAGATGCTGCAAGAAAAGAACTCAAAGATGTCAAAGGTTATCTGGTGTGGATTCCTCTGCAGTTCTTGAGTGGAGAAGACTTACAACCAAAGCTAACTACTCAAGAGGGAATTGCTCCAATTAAACTGTGGACTTAACCAGGATTTAGGGTAATTCATAAACCTGGTTAAATCCACATATTTGACAAAGGTTATCTGGTATGGATTCCTGGAAGACTTACAACCAAAGCTAATTACTCAACAAGGGTTTGGGGAAATTGATAAACCTGGTTAATTCCAAACCTGGTTAATTCCAAACCAGGGTTCTGTGAAAATTATAAACCTGGTTAAATCCACATAAAGGTGATTGCACCAATAATTAGGGTACTGTGAAATTGGTAAACCAGGTTAAAGCTGCATACAGTTGGTTGCACCAATAACAAGGGACTGTGAAATGTTGATAAACCTAGTTAAGTCCACACATTATGGGATCATACCAAACAAAATGTAAACTTAACCAGTGTCTGTGAACATGATAAACCTGATAAAGTCCATACATAGGTGATTGCACTAATAACCAGGGACTATAAAATTGATAAACCTGGTTAAGTCCACACATTAAGGGATTGTACCAAACAATGTAGACTTTACCAGGATCTGAAAAAATGATTAACCTGGTAAAGTCCACATTAAGGTGCATTGACCAATAACAAGACATGACACAATGACTAGAATACAGGCTGACAGCAACCCCTTAAGGGAGGTGACAAGAAATGTAAACACTACACAACAACTCTTTATACAACTCAGTGTTAAACTTGTTCATGAAAAAACTCATAGGATGCAATTGTATTTGTATTTAACTCAATGTTTTGATATTGACAGCAAACCTTTATACCAATGTAGAGTGTATAGGTTCCTTTCATCCATCCAGTCCATCTTTAAAGGTCAATGTGTAGTGAAGTCATGTGTAAATGGAAACTTCTGTATGTAACACAAGGCATAACAATAATTGCTATATGAATATACGTACGCTATAGTTTGATCAGCTCCAATCTAGCAACGCCTCATTACAGCAGCGAATGAATGCAGAAGGATGCGGGTACACATATGAAGGCAACAAACAAACTGGGCATCATATGTGTGGGGTGTGTGTGTTGCCAAAACCGTGTGTATAGGCCATAATTGTGTGTGTACGCTTGGAATAATTTTGTGCACAGGATGACAAAACCAAATCTTTCTTGCCAATTAGGGCATGCGTGGTCCAACATATGCATTCTCGCTCCACATTACAAAGGTTGTGGGGTAGAGTTGTGTCCTTAGGCAAGGGACTTTACCTTGTTTACCAAGTTCTGAAGGTAATAATATTTGATTAATTCTTGAGTTATGAAGTTATTTTTAGCTTCCAAGCTATGTTCATAATATAAGCATTTACTGGAGCACCTCATCATTTTTAGGCTTTAAATTCTTGAGACAAAACTGTCTTGACCTTCATAATTTTGTTGATATTATTTTTGTAATCAAATGGGGTTTCTTCATCATCTTTCAAAGCCTAATTTGTGGAGTTGATTATGCAAGGCAAAAAAGTCACCAATTTAAGAAGAATTTTGTCTTCAACTCTGACCGCCTGACTGACACTAAAACAGACAGGTATTAGAGTAGAAGAATAAATAATATTTTCTCGAACCAATAAATGGGAATGCAATATGATGATTATGTTGTGCAATTAACAAACTAAACACATGCAATAAATAATCCGTAGTAAACATTGAATGATTTTTAGGCGACAAAAAAGAAACCCTTTTCTACGGGCCCGACTGACCCTTTTTAAATTTGTGAATAAACTTAACACACAAATTAATACTGAACCACAATTTTCTTTTTTTTTAACTTGTAAAAATACGGCAAATGTTTATAGACATTGGGGATCATTTTGATCATTTTGAAAGAAAAAAGAAAGAAAAAACCCAGACAAACTGATCCACCAACCTGCGAGGTTCGTTCGTCCGTAGAGGGGGGATTTGACCAACTAATCCACCAACCTAAGAGGTTCGTTTGCCCGTAGAGGGGGGATTTTCGCCGCCTTGTTTATGTATTTTAACTAGTGAAATATTTCCTGCCGTAAATGATTTATTTTAGTATTTGGATTATTTCAAGGTATGTGTGATTTATACATTAATTTAGAATTTATATGTGTATATAATTGTAAGAATTTAAATGTAACAATCTTGATAGGTAGATTTCTCTCACTTATCAGGATAAGATGTAGTACTCTTTATTTCAATCTGCCCGTGTTAGCCGTCCATGGTTCATATATTGTGTATGAGATTATTATTTCAAAAAGAGTGACATTTTAGAAATGTTTGTTTGGATATACTCGCGTAATATCATTAGATGATAGGGTGAGCATATGTTACCCGTCATGTCAAAATGGACATGTAGATGGCATGACTTTCATTTTTGTTGCCGATTCTGAGCTTTAAAATGGTGGATTCTGAAGAAATTTGGATTTTGGAAACACAAGATATGAGTTCAAAAGCATTTTATTTTGTATTATTCTCTGTATTTTGCACCAACTTTATTAGCCTGTATCTCAAAACAGTATTTTCGCCGACAACTTGTCCTTTTCAGTGCGAGTAGTCAATGTTTAAATAACTTATAAGTAACTCTCTATTGGACAAAGATAATAAAGTGTGCATCTTTTACATTACTAAGGTATACTTAAAGGTAGATGTTCCGATTTATGGCCCGATTTCAACTTGATGTTTTGTATTCAAAGTTTGAGTTGCATAACTCCAACGGTTCTTATTTAAAAGCATAAGGTAACAAGGTAAGGACATTTGCCCATTGAGCAGCACACAAACTGGCCTGGTGGTTAACCACCTTTGACAGTAACTCGCTCCATTTTGGCCTATAACTTCTAAATGGAACATATCTTGTGCCAAACATTTTACGAAAATAATGAGAAAAAAATGGGGTTTCTTCTGATATCAAAATATGTTGATGGGCAAAAAAAAGCTAAAGTGATCGGAACATCCACCTTTAACAAATAGTTATCTGGTGCTGGCCACATTTAATTAATCCATATAATTGTAATGAATATTTATTTTATATTAATTTTATATAAATTTGTGCTCTTATGCAGGTGAATTTGTACATTTATGTTCCAAAGATTGTGTATAAAATATGAATCTCTATTTTTAAATTGCAATATGATTTTATAACATGTATAATAATTTATAAGTTGGATTATTGTTTGATTCAAACCATCAATATTGTTACTAAACTGCTCAAAAAAGTTTGGAAATTTTTTTCAATCACAATTTTGTCAAATACACTCGTCAAAAGAAGTTCCTGGACACTCATTGAAGTTCAAATATTTCACATAAATATTTAATATAAATTAAACAATTGCAAGTCAAAATAAGCAGACAATAATTCTCTATCATGACTGTATGAAATTAAGATGTACGCATTCATGCATGGCTGAGCACATTCATTAAGCAATGGTAAGGTGCGTAAAAGGAAATTGCAAGAAATGAGCATTTACAGTCATTTGAATGGAGGGAGTATCCAATTTTTTGCAATCTTCTTGCCATTGTCAAGTGAATGGGATCTGCCATGCATGAGTGATCATGTCTAAATTCCATGTTAAGCTGTTAGAAGATTACTTTCTGCTTATTTTGATATACAATTATATATATATAATCATATATATAATTATATATATTCTATTAAATATTAATTTAATTTAAGTGTCCAAGAACTTCTTTTGCCGAGTGTATCTCGGGATGTTCATTTAGTGTAATATATCATGTAAAAGCTGATGTGTTCTTCTTTACAATGATATCCGATTTGTAGCAATTCCCTTTTCCAGTGCTCAGCCACATGTTTGAGAACATTGGGAGGTCCCAATCTGAAAGTATTTACAAATCAATAGATCATCGCACTACACTGTAGTGGTCTATGTAAACACTTCATTGAACAGACGACAAAGATGTTCTTTTGAGCACGAAATAGTGTTGATTTTGGCACATTCAGATTATGAACTCTCCATGCTCTCAAGCAAGTAGCTGAGCTCTGGAGCAAGGTATTGCTTCAAATTTGGTATCATTGTAAAGATAAACACATCAGCATAATACAGCTTTACATGGATATAAAACTTAATGAACATATTCCGCGATATTTGAACAAATTGTGATTGAAAACAATTTCAAACTTTTTTTGAGCAGTTTATATTTGAAATGTACATTATTTTTATTATAATCTTATCAGAACAAAATACGCAATCTGAGGCTTTTGATTTAAAACTAATATAAATTTTGCCCAGTTTGTTTATGTATGCAAGGGAGCATCCATTTAATGCAATATCCTTGTTTTATAGCTATGTGCCTATGTTTTTCTATGTAAATATCATACAACTTGTCTACATGATTATGGTAATATGCCACTAGATCCACTCTCTAGTTGAGCGGGGATGTATTTGACCTAAAAGTTAAAAGTCCAAACTTTTTGTGAGCAGTTTACATGAAATGCTTTACAACACAAACAACTCGGATGTCAAAAAGGTGCTATGCAGATACTTCATTTTATGAATGAGCTGGCAATAAAGTAAGGTTGTGCTTATGTCTTGACTAATATGACAACTCTTACAATTCTACTCCAATTCATAGAAAATACATTTTAATTTTGTAATCATGAATAATTTAAAGACTGATTGATGGGTATCTCAATTGCACTCACAAAGAGTGTCACTGTTTTTAAACTCATTTCGTATTAAATGTATCACACAATTTTCTTTTATGCTTAAAAAACATGTTGATCTTTTCAGTCTAAAACATTGCGAGATGTTTTAAGAATGGTTGAATATCTACTATGACTTATTACATTGATATTATTTAACCTTCCTCATCTGCAAGGGTGATAAAAAGTTTATGAAACAATTCTTTGGTATGCCTGTCGGTATGAATATGAAATAGTTTTAAATTTTTAAAAATTCAATTAAAAAGACTTCTTTCCCAAACCCATAAATTCTTTTATAACTAATGGGTTTAAATATTGACTCCTTATGAGGGGAATGTTAAAACTATTCACCTAGGTTGTCTTGAGATTGTTGACCTACTATTCTAAGAGGTCAAAGTTAAAATTAGAAGGCAATATAGTCTCAAGAATATTGAGGGCGAATAGCTTTTACTATCCTTCAAATGAAGAACAGTCAGTATTTGTTTATATACTATTTTGAGCTGTGCAATAGTAAAGACTATTACCCAGCTAAAATTATACTGATCTGTGTATTAGACCAAGTAATATAAATAACATGTTTCTCGTCCCGGGGCCATCAATTTTGGACGCCGCATCAATATTTTTGTTATTTACTTCCTTTTTTTTAAAACCTTTAATTTTTTTTTAAAAAACGCTTTTACGATTTACAAATTCGATAAAAATGACTCCTGTATCACATTCTTACATTTTTACAACGGTTTAACCATGGTATCGGGTAGAGTATACATAGTAAACTTAATATTTTTAATATTGTGGATTCATGGCAAATCATGCGTGTGCCACAAGCTATACAGACATACTTGACAGTTGGGATGTTCTTTAAATTAGTCACAGGGGTCATGTAAATAGCAAAAAAATAGTAAATAGTAAGTTCCCCCCTAACCAACTTTGGAAAAATGTCCGGATGAGAAATATGTTATTTATTTTACTTGGCCTTACACAAAATAACAATTCTGACACATACATTTGGGTAAATCTAGTTTTATAATTATCACAAACCTCTACTGCTGATGTGTAATTTCATCAAGATTTTATGGAGAAAACATTAACAATGTTGCTGTACAGTTTCTTAACATGAATTTCTTTTGGATATACAAATATTAATTCAATAAAATGTTTTAATAAATAAAATTATAAGAAAATGACTTACTATCTGTCGTGTTGTTTCTTAATTTACAGGGTGAGTTAGAAAGAATAGCTATATCTTAACATTCTGTTCAAATGCAGCTTTCTAAAATCAGCCAACCATGGGATTACTATGTGTTAGTGCTGCCGTGTGGATAAGCTTGAAAATGAAGGGCATTACTAAAATTGATGATCAATTCAAAAAATCTTTCTTAATTACACAATCTTTCTAGTCCCCCCATATGATTGATTTTTAATACTTGCCTGAAATATTTTTGATGCTTTTGTCCAAAAGTGCCCATCCTGAATCGCCTTGTTCTCTACTAAACATCTGCTAATGTATTAAAAATATTGATATAATTATAGGACAAGCTCTGAGATTTGCATTATAAACACATCACCAAAAGTAAGTCCCCTTCTCAACAGTTCGTCATAACATCTCAAGGTAAAACATTTTACCAATAAAACTTTATTATAAATAATCTTATGACTGTTTCCCAAGTGTTATTTGAAAATGAAAGATGTCCATGACTTCATGGCTGAATGAGCTCAAATGGAAGACAAAAACTGGCCGCCTCAAAAGTCACAAAAGTGTATGAATGGCTTCTTACTAATGAAAAACACATGTGGTTGAGTGAATATTACTGTAATGTGTAATCAATTCATGATCATTCAGCCATGTAAATCCCCTTCTTGGCTCAGAGCTTAGCACGATGAGTTATGACCTTTGAGAAGGGTAGTTTTTCGTCTTCGATTTGAACTCATTCAGCCATGAAGTCGGGGACATCTTTCATTTTCAAGCAGCACTTAGGAAACAGTCATAAGATTATTTCTAACTTAGTTTTATCGATAAAATGTTTTACCTTACGATGTTATGATGAACTGTTTTGAGGGGACTTACGTTTGGTGATGTGTTTATGTCGACTGAGAACAATGCTTTGTTGCTGAGCTATCAGATCAAATCTGTCACGATGTTCTAAAATTATTTGCTCACCTCAAGGACAAACTCCCAAAATGAATCATATCAATGAAAACAATATATAATTGATCTATTACAAAAGCCATAAATCCAAATCCTATTAGTTATGGTTCAATTGTAGAGCTGTATATTCATGAGCTCATTATTTCTTATAAAATGTGATGTGCCGACCGGGATGGTTTGATATGTCCGAGTGCAGCACAGTGGTTTCATTAACAGATGGACGGACATACTGATGCGAAATGTCCAAGTGTAGCAGATATGGTCATTAACAGATGGACGTACTGATGAGAAATGTCGGAGTGTAACAGATTGTGTTCGTTTACAGATGGACATACTGATGAGAAATGTCCGAGTGTAGCAGATTGGGTTCATTAACAGATGGACATACTGATGAGAAATGTCCGAGTGTAGCAGATTGGGTTCATTAACAGATGGAAATACTGATGAGAAATGTCCGAGTGTAGCAGATTGGGTTCATTAACAGATGGACGTACTGATGAGAAATGTCCGAGTGTAGCAGATTACGTTCATTAACAGATGGACATACTGATGACAAATGTCCAAGTGTAGCAGATCGGGTTCATTAACAGATGGACGTACTGATGAGAAATGTCCGAGTGTAGCAGATTGGTTCATTAACAGATGGACATATGAGAAATGTTCGAGTGTAACAGATTGGGTTCATTTACAGATGGACATACTGATGAGAAATGTCCGAGTGTAGCAGATTGGGTTCATTAACAGATGGAAATACTGATGAGAAATGTCCGAGTGTAGCAGATTGGGTTCATTAACAGATGGACGTACTGATGAGAAATGTCCGAGTGTAGCAGACTGGGTTCATTAACAGATGGTCATACTGATGAGAAACGTCCGAGTCTCGCAGATTGGTTCATTAACAGATGGACATACCGATGAGAAATGTCAGAGTGTAGCAGATTGGGTTCGTTAACAGATGGAAATACTGATGAGAAGTGTCCGAGTGTAGCAGATTGTGTTCATTTACAGATGGACATACTGATGAGAAATGTCCGAGTGTAGCAGACTGGGTTCCTTTACAGATGGACATACTTATGAGAAATGTCCGAGTGTAGCAGATTGGGTTCATTAACAGATGAACATACTGATGAGAAATGTCCGAGTGTAGCAGATTGTGTTCATTTACAGATGGACATACTGATGAGATGAGAAGTGTACGAGTGTAACAGATTAGGTTCATTAACAGATGGACATACTGATGAGCAATGTCCGAGTGTAACAGATTGTGTTCATTTACAGATGGACATACTGATGAGAAATGCCCGAGTGTAGCAGATTGGGTTCAATAACAGATGGACATACTGATGAGAAATGTCAGAGTGTAACAGACTGGGTTCATTAACAGATGGACATACTGATGAGAAATGTCCGAGTGTAGCAGATTGGGTTCATAAACAGATGGACATACTGATGAGAAATGTCCGAGTGTAGCAGATTGGGTTCATAACAAATGGACATACTGATGAGAAATGTCCGAGTGTAACAGATTGGGTTCATTAACAGATGGACATACTGATGAGAAATGTCCAAGTGTAGCAGATTGGGTTCATTACAGATGGACATACTGATGAGAAATGTTCGAGTGTAGCAGATTAGGTTCATTAACAGATAGACATACTGATGAGAAATGTCCGAGTGTAGCAGATTGGGTTCATAAACAGATGGACATACTGATGAGAAATGTCCGCATGTAGCAGATTGGGTTGAGTAACAGGTGGACATACTGATGAGAAATGTCCGAGTGTAGCAGATTAGGTTCATTAACAGATAGACATACGGATGAGAAATGGCCGAGTGTAGCAGATTAGGTTCATTAACAGATGGACATACTGATGAGAAATGGCCGAGTGTAGCAGATTGGGTTCATAAACAGATGGACATACTGATGAGAAATGGCCGAGTGTAGCAGATTGGGTTCAATAACAGATAGACATACTGATGAGAAATGTCCAAGTGTAGCAGATTGGGTTCATTAACAGATGTACATACTGATGAGAAATGGCCGAGTGTAGCAGATTGGGTTCATAAACAGATAGACATACGGATGAGAAATGTCCGAGTGTAGCAGATTGGGTTCATTAACAGATGGACATACTGATGAGAAATGTCCAAGTGTAGCAAATTGGGTTCATTAACAGATGGACATACTGATGAGAAATGGCCGAGTGTAGCAGATTAGGTTCATTAACAGATAGACATACTGATGAGAAATGTCCGAGTGTAGCAGATTGGGTTCATTAACAGATGGACGTACTGATGAGAAATGTCCGAGTGTAGCAGATTACGTTCATTAACAGATGGACATACTGATGACAAATGTCCAAGTGTAGCAGATCGGGTTCATTAACAGATGGACGTACTGATGAGAAATGTCCGAGTGTAGCAGATTGGTTCATTAACAGATGGACATATGAGAAATGTTCGAGTGTAACAGATTGGGTTCATTTACAGATGGACATACTGATGAGAAATGTCCGAGTGTAGCAGATTGGGTTCATTAACAGATGGAAATACTGATGAGAAATGTCCGAGTGTAGCAGATTGGGTTCATTAACAGATGGACGTACTGATGAGAAATGTCCGAGTGTAGCAGACTGGGTTCATTAACAGATGGTCATACTGATGAGAAACGTCCGAGTCTCGCAGATTGGTTCATTAACAGATGGACATACCGATGAGAAATGTCAGAGTGTAGCAGATTGGGCTCGTTAACAGATGGAAATACTGATGAGAAGTGTCCGAGTGTAGCAGATTGTGTTCATTTACAGATGGACATACTGATGAGAAATGTCCGAGTGTAGCAGACTGGGTTCCTTTACAGATGGACATACTTATGAGAAATGTCCGAGTGTAGCAGATTGGGTTCATTAACAGATGAACATACTGATGAGAAATGTCCGAGTGTAGCAGATTGTGTTCATTTACAGATGGACATACTGATGAGATGAGAAGTGTACGAGTGTAACAGATTAGGTTCATTAACAGATGGACATACTGATGAGCAATGTCCGAGTGTAACAGATTGTGTTCATTTACAGATGGACATACTGATGAGAAATGCCCGAGTGTAGCAGATTGGGTTCAATAACAGATGGACATACTGATGAGAAATGTCAGAGTGTAACAGACTGGGTTCATTAACAGATGGACATACTGATGAGAAATGTCCGAGTGTAGCAGATTGGGTTCATAAACAGATGGACATACTGATGAGAAATGTCCGAGTGTAGCAGATTGGGTTCATAACAAATGGACATACTGATGAGAAATGTCCGAGTGTAACAGATTGGGTTCATTAACAGATGGACATACTGATGAGAAATGTCCAAGTGTAGCAGATTGGGTTCATTACAGATGGACATACTGATGAGAAATGTTCGAGTGTAGCAGATTAGGTTCATTATAACAGATAGACATACTGATGAGAAATGTCCGAGTGTAGCAGATTGGGTTCATAAACAGATGGACATACTGATGAGAAATGTCCGCATGTAGCAGATTGGGTTGAGTAACAGGTGGACATACTGATGAGAAATGTCCGAGTGTAGCAGATTAGGTTCATTAACAGATAGACATACGGATGAGAAATGGCCGAGTGTAGCAGATTAGGTTCATTAACAGATGGACATACTGATGAGAAATGGCCGAGTGTAGCAGATTGGGTTCATAAACAGATGGACATACTGATGAGAAATGGCCGAGTGTAGCAGATTGGGTTCAATAACAGATAGACATACTGATGAGAAATGTCCAAGTGTAGCAGATTGGGTTCATTAACAGATGTACATACTGATGAGAAATGGCCGAGTGTAGCAGATTGGGTTCATAAACAGATAGACATACGGATGAGAAATGTCCGAGTGTAGCAGATTGGGTTCATTAACAGATGGACATACTGATGAGAAATGTCCAAGTGTAGCAAATTGGGTTCATTAACAGATGGACATACTGATGAGAAATGGCCGAGTGTAGCAGATTAGGTTCATTAACAGATAGACATACTGATGAGAAATGTCCGAGTGTAGCAGATTGGGTTCATAAACAGATGGACATACTGATGAGAAATGTCCGAGTGTAGCAGATTAGGTTCATTAACAGATGTACATACTGATGAGAAATGTCCGAGTGTAGCAGATTGGGTTCATAAACAGATAGACATACTGATGAGAAATGGCCGAGTGTAGCAGATATGGTTCATTAACAGATGGACATACTGATGAGAAATGTCCGAGTGTAGCAGATTGGGTTCATTAACAGATGTACATACTGATGAGAAATGTCCGAGTGTAGCAGATTGGATTCATAAACAGATAGACATACTGATGAGAAATGGCCGAGTGTAGCAGATTGGGTTCATTAACAGATGGACATACTGATGAGAAATGTCCGAGTGTAGCAGATATGGTTCATTAACAGATGGACATACTGATGATAAATGTCTGAGTGTAGCCGATTGGGTTCATTAACAGATAGACATACTGATGAGAAATGTCTGAGTGTAGCAGATTGGGTTCCTTAACAGATGACCATACTGATGAGAAATGTCCGAGTGTAGCAGATTGGTTCATAAACAGATGGACATACGGATGAGAAATGTCCGAGTGTAGCAGATTGGGTTCATTAACAGATAGACATACTGATGAGTAATGTCCGAGTGTAGCAGATTGGGTTCATTAACAGATGACCATACTGATGAGAAATGTCCGAGTGTAGCAGATTGGGTTCATAAACAGATGGACATACGGATGAGAAATGTCCGAGTGTAGCAGATTGGGTTCATTACAGATGGACATACTGATGAAAAATGTCCGCATGTAGCAGATCGGGTTCATTGACAGATGGAGATACTGATGAGAAATGTCCGAGTGTAGCAGATTGGGTTCATTAACAGATGGACATACTGATGAGAAATGTCCGAGTGTAGCAGATTGGGTTCATAAACAGATGGACATACGGATGAGAAATGTCCGAGTGTAGCAGATTGGGTTCATTAACAGATGGACATACTGATGAGAAATGTCCGAGTGTAGCAGATTGGGTTCATAAACAGATGGACATACGGATGAGAAATGTCCGAGTGTAGCAGATTGGGTTGAGTAACAGATGGACATACTGATGAGAAATGTCCGAGTGTAACAGATTGGGTTCATTACAGATGGACATACTGATGAGAAATGTCCGAGTGTAGCAGATTGGGTTCATTAACAGATGGACATACTGATGAGAAATGTCTGAGTGTAGCAGATTGGGTTCATTAACAGATAGACATACTGATGAGAAATGTCTGAGTGTAGCAGATTGGGTTCATTACAGATGGACATACTGATGAGAAATGTCCGAGTGTAGCAGATATGGTTCATTAACAGATGGACATACGGATGGGAAATGTCCGAGTGTAGCAGATTGGGTTCATAAACAGATGGACATACTGATGATAAATGTCTGAGTGTAGCCGATTGGGTTTATAAACAGATGGACATACTGATGAAAAATGTCTGAGTGTAGCAGATTGGGTTCATTAACAGATGGACATACTGATGAGAATTGTCCAAGTGTAGCCGATTGGGTTTATAAACAGATGGACATACTGATGAGAAATGTCCGAGTGTATACTGATGAGAAGAGTAGCACTCCAAGAGTAGCAGATTGGGTTTATTAACAGATGGACATACTGATGAGAAATGACCGAATGTAGCAGATTGGGTTCATCATTAGCGATGAACATACTGTGTAGCTGATTGGGTTCATTAAAGGTATATTATGTGATCTTTCCAGGGAACGCCCTCAACATCGAAAAAAATTGAAAGCAGATTTTCTTGCAGATTTACATTTCTGATCATAAATCGTACATACATTCCAAGTTACAGGGCGATGCGATTCTTAATTACTTCAACATCATGGTTTTAGAGTGAAAATAAACTGTCGGGATAATACGACAGTTTATATTTTCACTCTAAATTCACTCTGAAACCACGATTTGAGGTAATTAGGAATCGTACCGCTCTGTAACTTGGAATGTATGTACGATTTATGATCAGAAATGTAAATCTGCAAGAAAATCTACTTTCTAAAAAAAATATAAATAGAGGGCGCTCTCTGGAAAAGATCACATAATATGCCTTTAACAGATGTATGATGTATGATTTTTATTAAACTCAAATTACACATTGGTACAGTGACAATACAAGTTCGCCTACGGCTCTTGAACAGATGGACATACTGACGAGAAATGTTCGATGTAGCAGATATGGTCCATTAACAGATGGACATACTGAAGAGAAATGTCCGAATTTGGAGGATTGGGTTTAATAACATATGGACATACTGATAAGAAATCTCCGATATAGCAGATATGGTCCATTAACAGATGTGCATACACTGCAAAAAGGTTGCTTAAAATACGTTGCTAAAAGTACTTTTATCATCCGTTGGTTGACGTGTTGATTAAAATTCATTCAATATATGTAGAAAGTTAGGCGTTGTATAAAAGTAAAAAATCCCCATCGTTGAGCAATTCGTCGAAAACAATGTCCTTAAGATGTTGGTGGAAACTGTTTCTGTTGCTAAAATATGTTGCGTAAAATATTCCACTTTGGCAACTGTTGCATGAGCATTGAGGACAATCACGCAACAGTTGATGCAAGTTACGCACATGTGAATTTGAGGCAAGTGTTGTCCAAAAAAGCCAATTTCGTGAGCTGTTGCATACTTGAACAACTGTTGAGTGAATATAATTGCCTAACTTTTGAGTAACTAGAATTGTTCAACTATTGGTGAAAACATGTTATCCAACGGTGTTGGGCAAATTTTACTTAACAGTTGAGCGGTTGCATACATTACTTGAACAACGTTGTGTAAAATGTTGAGTAAATATTTAAGCAACCTTTTTGCAGCGCAGGACCACAATTAGATTTATTCTGTCTTGGCATCCAAAACGGAATACACTGACAAATAGTTTAAAATTGCCATCCTTGTTTGACATTATTTGTTTATGAATATCATTTCAACGGTGTTATAGCGACGGCGCTAGCGATGAATATTGAATAGTCGATTTGGTACAGTGTAAAACCCGAGAAAAGTGCTTCCCGTAAGACATTCCGTTACCCCTATCGTGTTGGAGCATGCGATTGGTATAGACATGTGGGGTATTGTCTCCTCGATAAGAATATCGCTGTTGGTAAATTAAAATCGTGTGCTAATTAGCTTTAATTAACCAAAATAAAGAACCAATATCTAAATTTAATGCAGTATATACTATTTTAGCAACACTACTCTATTGAATTTACGGCGAACTCACTAATGTGTCTCTTTGTGCTGCTATTGAATGGAGTTGCCACCTCCAGTTCGAATCCCATTGATCATGAATATTTTAAAGGAAACAAACCGCGAGTTCCTTTTAGGAATATTTACTGGTATTGTTCTCAGGTATGCAGCTATCGCTCGTAAATCCGACGTCATTCGTCTTAGCATGCTGTATTCAGCTCTGTGTACTAAAGTGTGACACGGAGGGACTGGATTCTCTGAATCGTCAGATAGCTACGGACGAGTTATAGGGACTGACACGGTTAGTTTATTGAATAATTTTAGAAGCATAATCAAAGCTAGCTACTTGGCAATAAGGATATCGATTTAAAATGATTATGAGTTAACAGTTTCATGTTTGGAAAAGGGACGAGATGTCTATTTATTTATCTATTTATTTCCTTTATATTGAAACAAGTGATCGCAACCAATATCGAGGTCCTTATTTTATTATGTTATAACTACATGATTAATTTCATAAAATCCTAAATAAAAATAAAATAATTAAATATTTGGCATTCTCATTTTTGGTCGCGGGTGGGAAACAATACGCCTAAACACAGAAGAGTCCATTTTAATTGGCCTAGAACACCTCGAGTCATTATATTGATGTTAACTTCGGGATTATTTAATTTAAATATACTAATTTATGCTTTTATAAGAGATACGACATCGTGTTGGTATATAATTCATTTCCCATAAGCCACCCACAGTTTCAGCAATCTCTTTAGCGGTATTTAGTTTGTTTGTGGTTTCGGATTGTTATCTCAGCAGATGAGGATCCTGAGGAAAACCCACGTTAAATGCTGTGAAATCTATGCCAAGATCTATATGGCCTTTTTTAAATGAGTTTAATTTGTGTTTAAGATACTTTTAAAAAATGTGTTGTAATTGATTCACCGTCAATACAAATGACTCGTGGGGGCAGATCCCTAGTGCTAGACTCCTTGAACTGCATATAAATCTCATATGGTAGTATTCAGGTCACTTACTTATTACAACCAATGATTCCCCCTACAACAAGCCATAATACGCCTATGCCTTACATTTCAATTGCCACTATGCACTTAAAACAATATTGGTCTAGGATCGATAAACTGTGTGTGTATAGTTATCAATCGATCACTCTTCATTTGAATAAAATAAACAAATAAAAACGTAAGACTTGAAAATAAAGCCCCTTTTCAGGGTCAATTACACCAAGTCATTTGTTTACGTGTTTTGTGTCACTTTCGTGGTCATTTGATACAAAAAATGGGTGATTAAAAACAAGAAGTGTAACTTTATTTAAATTGTAGTTGGTGTATAGTTGGCTATCATGGAAAGGTTATTTTTTAAGAGTGCATAAGGCAGTCTTCCTACATAAGGTACACATGCTAGACGAATTACTCTAGCTCCAGTTCGAGGCCCGCCCATGCAATTCAAGGACGATAACTAGGGGTCGAACGGGTTGGTCCATATCTTTGAAAAGGCATACATACATTAGGAATGTTTGTAAATAACCATTATTTATTTTTATTTTTTTTGTAAATATGTCGTTTACTCTCCTATCCCGACTGGTCCTAATTAAGTTTAGAAACTGTTGCACACCAATAACACTAAAAATAGGTGTAAATTCACGCACGGTGCTGTTTATATGGATATTATGCTCAGGTGAAGATATCAATGTAATAATTCATGAAGTGCTATCTACTGAAGATAGAAATATAGCATATGTTATCTGAAGATAGCAATGTAGTATATTAGTATACTACAGCAATATAACATACAGTTATCTACTAAAGATAGTAATGTGTACTATGTTAATGGGTACTATCTACTGAAGATAGAAATGTAACGCCGGGTGTTTATCTACTAAAAAAGCAATAATATTGGGTTATATCTAAGTGATGAATGCAATAATATATGGGTGTTAGATAGCAGACATCCGAGTTGTAATGGTTTGTGTATTTGTTTGTTTGTTTATTCGCGAACTGCACTACACCTTAACCAGCTTTAAACTAAGGCCTCCTCCATGCAACAACAAAACATTCAGAGATTTTTGTTATTCTCCAGAAGAACTATATATGAATTAAAACAGCAACACCCCTATTCAATTTCCTTTGGGTACCGATGATGTTGACAAATTAGGTGTCATTGTAATGATTGCAGGTATTAAATCGATTTCACTAAAAACGAGTTCCGCTAATACCCGTGATTCCAAAGCTATAAAAGGGCAACCCATCGGTCCATTTCAATAGCGTCTTTCTACTCAATAGACAACAGACAAAGCAATCGATTCACAAATGACGGTCATTTGAATGGAAAGTGATGGTACATTGGCATATGACGCTATAACTAATTTTAGGGACTGCAGTTTTGTTTCGCTTAATTAGGGTACTTAGCACATGTTTTTAATTTACCAACAGCGGTATTCATATCGGGAAGAACAAATACTACACGACTACATGAATCGCATGCTCCAACACGATAGGGGTAACGGAAATTATGTTAATGAGCTACCTTTTCCTCTACCAATTGTTATAGCCAAAAAATACACGACATGGACATATACTGAATAGTTCGTGTCATGTGATCTATTTTGCACCATGTATTATATAATATGGACTATTTATACCTTCATACCCAGATAGCAAGTAATAACACCATTGATAAGAGATGGCAGATATCATGTATAAGCCTATAGTTTAATAACATGTTAAAATAAATGACAGATTCACTACCGAACGGGAATAGTGTATGTAGCTCTGCTGCATCGCCTAGAATTCCCATTACAAGTTACCGGTTCACTACCGGGAGGAAGTGATGTATGTAGCTCTGCTGCATCGCCCAGAATTCACAATATTTTGCCTACCGCGTGTTGCTATACAAAAATGCTCAATATATAATAAAAACTTGACACAAATAGAATACCCAACATATGGCTATATTTGATCAATTAAGCAACAGTTGCTATACAAAAATGCTCAATATATAATGAAAACAATTCACAAATTAAGCAACAGTCACAAAATGCCCAACAAATGGTTAATTAATAATACCCAACTGTTGTGTAATTAAAATTGTGTAACTGTTGAGTAACTGGAATTGTTCAACTGTTGGTGAAAACATGTTATCCAACGTGTTGGGTAAATTTTACGCAACTGTTAAGCGGTTGCATACTTCAACAACGTTGTGTAAAATGTTGAGTAAATATTTAAGCAACCTTTTTGCAGTGTACTGAAGACAAATGTCCGAGTGCAAAAGATTTAGTTCATTAACAGATGGACATACTGCTGAAAAATGTTCGCGTGTAGAAGATTGGGTTTCATTAACAGATGGACATACTGATGAGAAATGTCCCAGTATATAATGATAATTATAATAAATCACATTTGTTAAGCGCATAATACAAACGTTTCGACGTGCTGTACAATCTTACTATAAATCTGGAAACGGTGTATGTTTGTGTGTTTGTTTGTTTGTTATCCTTATTTCTCCGTTAGTTGTGATCAAAGTGGCGCTTAATTTGCATGAAAGATAGAGGAAATGACGGGAAGGGTGTTAAAGTTTATTTCAGTGAAATTGGTAAACAATTGGCTCCCAAAACAGCAAAAAACCTCTCAGATTTGGCTCATGAATGCAACTAGAATTGAACAACATTGTGCGTGGCGCGTACTACACAGCGTAATCTTACCGTGGTAACGCGTCGCGTGCATGTTTGCGCAAGGGCTCACTGCCGCGGCACACGCACTCCTACACATGGCGCAGAAGCCACACGGGAATAATGAAGCAACCAGATTTCTTTACTTTAAGTTGGCATGCCAAACAATCCAAGGGACCGAGGGTTAATGAAGTAGCCACGGCAAATGGTTTAGGGAGGGGTTGTGATTATACATTAACCTGGTTTGGGTGGTATACACGGGAGGGTAAAACCACGGGAAATGTTTTAGGATAAGGTTAAGAGTTAATGAAGTAGCCACGGGAAATGGTTAGGTTATGATTATAAATCCACCTGGTTGGTGTAGTTGCAGGGGGGGGGGGGGGGGGGGGGTTGTAGGGTTTATGTGGTTTTAAAAGTACCGAGTTGATGCGGTTTGAGAGATATAGGGGCTAATAAAGTAGCCACGTTAAATGGTTTAGGACTGGCTATGGTTATATAAATTAACCTGATTTGGGGGGGGGGGGGGGGGTTGTAGGGGGTTTATAATGCCTTTAGGAGGGATATGGTTATTAATCAACCTGGTTTTTTTGGGGGGGTTGGGGTTGTAGGGGGTTTATGTGGTTTCAGAGGTAGGTAATGTGGCATAACCATCAACGGGAAATGGGTTAATGAAGCAACCTGATTTCTTTACTTTAAGTTGGCATGCCAAACAATCTAAGGGACCGAGGGTTAATGAAGTAGCCACGGGAAATGGTTTAGGGAGGGGTTGTGATTATAAATTAACCTGGTTTGGGTGGTGTATGGGGAGGGTAAAACCACGGGAAATGTTTTAGGATAAGGTTAAGAGTTAATGAAGTAGCCACGGGAAATGGTTAGGAGGGTTATGATATATAAATCCACCTGGTTGGGGGGGGGGGGGGGTTCTAGGGGTTTATAATGCCTTTAGGAGGGATATGGTCATTAATCAACCTGGTTTTTTTGGAGGGAGGGGGGTTGTAGGGGGTTTATGTGGTTTCAGAGGTAGGTAATGTGGCATAATCATCTAGCGGGGACCCGAGCGTAGCGAGGGTGCGCCGCTAGTAACAAATAAAACATTAAAACGCATTAACCCTAACCCCCTAGCCACATTTTCCAAAGATTTGTTTTCGCACTACAAAAAGCGAGGCCAAAAAGTGTCTTGGCTTGCCGGGGCTTGAACCCCGGACCTCTCGGTTCACAGACGTGCTCTCTACCAGTGGGCCACGGAGTCAATGCTTCATGGCCGAGTATACTCGGCCATGTTTATAGCCTTGGGCCATTATTTCATCGAACAACTGCCACGCCAGCTTACACAAGCTCACCGCACCATAGTATTTCGTAGTATATAGACAATAGGGTTAGGGATAAAAAGCACACACAAAATATATACAAATGTGCCCATAGGATTAACAATACATCGAGACAAATCTAAAATAGTAAAACAGATCATAATTATAATATACATTTTAAGCATAATAAAAAGATTATTTAAAAACACAGCAATACACGCAAAAGAAGAAAACCTAAGAAATGTCCGAGTAGGCCTATAGCAGATTGGGTTCATTAACCCTAACACTCTCGAGTACTACGAATTACTACGAGCTACTACGATGTGGTGTGCTTGTGTCACCGGGCTCGACAGTTTTTCGATGAAATAATGGCCCCAGGGTATATACAGGGCGGAATATACTCCGCCATGTATGGTTTCTCCCGTGGCCTATATAGCGGTAGATCGTCTGCCTCGGAACCCAGAGGTCCGGGGTTCGAGCCCCGGAGGGGCACTTTTTTCCCTCGCTATTTGGCCGCAAAAAAAAATATTTGGAAAAGGTGCCTCGGGGGTTAGGGTTATCAGTTGGATATACTGATAAAAAATGTCCGAGTGTAGCAGATTGGGTTCATTAACAGATGAACATAGATGTCCGAGTTTAGCAGATTGTGTTCATTAACAGATGGACATACTGATGAGAAATTTCCGAGGGTAACATATTGGGTTCACTGTCAGGTGGACATACTGATGAGAAATGTCCGAGTATAGCCGATTTGGTTCATTAACAGATGGACAAACTGATGAGAAATGTCAGAGTATAATAATAATTATAATAAATCACATACGCTAAGCGCATAATACAAACGTTTCGGTGCGCTGTACGATAAAAAATAAAACATTAAAACGCATTAGGCCTAACCCTAACCCCAAGTCACATTCTCCAAAGTTTTTGTTTCGCACTACAAAAAGCGAAGCCAAACAGTGTCTTGGCTCCCCCGGGCTTGAACCCTGGACCTCTCGGTTCACAAACGAGCTCTCTACCAGTGGGCCACGGGAGTCAATGCTTCATGGCCGAGTATACGCGGCCATGTTTATAGCCTTGGGCCATTATTTCATCGAAAAAACTGCCACGCCAGCTTACACAAGCTCACCGCACCGTAGTAATTCGTAGTACTCAATAGAGTTAGGGTTAAAAAGCACACACAAAATAAACAAATGTGCCCATAGGATTTAAATTACATCGAGATAAAACTAAAACAGAGCATAATTATAACATACATTTTGAACATAATGAAACGATTATTTAAAAACACAGCAATACACGCAATTGAAGAATACCTAAGAAATGTCCGAATATAGCAGATTTGGTTCATTAACAGATGGACATACTGATGAGAAATGTCCGAGTATAATGATAATTATAATGAATCACATTTGTTAAGCGCATAATACAAACGTTTCGACGTGCTGTACAATAACAAATAAAACATTAAAACGCATTAACCCTAACCCCCTAGCCACATTTTCCAAAGATTTGTTTTCGCACTACAAAAAGCGAGGCCAAAAAATGTCTTGGCTTGTCCGTGGCTTGAACCCCGGACCTCTCGGTTCACAGACGTGCTCTCTACCAGTGGGCCACGGGGTCAATGCTTCATGGCCGAGTATACTCGGCCATGTTTATAGCCTTGGGCCATTATTTCATCGAACAACTGCCACGCCAGCTTACACAAGCTCACCGCACCATAGTATTTCGTAGTATATAGACAATAGGGTTAGGGATAAAAAGCACACACAAAATATATACAAATGTGCCCATAGGATTAAAAATACATCGAGACAAATCTAAAATAGTAAAACAGATCATAATTATAATATACATTTTAAGCATAATAAAAAGATTATTTAAAAACACAGCAATACACGCAAAAGAAGAAAACCTAAGAAATGTCCGAGTAGGCCTATAGCAGATTGGGTTCATTAACCCTAACACTCTCGAGTACTACGAATTACTACGAGCTACTACGATGCGGTGTGCTTGTGTCACCCGGCTCGGCAGTTTTTCGATGAAATAATGGCCCCAGGGTATATACAGGGCGGAATATACTCCGCCATGTATGGTTTCTCCCCGTGGCCTATATAGCGGTAGATCGTCTGCCTCTGAACCCAGAGGTCCGGGGTTCGAGCCCCGGGGGAGTGGGGGCACTTTTCGCCCTCGCTATTTGGCCGCAAACAAAAATATTTGGAAAAGGTGCCTCGGGGGTTAGGGTTATCAGTTGGACATACTGACAAAAAATGTCCGAGTGTAGCAGATTGGGTTCATTAACAGATGAACATAGATGTCCGAGTTTAGCAGATTGTGTTCATTAACAGATGGACATACTGATGAGAAATTTCCGAGGGTAACATATTGGGTTCACTGTCAGGTGGACATACTGATGAGAAATGTCCGAGTATAGCCGATTTGGTTCATTAACAGATGGACAAACTGATGAGAAATGTCAGAGTATAATAATAATTATAATAAATCACATACGCTAAGCGCATAATACAAACGTTTCGGTGCGCTGTTCGATAAAAAATAAAACATTAAAACGCATTAGGCCTAACCCTAACCCCAAGTCACATTCTCCAAAGTTTTTGTTTCGCACTACAAAAAGCGAAGCCAAACAGTGTCTTGGCTCCCCCGGGCTTGAACCCTGGACCTCTCGGTTCACAAACGAGCTCTCTACCAGTGGGCCACGGGAGTCAATGCTTCATGGCCGAGTATACGCGGCCATGTTTATAGCCTTGGGCCATTATTTCATCGAAAAAACTGCCACGCCAGCTTACACAAGCTCACCGCACCGTAGTAATTCGTAGTACTCAATAGAGTTAGGGTTAAAAAGCACACACAAAATAAACAAATGTGCCCATAGGATTAAAATTACATCGAGATAAAACTAAAACAGAGCATAATTATAACATACATTTTGAACATAATGAAACGATTATTTAAAAACACAGCAATACACGCAATTGAAGAATACCTAAGAAATGTCCGAATATAGCAAATTGGGTTCATTAACAGATGGACATAGTGATGATTAATGTCCAAGTGTAGCAGATTAGGTTCATTAACAGATGGAAATACTGATGAAGGAATGTCCGAGTGTCGCAGATTGGGTTCATTAACAGATGGACATACTGATGAGAAATGTCCGAGTGTCGCAGATTGGGTTCATTAACAGATGTACATACTGATGAAAAATGTCCGAGGGTAGACGATTGGGTTCATTAGCGATGGACATACTGATGAGAAATGTCCGAGTGTAGCAGATTGGGTTCATTAACAGATGGACATACTGATGAAAAATGTCCGAGTGTCGCAGATTGGGTTCATTAACAGATGTACATACTGATGAAAAATGTCCGAGGGTAGACGATTGGGTTCATTAGCGATGGACATACTGATGAGAAATGTCCGAGTGTAGCAGATTGGGTTCATTTACAGATGGAGATACTGATGAGAAATGTCCGAGTGTAGCAGATTTGGTTAATTAATAGATGGACATACTGATGAGAAATGTCCGAATGTAGCGCAGATTGGGTTCAATAACATATGGACTAACTGATGAGAAATGTACGATGTAGCAGATATGATGCCCATATGGGTCCATTTACAGATAGACATACTGATTGCAGCTGGTTGTCAGGAGAAATCAGTCTTGTTTCTGGTAGTTTCATACTTGACAATATCAGTTTGTAGCAAACGATTCATGCAGGGTCGCGTAGGTGTATGCGGATTTATTAGTTATTGTATTAGCTACAATATCTTAATCATTTTCTGTGTCACTGATCTGCTTCTCACCAGATGTGAACTAATGTTGCAGCTCCTCTCGCTTATTTTTTTCCCAGACTTCCTTAAAGGTAGATGACCCGATCACATTTTCGTAACACAGAATAATTTCAAACATACGGACATTTTCATATCATATGAAAGCTCGTATTTTTCTCATCATCATACTGAAATTTGACGGCCTAAATCGGTATAATTACGGAGAAATCGATGAAATAACGTCGAATTACCGCGAATGGTGGTAACCACCGATATAGTTTGTGCACTACTCAATGGGTACAGTTCAGAGCATCTTGTGCGTCTAAAATAAGAACCATTAGAGCTATGCAACTCAAACTTTGGAACACGACTTTTTAAAGGCTGACCTTTCATGTAGAATAGAAAACTTCAAGTTGAAAATCGGAACATCTACCTTTAAGTAATCTGCTTGTAAAGCAAGACCATTCGCTGTAATGGCGTTTGCTTGCTGTTACGAAATCATCAATGTTTTATTGTTTGCGACGTTTATTTTTCTTTCTCAATGTTTCTCTGGGTTTGTTGTAGTAGCGCGTCCATCACAACCTTCTGCTCTTTGTATTTTCTTCTGATTCCGACGACGGTATGTCTTGTTCCGTTATGGCTTTCCAACAAACATAACTGACAAACTAAGACATTGCATGATACACAGTATAGATGCATTTTCTCATCCTCATGATTGGCACAGATCGCGACACCAGCTTGAGCTCCTCCAATGGCACCATCTCGGGAATGTCTGTTATCCATATTACGCAGCCAAAAGTTGGTTTTAGGCTTTGCGTCCTTTTCAGCTAAACATATTTTCTCGTGACATTCAGGGCAATCGATTGAGGTTATGCCATTCCACAATAGTTGGCTGATACAATCTTCATAACACACGTGCGCACAGCCAGGAAGAATATTTGGCTCGACGAATATATCCAGACATACGTATAAGGACATGTCATTTCCTCTTCAATAGTTCTAGCAAATGAATCCGCTGGCATCTTCTCTTTAAAATGTACTAACCAAATCGTCTAGTATTGCGAATCGGTCTAGTCACAGATCGATGGTATTTCTTTGAGTAACAGATGTATAGTTTAGAATTCTAAATTGATAATACAGAATACAGGGCAATACAGAATCTAGGGGAGGGCAAGGAAAAATGTTGTTGAAAAACTCCGCGCAAATTGTTTTGGCTTTTGTTGTATAAATTGCCTGAAATTAGACTAATTTGTTCTAAATTAGACATACATTGTATCACAACCAATTAAACGCTAATTTATAGTCATTTTGAAATTAAAATTCAACATTTTCGATTGTTTGGAAGACAAAATGGGGTGGGGCTTGAGCTGACTGGGGAGGGGGGGATACAACTTTGGAGGGAAAAAGGTCGCAACTGGGCTGAAATTGCTCGTCGATTTGGAGATAAAGGAAGGTTGCACGGAAATATAGAGACAGGTTTTGTTAAAAAACATCAGGATGATTCTCACACCAGTACTACAGTAAATACAGGTGTTGGAAACCATTGACGATGTTCGGATTATGATTGTCTCATCATAGAGAGAAAGAAGAGATACACTTTAAATATACTGTTTTCTTTACGCTCTTTTTATGGGTATAGGGTTAATTACAACAATGAAAACTGCATCATATTTTATTCAAATGGCAACTGCTTCATCAATATTGGTGCCATTGTGACAAATGAGGTGTCAAAATACGCTGGAGAAAATGGCTGTTCTTTCTCATTCATTGAATTTCTTAAGGGTCCGAAGAATTAAACACAGGGCGCAGTGGCGTAGCTCATGGGGGGGGGGGGGGGGGGGGGGGGGCAGGGGGCAGTTGCCCCCCCCCCCCCCCCCCCCCCCCTGACAGAAGGTTTTTGTGCCCCCGCCCCCCTTTGTGCCCCCGCCCCTCTCTTTGGATATAGTGTTTATATGCGGGGTAACCATTTAAAAATGACCATTTTAGCCTGGTTTTTAAAAATAAATGACCTTTTTTGTTGAAAAACTGCTTAAAACCCTGAGGATTGGCCAATATTTGTTGACTACAGTGCTTTTTTGACTGGGAAACTTTGTGTCCGTGCGAAATTTTTTGACCGCGCGAAATTTTTTGACTTCACCCCCCCTCCAAGTTCGAACCTTACATCCGCTCATTATCATACTTGAGCCCCCCCCCCCCCCCTTGCCAAATCAGCTTCATGCCATTAAACATGTTAAATACTGCTACTATTAACATAAAAAGAGTTCACAAGAATACGTTTATGCAAGGTTGACCTTAATTGTAACAAGGCTAATAAAATTAGTACACCTGTGCAAAGACAGCTTATTTCAATCGGGCCTAGAGGAAATCCAAAAGTTTATATCTCATCTGTAAATTAATTTATAAATCTTGCTAAGAGTAAAAGCAAGATATACCAACAGGGTGTGGGGAAACAGGTAATAACAAGGGAGAATAACGCGATAAAACAGATAAATAACAAAAAAACAAAAACAAACGGAAATGCACTGGGACAAGCAATGAAAATTGCTGTGCAATAAAACAACAAAGATATATCTGAGACTACTCAGGATATATGGTAACAATAAAGACCGACGTTTCAAGTGGATATACCACCCTTCATCAGGGACAAAATATAAAAAACAAAAGTGTTAAGAACTATAAATAAGATAATGAACTAGACAAGTCCACCACTGTAAATATAGCACAATGTCAGTAATAGATGTTACCTATACTAGGCATCCAAGTTAACACAGTGTGTAACTGTGCATTTTTATATTTTCGCGATATCCTCTTGTATCAGTTTTCTGATCCTTGGTGTGTTTTGTTCCTGGTTCCGTTGGATTCATCTTTTTACATTTTATTATAAATCTTGACCAAATACAGTATGATAATGATATGAAGAATACTATTAAGATTTGTTTCCGATGAAAGGTTATCTTAAAGAAATGGTAAACATTGATGTTTTTACACTCATGTATTTGTTATTTGATTTATATTCGCTTTAATCGCTTAAATACTGATGGAAATATCATAAAAACAATATTTTGATGAAAATCGTATACAAATATTAGTTGTTGGAATGAAAGTTATGGGTATTAATTTGCCAAAGCTACACATTGTAATAAACAAGCACCTCCGTTTTTTCTTAATATTATTTATAAAATAGGAGCAGTTTTGAACACAATGTGTGAAACCTGTGGTTTTATTTTTATTATCAAAATAAAATTAAACTAATGACCTTTTTTGAATGTTAGTCCAAAAATGCTAAAAATTGATGTTTTTTTCACTAATGGTTTTGTTATTCTTTATATATATTCGCATTATACTGGTATCACCAGCAGCCGCCATTGTTGAAACTGTTGTCTGTTTACGTTTTAAGGCTTGTCAATCCTAAAGTCAACTGTCCTAATATTAACATAAAGAGAACTTTGACACGTAAATCGAGGTCATAGGGTAATAGTAGACTATTTCATTCTCCAAATAGTACCTCTCTTCCTCGTCAATAGCATTTTTGGTCTTTCTTGCCTAATGGTGAGACTATTTTTGATCATGTGACACACTTTTAACCAATTAATGCAGGAATATATTGATGAAGGATATAAAAGCTGATATCGCCACCTTTCATTTGACACTAGTCGTGATGTAATCAATCCTTAATCTAGAGATATAATTAAAAAACAATAATTTGGTCTAGAAAGTGTACAAATCACATTTTTTGGGCAAATTACACACTTAACTTCAATATGAAAATGTCCAACACCGCATATCATGTGAGGTGCTTCCTGGTGATTTTATTCCACATGGTTAGATTTACTCTAACAAAAACCAGCACAATTGGATCGGTTGGCAGGCTGTCTGTTAGACAACCTATCAAAATCATGTATCCTACGAGTGGTTCTGGAGTAGATTCTATGACAATACACAGACTTGAGAATCTTTACGACTTCTGTGATTGATAGTATACCTTTCTCGGCATTGCCGGTCGTGATGATCAGTTTCGGCACCGCCTGAGAAATTAATCTTGTTTTTGGTATTTTCTTATCTGACTCTTTCAGTTTGTCGACAAACGACTTATGCTGGGTCGTGTAGGTGAATGCAGGTGCATAATCGAGTGTTACTCCAACAAGTTCGTAACCATTTTCTGTTTTACTAATCTGCTCCTCAACAGATGTCAACTGTTCCTGCAGCTCTTCCAGCTTCTGATTCCCGTCCGTTATTAATTTTGCGTGTAATGCTTCACCCTCAGCTACAATGTCGTCTTTTTTCTGTTGAATGAGTTCATCAATATGTTTTTTCTCATTCTCCTGTGAAACCTCAAGCGCTTCCATCTGATGTTTTATTTTCTGCGCTGATCGTTTTTCTTTCTCAATGTTTTCGTTGGTTTGTTGTAGTAGCGCGTTTATCTCCACCTTCTGTTCTTTATATTTTTGTTCGATTCCGACGACTTTATGTCTTGTGTCGTTATGGCTTTCGGTCCAACATAACTGACTGAAGTGATTCCACACCAGGGTAATAATATACGATTCGTTCAAACGTGTTATTTATTAACTGTTTCTTTATTAACTGTTTCTGATTCTCGATCTTGTGAGATCGTCTGCTAGTGCGGGCTCGCCTAGCTTGTTGCGAAGTGACCTGACCTAGCGGTGATGCGGTCACGTAATAAGATAGTTCGTATTAAATGTAAACAACTATCACAACATCCCCCTCTCTTTGACAAGATATAAAATCTTGATTTTATGAATTTAGAATATTTAGGTCAAAGGATGTGTATCCCAACTAGACATGCCAAACTTATGATAATTTGTAATAAACTCAGTACCACACATCATTTACACTCAAAGGTGATATACAAGATAATTTTGGTTATTGTTAACAATCAGAATGTGTGGTAAATGACATGCACTTTATTAGCATTAATATGTAGGATAATGTTGTGTGCTTTTTATGTCTGACAACAGGAATCAATTGACAAAGTACAAATAGAATATTTTGTATTGTGTGATTGAATGTGGTGTCTAGGAGTTACTCAATTAATGGGTATTGTGGAACAAATAACAACAATTGGTTATTAGACTTATTAGTAACATTTATACAATAACAACACAGAACAGTGATGCTTGTATGGTGCACAAGGTAACACTTTTCTTGTTGTATTCACTTTGGCTGATCTCTAAAACGTGCAGGTTTTCTGATGACACGTCCAGATTTAGTGGTAGTCTGATTTGCTGGTTGCTCTGTTGTATCCACTTTCTGTAGTACTCTATCTGGGTGGTTCTCAGTGGTCTGATACTGTTTTTTAGGTTCAAACCTAACATGCTTTGCTATCATATCTTTTCTTTTCTCTATGTCTTTCCTCGGTGAGAGTATACCTGGCATTTCACGAATATGCACACGGTTTCGTCTCTTCGATGATCCATTTGGTGATGTGACCATGTACGACTTCTCCTCACAAACTTTTGATACTTCGGCTGGTTCCCAAGCCTTGGTATCATGATTTTGTACTCTCACTTTCTGTCCTACATGCAGTGGAGGCAGATCTGATCCTGCATGGTTGTGTAACGGGATCGGGACGGCCTCAGTCACCAACTACCAGGTAGGTTGGTAGCGTGCACTGGAAGTTGGCAATGTAACACCAGGGCTCGTTGTATAAGTGTAATTATACGTTTGCGAGGCGAAATACAGACTGACGACGAATTTACTTTCAACACAATTTATTTACAGCTACATTTATCTCCATCATTCACATCGACAATACATCACTTTCCCATTCACATCACCCATGATTCTGCCCTGATTTTAATGCTGTAGCAATTAACTTGAATTTTACACCCGACTTGACTCCCTGATTGATCCTCCCTGACTGATCTTCCCTCTTTGATGATATAATCAGAAGATACATGAAAATAAAGAAATACAAAATATGTTACTTTAAGTGTACTGATAATTTGGAATATAAATCATAACAACACATTTGGGTCAAATAATTCAAACATAATAAATCACACCTTTTATATTATGCATGTAAACATTATGAGCATTTAAAGATACACAATATAATTGTTGAGTAGGTCAAGAGTGATACGCTGATACTGACGCGTCAACAGACAGGGACTCGAACCCACATCTAAACCTTGTCGTCGCACCAATGACTCCGAACCACCACGTGTCGATCTCTGGACTGGGACTTTAACCCAACTTAGTCGTTCCGATCCAATCCACCTAACTTGTCAATCACCGCGCGGGACTCGAACCCCGGACTTTAACCGTACTAAATATCGTCAGCTGATCCGATCACAACTTGCGTATAATAACGTCGCTTACTGGTGGGACTTGAACCCAATCTCCAAATACACTCCTGACCATACCCAAATACTTAAACATTTAGACTTATGAGTACATTACATTACAGCTTAAACATGTTACGTAATAATAATGGCAAGTGGCTACTCCGCTTTATGCGCAGTACCTGTTCACATTGAAATAACTCACACGGACACAGATGATCAATACTGAGTGGGTGCCAGAAGTTGTGACCAAAAATATAACACTGTTATTGAATAATCTCAAACATCGACTATTTACTCGCTTCGCGCGCACAATAACAAATTTAGGTCAAACGAGTTCTTACCGTACAATAAAACTCATACATTTGGCGTATAAATATAACCGCACCAAAACAATGAGCGCACTTCGCATTCTTTCTGCGCGTATTTTGGCAGATGCAAAACGACAAAATATTACAATCAAAATAGCAAAATGAAGCGCATAATTATCACGCGATGCGTAAAATGTCAGCGCACTGGAAAATCTTGCGTTAAATGCGTACACATGACAAACGTTAAATTCACGCACTAATTAAACACTGTACCAATCGCTTAACAATACAACGCATCCAAATATGACATGAGTTTGCAGTTATTTTTGTTGACTGCAAGTTTCACAAAATACACTATAGGATCATTTTTATATCAAATAATCATGACTTTTACAAAAAGCATGACTCTTAATATATAACACTCTGGTATCAAATAATCATGACCTTTACAAAAAGCATGACTTTGATAACACTCTGGTATGCTAACCATGGCCGTAGCCGTCACCATCAATAATAATTATAAAATATAAGTAATGTTCATCTGGCAACAAATATTGGGTACATAAATCTTGGAATATAAACCAAAATAAGTGTCCATCAAGCACAAAGTACATCTAATTTCTCACGTGTCAATTTTGAAATGAACACACTATAATATGAGTAATTTGGTAGAAGGTGATATTCACATAATCATGAACATAAATAATCAAGAAATCACGAGCTAGTACACCAAGGTAATAATTTGTAAAATGGTTTAAAACATCCAGGCAACCTTTGACTGACTCTTACTGCCTGTAATATTGGGGGATCTCACGTTTACACAACATGACGTATTTTTATTGAGACACACTGTAAATTGCGATTTATCCAAAACCTGCCAATTTTCTGAATAACAACAATTATTTATATACCTGATTAAACCAACGTATTTCTACGACCATATAATGACGAGCGAGTGTAGAATGTGATTGAAATGATCACGCAATAACCAAAATAACAACATTTTTAAAGTTGTACACACGTGAATCACATAGTAAAATTAGAGGAGATTATGCATCTGAAAATCTCACTAAATCTCACTTTTACGAATGCATCCTTGAATATAACCTATCCACATATGATCACAAACATTTACTTCAGACTCGGCTTGTACTTTGATTGAAATTTGATAATGATAAAACCGATAAAATAAGTGAAAGTTTTCCCCATTTCAAACCTTGTATCTTTTTACCTTTGATGATATAATCAGAAGATACTGTACAGGTCAAAACGGGGATCAAGTTAATTAACGGTCCAGCTATATAGCGCCCTCACTATTTCAGACCGGTCAAAGGGTATCGTACCCGGCGAGACGTATTTCTCGATCCCATCACACAGCCCCCTCCTCAGTGTGAGCCGTCCCCGGCACACAAACTCACGGACTCCAACTCCCAAATCTGACTAACAATCCTTCACACTGTACGAACTACACGTCATATCTCGCTGGGATTTTCCTTGTCCTCCTAGGGTTACGGCGTACACGATCATCCACTCCACTGTCGGTGTCGTCATCTTGGTCTTGCTGAGTTTCTTTCCCTTTCGTTGGTTGAGCAACCTCGTCATACTGATCTCCATCTCTATCCTCCAACTGTACATCTCTACTACCAGTATCCCCCTCTACAACTTCTTCAGCAACATTTAAACTAACGCCAACTTCCTTCTCTACCACTACCTCGTACTTCCATCCTTTCAGCTCTGGACCTTCATACAACTTTAACCTATCCACGTGAATAATTTTGGGCTTGCTCCTAGCAGTCTTCTGAATCCTACACGTCACGTCCGACAACTCAGTAACGATCAGGTATGGGCCTTCCCACGGAAGCATCAACTTCTTCGATAGATTTGGTCTTCTCTGCATATTGTGTAACCACACGAACTTCCCCTGCTTAAATACCGACTTGCTTGCCGAACGGTCGTAGTTCCGCTTCTGTCGTCGCTGACTCAATTCCAGTGCATGCCTTGCACGCTCATGTATGTCACGTATCTTGTCTCGCAGCTCATCTGCATACTCAGTATTACATTCCTGCTCATACGGCACTGCTCCAAAAACTAAATCCACTGGCATGATCGTCTCGCGTCCCAACATCATTGCGTTCGGAGTCTGACCTGTCGACGCTTGCACACTACTTCGGTACGCCATTCCCACATATGGTAGATATTCATCCCAGTCCTTCTGATGTTGATGGGGTTGTATCATTAGAGAGACTGCATTCACTATTGTACGATTATATCGCTCCACGAGGCCATCTGACTTCGGATTATATGGAGTGGTTCTGGTCTTATTAATACCCAATATCTTACACATCTCGCGAAAAACATGAGACTCGAAATTTCGGCCTTGATCGCTGTGTAATTCTACCGGCACACCAAATCTGCATACAAACTCTGCAACTAACTTTTCAGCTACTGTTTCTGCCTGTTGATCCTTAATTGGATACGTCTCCATCCACTTTGTAAAATAGTCGCCGACGACCAGAACATACACATTCCCCTCATGTGTTTCGGTCATCGGACCCAAGACATCGATTGCAATTCGTTCCATAGGCGCTCCAACCCTGTATTGTTGAAGTGGGGCACGTCGTTTCTTCGGCGGGTTCTTCTTCCTGGCACACGACACACACTTACGAACATAAGTCGCCACATCTGCACTCATTCCAACCCAGTAGAATCTTTCACGGACTTTCGGCAGGGTCTTCTCACGTCCTAAGTGGGCAGCTGTCTTCGACGCATGTAACTGGTCTAATACTCTTTCACGAAGTTCTCTCGGTAGTACCGTCAGCCATTTCACAACTTTTCCATCGTCACTCTCCCAACGTTTTACTAGAACACCTTCTTTCACGGATAACAAGTACCACTGGCTCCAGTAACATTTCAACGCACTCGACTTGCTTGACACTTCTTTCCAAGGTGGTCTTTCCCCTCCAGCTTCCTTCCAACCTAAGATGGGTGAAATAGTCTCATCTGCTAACTGTCCAGCCCTTATCATGTCAAAGGTGATCTCTGGGGCACTACCGATATTACGAACATGAATTGCATCACACTCACAATTATCCATCCATGTAGAATCGAGCGTTGGTTCAAAACCAATTGATGCACTATCGTCTACTTCTTCCTCAGTCTGCGAACTTTGTTGTGTCTTAGTTGAAATGGTCACCACATGCTCTACATCCTCATCTTCACATACAGTGTGGTCACGGTCACTATCGGCATGTTCCGTTTGGCTTCCGACATCACTTGTAGTAACGGGCGTCTCTCGCTGTACTGATTCTACAAGTTCAGTCTTATGTCTTTGTTGTTCTTCATTCTCCTTTGCTATCAAGCCTTCCCAACGACCGCACTGTCGACATGGACGTCTAGACAACCCATCAGCGTTCTGATGTTTCTTGCCGGGCCGGTACTCTATATCTAGATCGAAGCTTGACAACACTTCTAGCCACCTCGCAAGCTGACCCTCAGGGTTCTTAAAACTAAATAGCCACCGTAGGGATCCGTGGTCAGTCCTAACTTTAACCCTACTACCACCAACGTAATGATTGTACTTCTTCAGGAATACTACGATCGCCAGCAATTCTCTCCGTGTTACACAATAATTACGTTCCGCCTTTGAAAGTGACTTGCTACCATATGCCACAACCCTTTCCTCACCATCTTGTACTTGCGATAACACACACCCAATAGCAAAGTTGCTCGCATCAGTATCCAACACGAACTGTCCTTCGGCTCGAGGGTAAGCCAATATTGGGGCACTAATCAGCGTTTCCTTCAGTTCTTCAAATGCCTTTGTACATTCTCCCGTCCACACAAACTTGGCGCTCTTCTCTGTCAACTTATTCAGCGGCGCAGCAACATTTGCAAACCCTTTAATGAATCTCCTATAATACGACGCCAGTCCAAGGAAACTGCGTACTTGCGTCTGCGTCACTGGTACTGGCCAATCTTTCACGGCCTCAATCTTCGCTGGGTCAGTATGAATGCCTTCTCTGGAAACAACATGGCCGAGGTATGCCACTTCCTTCTGAAAAAGATGGCACTTCGAGGGCTTCAACTTCAGACCAGCACTTCGAAATCTGTCTAACACGGTGGTCAGTCGCTCTATTGACTTTGCTATCGTTGGTCCAAAAACAATGACGTCGTCCAGATATACTAACAGCGTCTCCCAACGTAACCCGGAGAGAACGTTGTCCATCAAGCGCTCAAAAGTAGATGGAGCGTTGCATAGACCAAATGGTAACACATTCCATGCATACAATCCACTTGTAGTCACAAAAGCCGACTTGTCGCGTGCTTCGTTTCCCATTTCAACCTGCCAGTACCCAGCAGCCATGTCCAAAGTCGAATAGAACTTCGCACCACCAAGGGCATCTAGAGAATCGTCGATCCTCGGCAATGGATAGGCGTCTTTAACGGTAACATCATTCAGCTTGCGATAATCAAGACAGAGGCGCTTTGATCCATCCTTCTTATTTACAAGAACCACTGGACTCGCCCAAGGACTATCGGAAGGCTGTATCAAACTCTTCTCTAGTAACTCATCAACTTGTCTTTGAACTTCTGCTCTCTGTGCAGGCGACGACCGTCTCAATGGCTGTCGAATCGGCCGTGCATTACCGGTATCTATCGTATGCTTAACCAGCTTCGTCTTTCCAATGTCAAACTCTCCTGTAGAAAATACGTCAGCATACTTGATCATCATGTCCGCGACCATATTTCTTTCACCATCATCTAACTCACCAACACACCTTTTCAGCAAATCTTGCAAGTGTTCGGGAACCTTCTCGGGGCATGCACCATTGGGTGGATCCTCCTTCGTTGACACGGTCCTAGCCATCTCTATGTCTTTCTCTTCCACCAAGATCAACTTCGCCAACATGGTCCCTTGTTTCACGACCTTCTCTTCTGGCGTCGGATTCATGATTCTTACTGGTACGGTACCGATATTAGTCTTCACCACCGACCTAGCGAGCAGCATGCCATTCTCAATTAATGGGCCCTTATCCACCGGCTCAATTAGGCCTACGCAGCCATCACCAACATCACCAACAATACATGCTGACACCACTAGTTCGTGCTCAGCTGGCACTCGCAGATCTGACGCTACAACAACTCTAGCAAAGAAAGCCTTGTTCCTCGCGGTCCTACAATGCACTGCCGTATCACCAACAGTCAACAGCAGTTGCTTACAATCTAACATTGCACCAGTCTCCACAAGAAAGTCTATTCCCAAGATTCCGTATCCGACCTTGGCTACTATCACACTCAGGACATGGCAACTGTTCCCAACTTGCACTTCTACCGATGCTTTTCCTAACGCCTCTACTTCTTTGCCATCTGCTTGTATCAACTTTACATTACAAGGTTCCAACTTAGGTCGTCGTTCTTCTGGGATGAGATGGTACTGCTCCGGTTTCAAAATAGTATTCGATGCACCCGTATCAATCAGAAGCATCACCGTCACACCATGAACAACAGCCGGTACATACAATTCTTTAATAGACTTATTATTATTTACATTCTCCTCCTCATCACCTATTCCTACTGTCCGTAAGTCGATGACGTGCTCGGTGCCACCATCTGACGATTCTCGTTTTGACCCTTCATCACTTCTGCCGGCCTTCCCCAGGGCCTCGGGGGTGGCCCAATATCGTTTCCCTGCTGCCTATTTGGACACTGCGGGCTGATATGACCTTCCACACCACAACTATAACATATCGGCGGTCTCCGTCTATCACAATTACGGGCAATGTGTCCTGGCGTATTACAGGTATAACAGACAACGGGCGGCCTAGCTGCAAATCCATTCTGTCCAACTCCGGCGTTGATTACTTGTCCTCCATGAGTATTCATCGACTTGTGCTGACAGTTCCTCGCGATGTGACCAACTTGTCCACATGAATAGCAACGAACTGGATTCCGTAAACCTCTATCATCACCACCACCACTAGACAACGATAACGGAGATATGGCGTCACTACTCCTCGTTGACACTTGCTCTACAGACCGTACATTCATTATCTCAAGGCGCAACTTCCTCTCCAAATCGCATACAGTAGCTGCCATTCGAGCCTCAACTTCCTCCATGTCAGTTTTAGGAATGTTCTCTGCTTCAACCGCTCTATTATATGCTACTGTCTTTGATCGCCTTCTAGAATGTTCAGACTTTGAAAACGACTCTACAATCTCAGCCTTCATAATTGCTCCATCCAAAGTCTCAGGGGCAGCACGGAACAGCTCTTTCCTCAACTCGGGATCTGCTATTGCCCTCTTGTAATGTTCTCTTGCGATTCTATCTCTCTCCACTTTATCCGTCCGTGGATGTGCCAACGCAACTAATCGCTTAATGTCTTTCCCCAAGTCATGAAGATTTTCTCCAGGCATCTGTTCCCGATTATTCAATTCCATAAAATAATTTTCCAAACACTGTCTTGGTCCGAATTCTTTCACCATCATCGCCACCATCTCATCATACGTCAACTCCCCGGGTGAAACATCGTTTACACTCAGCACCGACAGCGCATCACCTTGGCAGCTAGTATATAATCGTATGGCTGCTTCACTATCCGACCATCTGTTAAATCTCCGACAAGCTTCAAACTGTAAGATGAAATCTTTCCAAGGACCCTTCGCAGTAAACTTTGGCGGTTCCACCTCACGTCTCCTTGGGCCGGATTCATCCTTATATTCACTTTCATTCCGCACTCTTCTCGAGTCGCGTTTCGATGTAGGCCTACGATCTAGTCGAGTCTCACATATCACCTTCCGTGCAGGACTACCATGTTCATGCCGATCACGAGTTTTTCCTTCCCTACAACGTTCCTTCCGATGCGTCCGGTCAATGGAGTCACGTTTCTCAATGCTTCTCGGGACTGAAGGCTTACATGAACCACTGTCACGTCTGGGTAAGCTACTAGCGTGTTTCTCATCCTTATCCACTCGTTTTCTCCTGACTAGCCTTTCACGTTCACTCTTGGTCTTCCTTTCCAACTTGTTGTTCTGGGATTTCAATCCTTGTTGTTCCGGAGCCAACTTCGTTGTACGTTGCCGTCTACTCTTTTCAGATGCCAATGGTGCAGGCGAAACCACTTCAAGTTTCGGTACGTTGCTAACTCGTCTATCTTTGGCAGCCGTCTGACTCTTCCTAACCAATTCTTTACAAAGGTTCCTTGATTTCAATTTTTCTTTCTCCAACTTGTTGTTCTTCACTTCCAACTCCTGCAGATCTTTCATCAATGCTGACAGTTGACGTTCACGAACCCGGGCACGAACCTCAATCTTCTGCCACGCAGCCGCCATCAACGCTTCCTGTATAGACTCTGTACTTCTATCACTATCATTTTGCGTTCTAGACTTTCTCCTTTGTTGTCGTCTCTTCTTTCTTTCATCCAGAGTCGAAACATCACTAGAGTCCCATTGACTTTCTGAAGAATGTTCAGTACCATCACCATTGTGAGAGTGAACGACTTCAACGTCCAACTCACTTTCGTCCTCTGACTGATCTTCACTCGAGCTATATTGATTTGCCGAAGAGTACCAATGGCGTCCAGAACCATCACTGTTGTGTGAGTCAACGACTTTAACGTCTAACTCACTTTCGTCGTCTACTGACCGATCACTAGAACTCCATTGATCTTCTGAAGAGTCCAAATTGCATCCATCAGTGTTGTACGAGTTAACGACTATAACGTTCAACTCCGAGTCAACGACTTTAACGTCTGACTCACTCGCGTCCGTAGAACAATCTTCACTGCTACAACTTGATTTTCTGTGATCTTCATAGGCCTTCATATACGCCATCCTCCACTTTCCTCTCCAATCGCCACCATCCGCCATCTGTCAGTCTGTACATTCACAAAAATATGCAATCCCGCCGCTGCCACCACTTGTAACGGGATCGGGACGGCCTCAGTCACCAACTACCAGGTAGGTTGGTAGCGTGCACTGGAAGTTGGCAATGTAACACCAGGGCTCGTTGTATAAGTGTAATTATACGTTTGCGAGGCGAAATACAGACTGACGACGAATTTACTTTCAACACAATTTATTTACAGCTACATTTATCTCCATCATTCACATCGACAATACATCACTTTCCCATTCACATCACCCATGATTCTGCCCTGATTTTAATGCTCTAGCAATTAACTTGAATTTTACACCCGACTTGACTCCCTGATTGATCCTCCCTGACTGATCTTCCCTCTTTGATGATATAATCAGAAGATACATGAAAATAAAGAAATACAAAATATGTTACTTTAAGTGTACTGATAATTTGGAATATAAATCATAACAACACATTTGGGTCAAATAATTCAAACATAATAAATCACACCTTTTATATTATGCATGTAAACATTATGAGCATTTAAAGATACACAATATATGTTTATGAATGTTGTCAGTCATCCAGGTAGTTAAAATCAATCAAGAATGTCTATAATCTAGTCAACTGGACTTACTTTTATTGTTTGGCGACAGTTTCACATCCTATCCCGGATGTATCGTCAGGCCGACTGATGTTCTAGTGGCTTTGCTTGACCCGTGACGGGGTCAAGGAGTCCAAACGTCGAGGGATCGAAAGAGCAACACAGCAAACTCTGATGGTAACAAAGACACTTTAAAGAGACGCAACGTTACCATCCCTTATGTGTCTGGCCTCTCTGAGAAAATTCGCAGAATTTTCAGCGACTACCAGATATCTGTTGCCTTCAAGCCCACCAACACACTGAGGCAGAAGCTTATCCACCCTAAAGACAAACCACCTAAAGATCAACTGAGCAATATTGTGTATGGCATTCAATGTAAGGACAAGGACTGTGAGGATGTATACATAGGCGAAACAAAACAAACTCTGGCTAAACGCATGTACCAGCACAGACGACCAAGCTCTGGCTGCGGAGACTCGGCCGTGTACACTCATCTCAACAGCACCCATCACACATTTGACAATAAGGAGGTTCTGATCTTGGACCGAGAATCGCGGTGGTTCGAAAGAGGGGTTAAGGAAGCGGTGTATGTGAAGCGAGAGGAGCCAACTCTCAACAGAGGAGGGGGCCTACGTCACAACCTAGCGGGGGCCTACACTCCAGCGGTCAACAAGATCCCTCGACGTTTGGACTCCTTGACCCCGTCACGGGTCAAGCAAAGCCACTAGAACATCAGTCGGCCTGACGATACATCCGGGATAGGATGTGAAACTGTCGCCAAACAATAAAAGTAAGTCCAGTTGACTAGATTATAGACATTCTTGATTGATACACAATATAATTGTTGAGTAGGTCAAGAGTGATACGCTGATACTGACGCGTCAACAGACAGGGACTCGAACCCACATCTAAACCTTGTCGTCGCACCAATGACTCCGAACCACCACGTGTCGATCTCTGGACTGGGACTTTAACCCAACTTAGTCGTTCCGATCCAATCCACCTAACTTGTCAATCACCGCGCGGGACTCGAACCCCGGACTTTAACCGTACTAAATATCGTCAGCTGATCCGATCACAACTTGCGTATAATAACGTCGCTTACTGGTGGGACTTGAACCCAATCTCCAAATACACTCCTGACCATACCCAAATACTTAAACATTTAGACTTATGAGTACATTACATTACAGCTTAAACATGTTACGTAATAATAATGGCAAGTGGCTACTCCGCTTTATGCGCAGTACCTGTTCACATTGAAATAACTCACACGGACACAGATGATCAATACTGAGTGGGTGCCAGAAGTTGTGACCAAAAATATAACACTGTTATTGAATAATCTCAAACATCGACTATTTACTCGCTTCGCGCGCACAATAACAAATTTAGGTCAAACGAGTTCTTACCGTACAATAAAACTCATACATTTGGCGTATAAATATAACCGCACCAAAACAATGAGCGCACTTCGCATTCTTTCTGCGCGTATTTTGGCAGATGCAAAACGACAAAATATTACAATCAAAATAGCAAAATGAAGCGCATAATTATCACGCGATGCGTAAAATGTCAGCGCACTGGAAAATCTTGCGTTAAATGCGTACACATGACAAACGTTAAATTCACGCACTAATTAAACACTGTACCAATCGCTTAACAATACAACGCATCCAAATATGACATGAGTTTGCAGTTATTTTTGTTGACTGCAAGTTTCACAAAATACACTATAGGATCATTTTTATATCAAATAATCATGACTTTTACAAAAAGCATGACTCTTAATATATAACACTCTGGTATCAAATAATCATGACCTTTACAAAAAGCATGACTTTGATAACACTCTGGTATGCTAACCATGGCCGTAGCCGTCACCATCAATAATAATTATAAAATATAAGTAATGTTCATCTGGCAACAAATATTGGGTACATAAATCTTGGAATATAAACCAAAATAAGTGTCCATCAAGCACAAAGTACATCTAATTTCTCACGTGTCAATTTTGAAATGAACACACTATAATATGAGTAATTTGGTAGAAGGTGATATTCACATAATCATGAACATAAATAATCAAGAAATCACGAGCTAGTACACCAAGGTAATAATTTGTAAAATGGTTTAAAACATCCAGGCAACCTTTGACTGACTCTTACTGCCTGTAATATTGGGGGATCTCACGTTTACACAACATGACGTATTTTTATTGAGACACACTGTAAATTGCGATTTATCCAAAACCTGCCAATTTTCTGAATAACAACAATTATTTATATACCTGATTAAACCAACGTATTTCTACGACCATATAATGACGAGCGAGTGTAGAATGTGATTGAAATGATCACGCAATAACCAAAATAACAACATTTTTAAAGTTGTACACACGTGAATCACATAGTAAAATTAGAGGAGATTATGCATCTGAAAATCTCACTAAATCTCACTTTTACGAATGCATCCTTGAATATAACCTATCCACATATGATCACAAACATTTACTTCAGACTCGGCTTGTACTTTGATTGAAATTTGATAATGATAAAACCGATAAAATAAGTGAAAGTTTTCCCCATTTCAAACCTTGTATCTTTTTACCTTTGATGATATAATCAGAAGATACTGTACAGGTCAAAACGGGGATCAAGTTAATTAACGGTCCAGCTATATAGCGCCCTCACTATTTCAGACCGGTCAAAGGGTATCGTACCCGGCGAGACGTATTTCTCGATCCCATCACACTTGTCATGGTCCACTTTCATCTTTCCTCTCTTTTCATTCAGCTTGCTGTGGATTTCAGCTGCTTTCTGCAGAGTATCTGGATGGTGATGACTTGGGAGAGTTGTCCTCACAGGTCGTCCAAATAATATCTCTGCAGGTGATGGTAGACCTGAGTCAATGGGGGTGGCACGGAGGTTAAGTAAGGCCACCTGGAGATCTGCTTGGTCTTCTTACACTTCTTTATCAGCGACTTGACAGTCCTTACATTCCGCTCCGCGAAACCGTTACTTCGCGGGTATCTTGGTGATGAAGTTTTGTGGTTTATTCCCCACTTCTGGCACATGTCCTGGTATGGTTTACCAATGTACTGTGGCCCATTATCTGATATGATCTCTACCGGTGCTCCAAATAAACTGAACAATGCTGAAGTTGTCTTAGCTACCATCTCACTCTTGGTGCTGGTTAGTTTGTTGACAACCGGATATTTGGAGTAGTAATCTGTGATCAGAAGATAATCTTCACCATCTACTTCGAATAAGTCTGATCCCAGTTTTGTCCATGGAGTGGATGGGATCTCGTGTGGCTGCAATGGCTCTTTCTGCTGACTGGGCTGGGATTCTTGGCATACAACACATGCTTTGATGATCTTGTCGATGTCCTTATTTATACCAGGCCAGTATACGGACTCTCTTGCCAATCTTCTTGTTTTTTCTATCCCCATGTGCTCCGTGCAGCTGGTCTAGTATGTCAGCCTGCAGTTTCTCGGGGATCAAAACTTGTCGTCCCTTGAAGACTACGCCGTTGGAGACACCAAGTTCGTCTCGACAACCCCAGTACGGGCGTATGTCCTGCGGTAATTCTTTTATTTCTTCTGGCCATCCTTCATTGATGATCTGGCTTAGTGTACGGAGGATAGGATCTCTTGTAGTTTCCTTCTTAATTTCCTCCTGCTTCGTGCTGCCGAAGTTTACAAGGTCAACGCGAATGTCCGTTTCAACATCATCTGTTGCTATGCCATATACACCGATGTCCAGCGGCACTTCTTCCCTGTTGTTTGGGTTAGGAAGCCTACTGAGTGCATCAGCTAAGATCATCTTGGTTCCTGGCTTGTATATTATCTCCATATCGTACCCTTGTAGCTTTACAAGTAATCGTTGTAACCTGGGCGGCGCACTACGCAAGGGTTTCACCCAAATCATTTCGAGGGGCTTATGATCTGTGAATAAGGTAAAGCGCTTCCCGAAGAGATAGGTGTGAAAACGTGTCACACCGAACACTACCGCCAAGGTCTCGCGTTCGATGTTGGAGTAATTACTTTGAGCTTGCGATAGGCTTTTTGCGGGGCTTTTTGACGCAAAAGCTATTGGTTTGTCATCCTGAATCAAACATGCACCAAGTCCCTTCTGCGATGCATCTACTTCTACCGTAGTGCACAGAAAACTATAAGTGGGTCATCGGTACCCACTTATGCGAGTCTTTATTCCGTCCCTGTAGTGACACCCTTGTCCAATAAAGTAGGTCAAATGACACATCTGCAATAGGTCAAAATGACCCATTAAGTTCAGTTTTGAGTCACTATGACACATGTATAATGGGTCACATGACATGTTATTCACTTCAAGTGATTCTTTGCAGAGACTCACACCTACTGTCATAGGTCACATGACTCGTTTAAATTGTCAAATGAGTCCCATCAACTCACTTACAATGGTCAGACTGACCTATTTGCACAGATCAGTGGGTCATCGGTACCCACTTATGTGAGTCTTTATTCCGTCCCTGTAGTGACACCCTTGTCCAATAAAGTAGGTCAAATGACACATCTGCAATAGGTCAAAATGACCCATTAAGTTCAGTTTTGAGTCACTGTGACACATGTATAATGGGTCACATGACATGTTATTCACTTCAAGTGAGTCTTTGCAGAGACTCACACCTACTGTCATAGGTCACATGACTCGTATAAATTGTCAAATGAGTCCCATCAACTCACTTACAATGGTCAGACTGACCTATTTGCACAGGTCAGACTGGTCACCGTTACTCACTTATGTGAGTCTTTATTATGTCACTGTAGTGACACCCTTGACAAATAAAGTAGGTCAGATGACCCACCTGCAATAGGGCAAAATTAGTCACTGTGACAAATGTATTATGGGTCCCATAACCATGTTATTCATTTTAAGTGGGTCTTCAAAAATATTAAGGGTCCCATGTATCTGGTTTGTGAACAATCACTTAGTGAGTGACGTCTTGAATTAATAGTGGTAATAAAAAGGATATATATATCCTTACGAAATCTACTTTCCATGGTGTTAATTTTAAAGAAGCCGATGCACACCCCAGCCAACATCGACCGTGGGCTCACAGTAGGCCCTCATGGGACCCTTAATATTTTGTCCACTTTGGCCCGTATACAGGCCAAAGTGGACAAAATATTGAGTGTCCCATGAAGGCCCACTGTGGGCCCACGATCGATGTTGGCTGGGACCCATCTCATAATTCCATTCGCGCTACAGCGCCCGCTATCGATCTTGACCTACTTGGAAAATGCAAGTGGGTCAGATATCGATCTTGACCTACTTGCAAAATACAAGTGGGTCAGATGTCGATCTTAACCAGTAACTATACGGAACTGAGTCAGTTTACCTGTTTACATTCATGGTTGGAATGACCCAGCACAAGAGCAAGTAAGTCAAATGACTCATATTGACTCGATCTTGACACACTTGCACATAATCAAATGAGTCACATAAGCAAGTATGTTAGTTGAATCATTGTCATATCTCAGATGAGTCACTGTACTTTATGATCTGGGTCATTTCACCCATCTAGGTAAGTTACATAGAAGTGACTCACGTCAAATAGGTCAAGTGACCCGCTTGTGACCCAGAAATTTATCTTGACCTATTTGCAAAATACAAGTGGGTCAGATGTCGATCTTGACCAGTAACTATACGGAACTGAGTCAGTTTACCTGTTTACGTTCATGGTTGGAATGACCCAGCACAAGAGCAAGTAAGTCAAATGACTCATATTGACTCGATCTTGACACACTTGCACATAATCAAGTGAATCACATAAGCAAGTATGTTAGTTGACCCATTGTCATATCTCAGATGAGTCACTGTACTTCATGATCTGGGTCATTTCACCCATCTAGGTAAGTTACATAGAAGTGACTCACGTCAAATAGGTCAAGTGACCCGCTTATGACCCAGAAAATGTTTCTGTGTGTGTTTGTTTGGCTTGTAGTATCTCAGGCATGACTCTGTGGTTAATGTTTGTTTTAACTCATCAAATGTCTTCTGGTGGAAGTCCTCCCATACGTACATGGCGTCTTTCTTTAGAAGATCACGTAGTGGCTTCGCGCGTTCAGAAAAATTAGGCACATAGCTTGCAAGGTAATTTCATGCCCAGGAACCGCTGCAGGTCGTCTTTATCTTGAGGCGTTGGCATCTCGTGGATGTCACGGACTTTTGCAGGGTCTGGGCTGATGCCCTTCTCGGAGTATACTGATCCAAAGAAGTCGATCTTCTTAGCCTTGATAATGCATTTTGTGCTGTTGAATACAAGCCCTTCTCTTCTAGCTGTTTCCATCAAGTGGGTTAGGTTTCGGTCATGCTCTTCTTCGGTTTTTCCGATGACGACGACATCGTCCGCTATTCCCACACAGCCAGGTGCTTGTTCCAGTATGGAATCCATACATTGCTGGAATATATCTTGGCTTATTGCCAAGCCAAATGGTAGACGCGTGTAGCAATATCTGCCAAATGGTGTCCTGAACGTTGTGAGTTCCTGCGAAGAATCACTCAAGTGTACGGACCAGTATCCCGCTTTAGCGTCTAACTTGGAGAAGTATTTCGCCTGCGAGAATTCAGGGTTTAATTCCTCAAGCGTTGGAATCTTATGTGGACACCTCTTCACTGCTTCGTTAAGCTTCTTTGGGTCCAAACATATTCTGAGGGAGCCATCTTTTTTGATGCTCGTTGTTTTGCTACTACACCAGTCTGTGTGTTTGGTGATTTTACGGATGACACCCATATCCTCCATTTTGTCGAGTTCCTCTTTCAACTTTGGTTTGACGTGTACACTACACTTTCTCGGAGCGTCGATATGCGGTTCCGCTCCTGGTTCAAGGTGTATCTTAGCGCGTCCCTTAAAATCACCTATCTTATCAAACTGATCGGGGTACTTTCCTATTAGGTCTTCCTTGTTGGTTATGCGAGTGACGTCAACTGTCGAAAGTTGATTCACCGATATTACTTCAAGGTCACTTGAGGATTTCCAACCCAGGACTGCTGGCCCTTCAACGTCAACTATAAAGAATTTGTGGGTTGTCCAATCTTGGGCGTTGGAGCGGCATGCGATCTGCATGTATCCTACACATGGTATGGGTGTCCCATTGTAGGCCGTTAGCTTTGTGGTTGTTGATTGCGCGACGTCTTTCCATGTGGAGTGAGGATACATTTTATCCACTATCCGTAGAGGGATGGTGTTACCTTCAGCTCCCGAATCAACCTTCAACCGCAGCCTGTGCTGTCCTGACTTTTGTGGACAGACAATATCCAATGTCGTGTGAACACCCTTGTCATTCACTTCTGTGTATATATTGGATACTGTGATGGTGTAAAACTCAATATTAGCCGGTTCTCCATCTTCATCATCACTCTCTGTGATCTGGTCGACTTTGCGCCGTCTACTACGGGATCTTCTGTGTCGATTACGATCACGCGACTCGCCACGGGGTTTACCCTGGTCGCGTCGGTGGTTATTGTTACCATTGTGCTGTCGGTGACTGTTGTTTTGTCGCCCTTTTGAACGGCACATTTTTGCCCAGTGGCCAAGTTGACCACATGACTTACACTTGTCGCGGATAGCTGGGCACTTCTTTGGGTGATGGTTGAGTCCACATCGCATGCACGGCTTTCTGTCCGAGTAATCCTTATTGATGGCACCCACCCCAACAGGGTTGTCCATCTCCTGGAGGCGTCGCCCTCCAGCAGTTATCGCTTCGTATTTTCGACCGTCCTTCACTAAGTCGTCGACTGTATATCCCTTCTGTTTTTCCAGAAGGTCCTTTTGGAATGCTGCAATTGTAGTAGAGCTGATTACTAATTCTATTATTCTTTCAGCTAACTCTTCCTTCGTAAAATCGCACTCTGCACCCTTAACTCTGCATCGGTTAACAAATTCGTCGATTGTCTCGTCTTTTCTCTGTTTGAAGCGCATAATCTCCAAGCGATGGATTCTGAAATTTACCTTAATCTTCAGTTGATCCTCGAACAATTCCCATAGTTTATCTGGTTCTTTCTTGTCCTCATCGCTTAGTCCCGATGCATTGATTTTTCGCAATCCGTCATTTCCAACTGCGATCTTTATCTTAACAGCGATTTTCGCTTTCTGGGTGTCAGTGTCCAACCCAATGTCTGAAATGTACAAGTCCATGCGTTGGTGGAAAAGCTTGAACTCTTCCGCAGTGTCTTGGGCATTCCATTGCATTTCGGGTAATTTTGCCATAGTTGCTGCAAAAGCAAAGTGTTACCTTGACAAAATACAAGCAATCACAGACAGTACAGACAATACATGTACAACAGAGTTATAGTTACATTACATACACAGGATACAGGGTATAAAGGTAGAAGTTATTTGGAACAACTAAAGTAACCCCAAATGATGTGCAATGTATGTATTATGTTGTTTGAATGTAGTCTATTGAAAACTAGCAAGTAACACCTTAATTTTAATTGCTAAAGACATCAAAAAAAGTAACTCGGCTGTTGTAAAAGCACCTATAATTTTAAAATTGTTACTCATATTCTAAAAATGAGAACACCAGGAGACGGACAATTTAATTACGGTGATTTTGACACCTTGTTTGTTAAAATCGATAAAGCATTGTTGTCGCGGTATGTGCTTACAGATAAAAAGTGCCATTTCCATTGTTGCATTAACTCCTATTGAACTTTCTGATTTAGCGTGAAGATAATAGCGGGAATTTTGATTAGCTGTTCTTGTGCTGTAAACTTGATTAGCATAATCCGGGACAAATTTAATGGGGATGACAGGCGTACTTCTTTACAATTAAAAAGGATGAATTTAAAACTCCAAATGCTCAGAAGGTCCGAAAAGACAGACAGGACAGGTCATCGCCATGGACAAACTATCAAAATTCCCCCTATTATCTTCACGCTGAATCAGAGAGATCAATAGGAGTTAATGCAACAATGGAAATGGCACTTTTCATCTGTAAGCACATACCGCGACAACAATACTTTATCGATTTTAACAAACAAGGTGTCAAAATCACCGTAATTAAATTGTCCGTCTCCTGGTATTTTCATTTTTAGAATATGAGTAACAATTTTAAAATTATAGGTGCTTTTACAACAGCCGAGTTACTTTTTTTGATGTCTTTATTTGGCATGTCTATATGGGCAAAATCTATAAACAAAATCCGTAAATATTTTCCCAATTTGATTTGAATTTTTATTTATCAGGAAATCCAAAAAATACCAGAGTTTTGTTATACTCTGGGCGACCAATTGTCTATTTCATTAATCTGGGCACCGCGTATCGGTACTGTTATTGTTAAACAGCTGATCTATTCAAACAAACAGCTGATCGATTAACAACTGATCGGCAATGGAAAGTTCCGGCAACAGGCGTAGTAATACTGCTACTAATTGTTCGGCTTACATGGATACAGTTCCGGCATGGCAACAGGCGTAGTAATCCAATACTGCTACTAATTGTTCGGCTTGCATGGATATAGTTCCGGCACAAAGCACAGTTACAATTTATCCGTCGAGATCACAATAATCATAAGTCAATGGTGAATCCAACATACCATATCGTGATTTAATATTCCTTGTCCCCGTTGGTTGTAAAGTTGCAGACAAACAGCTAACAGTTCTTGACAGCTCGTTTCAAACAACAATCAATCGAAGACACGAAAATGTTCCTTTTACTGCGACGTGATGCAATATTCATATGTCCTTGTCCCCGTTGGTCGTAAAGTTGCAGACAAACAGCTAACAGTTCTTGACAGCTCGTTTCAAACAACAATCAATCGAAAACACGAAAATGTTCCTTTTATGCGACGTGATGCAATATTCATATGTCCTTGTCCCCGTTGTTTATAAGACAGCAGTTTATTCAAAGACAATGTTTCAATGTAATGTTCGAGCGGCTGGCTTTCAATTTCACATCATTTTATGATCATGAAAATGGCATTTATAGTTTTTCTTTAAAAGCGTTAACAACTATCACAACACTGACAAACTAACACATTGCATGGTACACAGTATGATTGCCTTTTCTCATCCACATGATTTTCGCAGGGCGCAAAACCACCTCTAATCTGTAGTGGATGTCTGTTAGCCTGATCACGCAGCCGCATATTGGTGTGAAGCGCTGCAACTCTTTCCAAAGTTAGGGCCTATACTAATTTGCCCGGTCGAACATTTAGGACATTGGATTTGTGTTCTACCGTCCGTCAACTTTTGTCTGATACAACCTTCACAACAAATTAGCGCACAGCCAGTCGGGCAGCCAATTATAATCTTTGGATCGACGAATATTTTATGACATATAGGATGTAGTATCCTTTAATCGAGTGTAGACTATGCATCACGCATGCGCAACACAGTCTATTGGAGTAACGCACGGACTCAACATGTATAATAAATAAGCACCGTTAAACATCTTATTTGTGTGTCTCTGATCAATACAAATCATCAACTATTACAATGGCGACGAGATGGGATAAACTAGAATCAGCAGAACCCGAAAGGCGCTAACAAAATCAATCACAAATAATTATAAGACTGTTTAAAAGATCGAAGCTAACATCGGCACTCGGACAGTTGCATGCAGTATGCAGAATTCGGCAGCGTCATCAACGAGATAAAACGGCAGACGAGCTGACGGTAGGCAATCGCGGGACGGGAGTAAAGCAAACGCTATTCTTATGAAAAACAACAACAAACGTATCGTACACAACGTAAGACTTTTCGTGGTACTGATAGTGATAACAATTCATCAATTTGTGATGAACGAAATAAGCTTCATCATAATGTATACGGTATTGAACTGTTACTTATTATGTTAGACTGTGATGAAACTGATCATCTGATGGGACTTTGTAATCAAGTCATAATGCATCATGCATGCATATTATATAATGTGAAATATCAAGTAAGCTTAGTATCTGCTTACAATACGGCGCATACATACTATTTGTTTACTGTTTAAACATTCAATCAATCAAACGGAGTCATGCATACATGGTGAAAATAAGAATGAACTCATACATCAATGTAGCTGCTATGCTGCTATTACAGTTTGTTAGTTAACTGTGAACACAAAAGCTGTTCCATACGAAAAAAGCAAAATAACTCAAACAAGTCAAGCAATCAGTATAAGAGTAAACGAATTCAAAATAAACATAAAGAGAGGGAGAAAGATAGTTATTCGAACTATAAACGAAAGAGCGATCAACAAGTCAACAATCAAACGAGGAGAAACTTGAAGCCTGGAACACAATGCTGTTTCGTATCATAATTATGTACACACAGTACACAGGACGAAATCAAGCAATTCGAAAAAACAATACGAACACATTCCGTGAATAACTGTAGCATTACCGTAAATGCAATCGTCAATCAAGCAATACTTCTAAAAGCATACTCAATCAGAGATTCATTCAGGTGGAACCAAAAGTCGGTTCGCACACAATAAATCATGTGGATCAAAAGTCGATTCGCACATTTATACTGGGCGTAAATCATTGTGGAATCAGAAGTCGATTCGCACAACAACAAAAAATCACGTGAACCAAAAGTCGGTTCGCAGAGAACAAAACAGGAACCAAAAGTCGGTTTCTACTCTTGGCAAACAAAAGAAGTAAACAACAAGGACACACAGGCTGTCCAGGTAAAACAACAAGGACACACAAGCTGTCCAGTTAAAACAACGAGGAAAGGACACACATGCTGTCCAGTGAAAACAACAAGGACACACAGGCTGTCCAGTTAAAACAACAAGGACACACAGGCTGTCCAGTTAAAACAACGAGGAAAGGACACACATGCTATCCAGTGAAAACAACAAGGACACACATGCTGTCCAGTGAAAACAACAAGGACACACAGGCTGTCCAGTGAAAACAACAAGGACACACAGGCTGTCCAGTCAAAACAACAAGGACACACATGCTGTCCAGTCAAAACAACAAGGACACACATGCTGTCCAAGATAAAACAATGAGGACACACATGCTGTCCAAGGTAAAACAACAAGGACAGACATGCTGCCCAAGATAAAACAATGAGGACACACATGCTGTCCAAGATAAAACAACAAGGACACACATGCTGTCCAAGATAAAACAACAAGGACACACATGCTGTCCAGATAAAACAACAAGGACACACATGCTGTCCAGATAAAACAACAAGGACACACATGCTGTCCAGAACAAACAACAAGGACACACATGCTGTCCAGATAAAACAACAAGGACACATAGGCTGTCCAGATAAACAAAAACAATTATCAGGGGCACACAAAAGAAGAGAAAAAAGAGTAAACAACAGTACAACGCTGGTGAAACGAAAGACAGTAACCATGCTGCATACACACTGGTGAAAATGTAAACGCACCCCCACTGGTGAAAGAAAATAGCTTGTGAAAAATGTTAACTATTCGCACAGGTGAAACACAACAAAACACATCGGCGAGAAGAGATGAAGAACAAAAACTCTTTAAAAAGGAAGAGATAAAGACCTACAGTATGCATTATGTAAATTCACACTGGTGAAAAGAACAATAAAAGACTAAAGCATTATGTTGATTATGTATTAAAGCATTATGTATAAATTCACACTTTGTGAAAAGAAATTGTAAAAATAAAAATAAAATCCTTTTAAAAGGAAGGGTAAAGTAGATAAGTGACTTACACACTGGTTGAAACTAAAGTGACTTACACACTGGTTGAAACTAAAGTGGCTTACACACTTGTCGAAACTTAAGTTAAATACTATAACATGATGAAGGCATACAGTATCAGTTCATCAAAATTAGAGATTGCATTCTCTTAAAAAACTCTGGGAAAAAGGAGGGATGTAGTATCCTTTAATCTAGTGTAGACTATGCATCACGCATGCGCAACACAGTCTATTGGAGTAACGCACGGACTCAACATGCATAATAAATAAGCACCGTTAAATATCTTATTTGAGTGTCTCCAATTAATACAAATCATCAACTATTACATAGGACATGTCAGTTCCTTCACATAAGCTCTAGTCAGTATTGACTCCGCCGCGGCCATTTTCTCTATAGAAATGTACTAACCAGCTCGTCTGGAAGTGAGAATTGGTAACGTCAGCCCAGATCGACGGTGTCTCTTTAAGCAAAAACAGTAAATAAAAGTAAGTAAATAAGTTTAACCCCTTCTAATAATGAGTGATCCGCAAACGCCCACAAACAACATTCGTTCTAAGCAACCAAACATTGCAGTAATGTCAATATGAACATTGACACGATGTCGTTCATGTCACATCATGTGATACACAAGGGCGCAGATCCCGGGGGGACGGACACGCCCCCCCCCCCCCCCCCCCCACTTCCTGACACAATATCAAATGTCCCCCCCCCCCCTTTTTGTGGTGATACATCAATCAAGGTTGGCGATCTAGTGAAAAAATGGCAATGTCCCCCCCCCCCACTTTCAAGATTGGATCTGCGCCCTTGGATACAGTGTATAAAAGCTAAATAAAAATGTGTCTCCATATAAGGTTTTACTAAGGTATATAGATGGACTTTAGCGTTTTCGTGGCAAATCAAATAAATACAGACTTAACGTAACAATCAGATAATAAAGTGTGGTAATCAGCACCATAACTGTTAAGCTATTGCGTATGACTATGAGTCAGTACTGATGCAATCAGGGATACTATTAATTTTGGGATAGGAAAGCCCTATACTAACACACGTAGCGAAAACGGTGCCGTTTGCATAAATTACATAAATTATGGTAATCATCGGAATGTGTCGGTGACTAGTCGGTGACCGGCGTTTAACGCGTTTAACAGCGTTTAACCAGGTTTAACGTAATATTTGGTCAGCATAGGTTTGAGGGCGTTGTGGATTTACACAGACGACGGTGGCCACGCGAAACCTAAATGTTGAATACGTAATGAATAAGATGAATAACACGTAATCGCGAATGTTAATCTTATCATTTTGACAAATTCATCATAATTAGAAGATGTCATCGTTAACCCGGCGATGACTGTTAAAAATAATTCAAAATAGTGCACTCCCGTTGATATAATTGGGTCGTCTGAGAGACGCGTGGCCAGCGTCGTGTCGTCTGCTACAATCACGCCTGATCAGTATAGCGCCACCAGTTCTATGCTGACCAAATTGTAATTTAAAAGTGGACCCGATCGGCAAGCTCACTGGCATACCCCTGATGCAATACACTTAATATAACACCAAAAGTCCCTGACCAGGTGCTCTGATGTTGGCTAATCCAAAATCGGTACGAAAAATCTTAGATTTTAATGAGGTCAGAAGTCACAAACTGGTCCAAAAAATATTTCACTTCTAATAATGTTGAGGAACGAATGCACCAAAGCTGATTAAACGGGACAAAACTTAAGTTTTACATACTTAATGACCCACAAACTATATATTGTTGGAAAGCTTATGATTCAAGGTTTTTCATTTTTGCAAAAAAGAATCAAATTATACAGGGTGTGTAAAATTTGTATAAGGTGGAACATAAAAAAGTTGATCGTTTTTGCTCCTCACAAAATATTTTGATAGTTTGTACAATTAGGGTTTAGCTGAAGATAGTCACCAAAATCAACCGCAGAAGGTGCTACCAAATTTGCTAAGAATCACTTGCCCAAAATGTTCACAGGAAAAGTACAGGGTGTCTAAAATTATGATGAAATAATGCATAAAATGAAGGTTTGTATATAATATTCTATGAAATTAAGTTAGCATGGACTATTTAATTTAAAAGAAAATGGTTATCAAAATGAACTACACGAATATCGTTAAAGTTCCTTTTATTTTAAATACAGGGTGGTCCAAAATAGGTCTAAATAGCAAAATTTTCATTAATCTATGAACAATTCTGTGAAGAAACACTTCTGGCTTTTTTAGTTAAATGTTTTACTACTCAGGGTAGAAAAGGACCGAAGAGTCACACAATTAGAAATTACTTAACCTACTTGTTGTGTTAATAAATTTCCCTTTTGTCACTTGCGTGATGAATCGATTTTTCGTGTGCTTTCGAGCGATCTATGCTCTTTGCGTGACCAGCCAATGAGCGCGTGTGTGGGCGTGTTGTTATATCATCCCACTTCCTGTTTGCGAAATGTATTTGTCTCACAGTTGTTTGCTCATTCGCTCTGTGATTTTGATGAATAAGCACGCTTTTTTCAGCTCTGCAAATTTAATTTTTAAGGTTCTGCCGTTCGTGAAACCAGGTCTCAAGACGGGCGTTGGCCAATCTGACTTACCTGTAGAATTAATAGTGGCTACATGGAGGGAGTTACTATCCATCGTACCCGGTTCTTCATCGAGGTCTGGTAATGTGTGGGTTCAACGATTGAATCCATGTTCAAGAACCAAGTGTCCGCCCGAACTCTATTATCACCACCAATAGATCGGCAGGTATAACTATCGTTCAATTTGATGGCTGCATCAAATCAAACATCGATCTTTCGGCATGTTTATGTTGAGTGCCGGGAGTGTTGGCATTGTTTCTGTTACGAAAACTAAATGCGCCAAGCCAAATGCATCGTCTTCGGGCCAGTTTAGAAGATCTAATACTGGGCTCCTATCATCAGTTCAATTCAGCAGCAAGTACATCGAATTTTTGCCGCCAGGTTTTGGTAGTCATGGCTGTACATATCCCGTTTTCGTCAGGAAACCGCAGCTAGCCTAGATGGTTGGAATGCCGGCGTGGTTCAATGGTGAGAGCTTTTATATATTCATATACTAAATCTAATGTGGTGTTTAGGCCTGTTAAATAATTGCCGTTGAATTTAATGCGTTCATAGTATTAGTTCTATTGATAATCGTTGTAATGGTGTCCGTGGCATTTACGGTATTTTATAGACTGTTTGGGTGTACGTGCACAACACAAAATAAAAATATTCATTGGATATAATTTAATCCCCACTTTGGCATTGACTCTTATCAATCTTCACATTTGTTAGTATTAGCGGTATATTGATTTGGTAGTTGGTTTATTGCTATGCTGTTCATGGATCAGTTGTTGGGTAGTCTCTGTAATCCATCGTTTGGTTAGTTAATAACCTGTATATCGATCTCCACTTTGTATAGTTTGCCCATCTTATAGTGTTAACTTGCGTAGCGAGGTCATTTGTCACACATTTTTGTCAAGCAATATTTTTTCCAACAGTATTAAAATGGTTTTTAACGCAAAGGGTTTATTTCAATATTGGAATGTACCTGTGTTGAAATATTTTATGAGGTTGTTGATAACTTGGTATAATTTATTCTAGCAGGCATATCATTTAATCCCCACTTTACAACTTATCAATCTTCACAGTTGGTTAATATGAGGATTCTATTAGCGGGTTATTGATTTGGTAGTTGATTTACGCTGTTCATTCATGGTTCGGTTGTTGGGGAGTTTTTTTGTTGTTGTAATGCGCGACATCGTCTTGAATTAAGTTAATGTCCTATTTATCGATCTCCTGCTTTGTATGTTAGCCCGTCATTTAAACTGTTTAAGCGACGCATAGCGAAGTCGTTTTCAAAAGATTTTTTCTCCAACAGTATTTAACGCCAACCGGTTTTCATTTGTTGCGTACATTTTCAATAGTGTATTATACCTTTTGTACCTTTGTTGAAATAATTTTAAAGAGGTTGTTGTTAACGCGTAATAGTGTTACTGCTTCAGTTTAAGTGAGTGATTTATTTGCGAGTGTTCTGGACGCCCGGCGTTATATTTATTAACTTTACATTCCATTTGCAAATTCTGGTTTGTTGGTCGGTATTGTTTTTTATTCGGTAACGTCTGATACAAAAAGTCTACTTTGCCAAAATTCAAAGGTCATCTGTCAGGTCGTATTTTTCTAACCAATTTGCCGCAATTTGGCATCGAGTTTCTAAATTGTATTTTCAATATAATAATTTCCGCGCGTTTCTCAGTCAGGCAGGATTTAGACGAGTATGCTATAGTTGGTAGTTGCATGGCAGATGTTACGCAATAATTGGTATAATGACGTTTGTTTGTTTTGTTTACGATCGCGTGGGGGACTGCGATTCTAGTTCTGTTTTAGCTATCTCTCTTTGTGCGTTTCATGCTAGTTTCAGCGATGTACGTTTTAACTTTTGCCCTCTGCCACGGGTCGTTTTGTTTTAATTCATAAGTGGGTTTTGCGTCGTCCATTCATTTATTAATCATATCATATCTACATATTTTTTGTTTTGTTTTGAGGGGGTCAAACATGGTTTTTGCCACCTAGATCATATCATAGATCATATCTACATATTTTTTGTTTTGTTTTGAGGGGGTCAAACATGGTTTTTGCCACCTAGATAGTAAAACTAGTTGCGCTAAAAGAAATTTAAAAACAAAATAATCAGGTAGTTTGTCATCAACTTAGTGTGATTCTATCGTACTCGATATCGATGTATTCTTTCACTTATTAAAATATAGTTGGGTGGCTGTCGTTTTGTTTGGAATTTTAATAACCATAGTGGCTTTTCATTGTATTTCCGGTTGGTTAAATGTTACTCCTGGCTGTTTTGCATCAGGTTCACCTCAGCCTCCCTTTGTTATACCGGAGACGTTTTGGTTTTACACAAAACTAGTTAATTGGCTCACCCCCACCCCCAATGGGGTCTATGGTTGTATTCGGTTGCTATATCATGCATATTATAGGTTTCATTTGTCATTGCGTTCGGCGATGACGTCAAAAATATATATATCATGTCATGTTCTTTCATTTTGGTTCTGCGTGGGCCAAGGCGACATATTTTAAATAAATATATGATATACATGGTTACATAAGTGGTTCTTAATACATTTAAAATAACGTTTTTAAGCTCATTTGCCGGCTGGTATACCTATATTTTTTGAATTTTAGGTCCTGCTAATAATCATCATTGGGCGATGATTTTGTCATTTCCTACAAGTTGCTACCAGGTATAAGGGGTAACTTAATGTTAAGGATATAAATTGCCCAGATTCTGCTTCTGCCGTTTTTCTTATTCTTTCAGGACATGTGTCGGAGCCCAGCAGTAGTACTACCTCTATGACTGTTCTGAACGTTATATGCGTCGGCCTTTCTGCAGTATGGCTTTGTGGAGAGACCTTTCATTCGTACCCAGCCTGTTCCGAGTATAGTCATCCGTGAAGTAAAGAAGCTAGTCCTTGGTTGGTGACAACGCTTCCTTGATCCAAAACTTGCAGTGGATTATTATTGCATCATGCGGAGGCACGATCTCATACGAAGGTATCGCTGTTTTCTGATAACTGTGAAACAAGATTTTGTTGTTGTTTCATAATATTAACAAAAGCCGTTGTTTATTAATTCACACCAGTCGCAAATGCCTGTAAGTTACTACAACTATACGCCATATAGGGTGCTGTAAGTTTTCTGCACTATTATGGTAGCTTCAGTCAATACCAAATAGCCAAAACAGTGTTTTCAATGAAACCCAACGTTGCCATGTTATCGTCTACATGTACTCGTACAGGGTATGGTTTAAATAACTTCAACGACTGGGAAGCTATATCATTATTTACTAAATATTGTTACACACAACGGTTGTATTTTGCCTCAATGTATTAAGTTGGATCGGATGCTCGCGTATGCAAGATGATATTCGGCTCACTCTTGGATATTGCTTTACCATACTGCTATCTTCAACAAATGTAAATCACGAGCTTGGTTTACTCAGAATTATTGCTGTCACAACAGAATTGTCACATCAGTTTATACTTGGATTGGATGCTGGTGAAAATCAACTACAAAAACCGTCATTCAGATAACGCTGTTGTTTACACCCTTTGAGTGCTGTTTGTCTTTTTAAAAGACTCTTCTTGTTACACTACTGCTATCTTCAAGTACAACGTAAGCACTAGTATCTCAAGCTATTTAGCGTATACATTTTGGGGATGATTGAGCTACAGTAGAACGGATAATGATGGCTGACGGATTGTGTGACGGGGCCAATGGCATCTCTCGTTTACTTTGTTAACCACGTACTCTTATGAAATAATGACGAGCGTTGCCCAAACGTAATTTGCGCACTCTGATAATTGGTGACATCACTGTTTTATTTAGCGAACACATGTTCAATTTTAGTTAGCCATTGCTGGTTACCCTTGGGGGAGTTCATATGTATGGGCTTGTTAAGTATTCAATCGGGTTGGCACGAGATAGTTAGCACCTGGAGCCAAGTACTATGTTTCTTTTTCTCTACAGAGATAGAGTTTTGAGTTTTGCGCAGCCGGCTACTATCGCATTGAATTCTTATCTTTGTGCATATATTATGTAGGTCACCCTAGTACAAGATATGGATTTTGTATGTACACATATAGTACTCATATGTAATTGTAATTTGGTGGGTTACGCGAATAGTTATCCAAATGGCTAAAGAGGCGTAGGGATCCGTCTACCATTGTTGTCCATGTTGGTTCCAACGTTCTGTTCAATGGCATACGGGATTACGGCCACTGGTGAGGAAATCCTATCGCCCTTAGCCATTTGTACCCTAATACAATTAGTTGGTCTGATTTTCTGCCTCGCGTCTATTATCTTGATGCTCGCAATCAAACAGCTGGTATGAAATGTATGTCCAATATCAATCATTTCCGATAGCATATGCTGTAGACTGCCTAACATGTGTTTTATCAGACACCCAACTATTAAGCTCAGTGATTCGTTCTCTCTACTTGTATGATAATGTGCATCTAACTGAAAATGATAGGGAATCTTTGTTTCTGTTTGGGAAAACGCGTTGTTGTACTTCAATTCGCATCCAGGGCTCACATGCTTTCCGCCACAATCTTCCTAATCCTTTTCATGAAAAAAGGGGAGGGTTAGGCAAGTGTTCCCATTTTTCGTCGTCAAATGAAAAAACTTGTGTGGCAGTTGTGGTTTTTTCTTTCAATGTAAAGAAGTACTTTACAATCATTTAAAATTGTAACCGTTGATATGCATTATTTATTCAACAAGTATTTGTACAAAATGTAATGCAAATTGTGCGTTTTCCCACAAAGGAGTTAAAATTTGGTTTAAATTATTTAAGCCAGTATGAAATTATGGAATTTTATTGTTGGTAATCATTGTATGTACATGTAACAAAAAGGTATCGTTAAATTTATGCAAAGATCGTAAACAGGATCTTGGAGTTGTTCCTACATCATTAGTCGAATAGTGAACGCAAAAGCGGGTGGGTGAAATAATCTTTCCATCCTCGTTGTAAAAATGTACGTCCTGTTTAAATCTGTTTTCAGCCTTTTTGTAATCAAAATTTGTGTAATGCAATTTTAAAGGGCGACAATTGCATGCCTACCCTTTTAAACTTGTTATAAATTCGCGGTTCTGCGTTAATATGGCTGTTGTGTCTATGTCAATTCAATTCAGTTTTGGTTGGGTATAGGGTTCATTCCTTCCACGTTCGTATCGTATGCTTTGTAATTAATTCTGACGTCAGCCCTTAGTACAGTTTGTGGTCGTGTCTGGGCTGGATGGGTAAACGTTCTTACCATCCGCGTTATACAATGTAGGTCAGAAATTCGTACTAATTATATTGCAAAATTATTATATCGTTTGAATTGTTTTGGCGTATGTAGTCAGTGCAAAATAAATAGCAGACTTGCTTATCATCATCACGGTGGCATCCGCAAATGTTGGTCTAGTCAGTGTTATCCTTTCTGAGCGTCAGGTGGCAAATGAAATAGAGAGACTGCGATTTGGCCATTGTTTAATCAATAAAATGAATAAAACTGTGTGTTTTTACATTAAAACACTCCCTGAATTGAACATCATATTCTAGTAGAGAATGTCTAGATAACAATTCAATATTATTATTCATAGTAGCAGGCACATATTATTAACACATATGACAAGTTTGAAAACTTTCTTATTTTTAAAATGGCATCAATTTCAAAAGTTCTAGTTTTCCACTATTTTGTGTAGAAACCTATGGGCGCCTCATCCACCGGCGCCTCATCCACCGATCCCACCCTTGACTCGCTCGACGTTTAGATTGATAACTTCACTGTTGCTAAACATGTGGCTTTAATTCTTTTTTTATTCGGTAGCTGGATAAATTGTCTTTAATATGATACCAAAAATGTTATGTTTTTTTGACAACTTCTATTTAAAATAGAGACACGTATCACGATTTTAAGGATTTTTTGAAACGATCCCACCTTATTGATATACCTATTAGTGACCTGTGACCATGAGCAAGTTTGCTACCTCATTCATAAAAAATGGATAGTTTTAAAGTTATGATTGTTTCAATGATTGTTGCACTAACATTTCTATGGGATATCATTGCTTAGTGTGTATTTACGCAGTGAAAAAGTGTGTGTAGGCCTACAGACTCCTTTGTCGATACCTGTTACCCATTCATCCAGATACCTGACTGGTTCAGATAGCACACAGTGAATAATACAAATCAATGGTATCCCATAGGAAACCAATTCTAGTATAGCCGATTGGGTTCATTAACAGATGGACATGCTGATGACAAATGTCCGAGTGTAGCAGATTGGGTTCATTACAGATGGACATACTGATGAGAAATGTCCGAGTGTAGCAGATTGGGTTCATTACAGATGGACATACGTATGAGAAATGTCCTAGTGTAGCCGATTGGGTTCATTAACAGATGGACATGCTGATGAGAAATGTCCGCATGTAGCAGATTGTTTCATTGACAGATGGACATACTGATGAGAAATGTCCGAGTGTAGCAGATTGGGTTCATTACAGATGGACATACTGATTAGAAATGTCCGCATGTAGCAGATTGGTTTCATTACAGATGGACATACTGATGAGAAATGTCCGAGTGTAGCAGATTGGGTTCATTACAGATGGACATACTGATGAGAAATGTCCGAGTGTAGCAGATTGGGTTCATTACAGATGGACATACTGATGAGAAATGTCCGAGTGTTGCAGATTGGGTTCATTACAGATGGACATACTGATGAGAAATGTCCGAGTGTAGCAGATTGGGTTCATTACAGATGGACAAACTGATGAGAAATGTCCGAGTGTAGCAGATTGGGTTCATTACAGATGGACATACTGATGAGAAATGTCCGAGTGTAGCAGATTGGGTTCATTACAGATGGACATACTGATGAGAAATGTCCGAGAGTTGCAGATTGGGTTCATTACAGATGGACATACTGATGAGAAATGTCCGAGTGTAGCAGATTGGGTTCATTACAGATGGACAAACTGATGAGAAATGTCCGAGTGTAGCAGATTGGGTTCATTACAGATGGACATACTGATGAGAAATGTCCGAGTGTAGCAGATTGGGTTCATTACAGATGGACATACTGATGAGAAATGTCCGAGTGTAGCAGATTGGGTTCATTACAGATGGACATACTGATGAGAAATGTCCGAGTGTAGCAGATTGGGTTCATTACAGATGGACATACTGATGAGAAATGTCCGAGTGTTGCAGATTGGGTTCATTACAGATGGACATACTGATGAGAAATGTCCGAATGTAGCAGATTGGGTTCATTACAGATGGACAAACTGATGAGAAATGTCCGAGTGTAGCAGATTGGGTTCATTACAGATGGACATACTGATGAGAAATGTCCGAGTGTAGCAGATTGGGTTCATTACAGATGGACATACTGATGAGAAATGTCCGAGTGTAGCAGATTGGGTTCATTACAGATGGACATACTGATGAGAAATGTCCGAGTGTAGCAGATTGGGTTCATTACAGATGGACATACTGATGAGAAATGTCCGAGTGTAGCAGATTGGGTTCATTACAGGTGGACAAACTGATGAGAAATGTCCGAGTGTAGCAGATTGGGTTCATTACAGATGGACATACTGATGAGAAATGTCCGAGTGTAGCAGATTGGGTTCATTACAGATAGACATACTGATGAGAAATGTCCGAGTGTAGCAGATTGGGTTCATTACAGATGGACATACGGATGAGAAATGTCCGAGTGTAGCAGATTGGGTTCATTACAGATGGACATACTGATGAGAAATGTCCGAGTGTAGCAGATTGGGTTCATTAACAGATGGACATACCGATGAGAAATGTCCGCATGTAGCAAATTGGGTTCATTGACAGATGGACATACGTATGAGAAATGTCCTAGTGTAGCAGATTGGGTTGAGTAACAGGTGGAAATACTGATGAGAAATGTCTGAGTGTAGCCGATTTGGTTCATTACAGATGGACATACTGATGAGAAATGTCCGAGTGTAGCAGATTGGGTTCATTAACAGATGGACATACTGATGAGAAATGTCCGCATGTAGCAGATTGTTTCATTGACAGATGGACATACTGATGAGAAATGTCCGAGTGTAGCAGATTGGGTTCATTACAGATGGACATACGTATGAGAAATGTCCTAGTGTAGCCGATTGGGTTCATTTACAGATGGACATACTGATGAGAAATGTCCTAGTGTACCCGATTGGGTTAATTAACAGATGGACATGCTGATGAGAAATGTCCGCATGTAGCAGATTGTTTCATTGACAGATGGACATACTGATGAGAAATGTCCGAGTATAGCAGATTGGGTTCATTACAGATGGACATACTGATGAGAAATGTCCGAGTGTAGCAGATTGGGTTCATTACAGATGGACATACTGACGAGAAATGTCCGAGTGTAGCAGATTGGGTTCATTAACAGATGGACATACTGATGAGAAATGTCCGAGTGTAGCAGATTGGGTTCATTGACAGATGGAGATACTGATGAGAAATGTCCGCATGTAGCAGATTGGGTTCATTGACAGATGGACATACTTATGAGAAATGTCCGAGTGTAGCAGATTGGGTTCATTACAGATGGACATACCGATGAGAAATGTCCGCATGTAGCAGATCGGGTTCATTGACAGATGGACATACTGATGAGAAATGTCCGAGTGTAGCAGATTGGGTTCATTACAGATGGACATACGTATGAGAAATGTCCTAGTGTAGCAGATTGGGTTGAGTAACAGATGGACATACTGATGAGAAATGTCCGAGTGTAGCATATTGGGTTCATTAACAGATGGACATACTGATGAGAAATGTCCGCATGTAGCCGATTGTTTCATTGACAGGTGGACATACTGATGAGAAATGTCCGAGTGTAGCAGATTGGGTTCATTACAGATGGACATACGTATGAGAAATGTCCTAGTGTAGCCGATTGGGTTCATTAACAGATGGACATGCTGATGAGAAATGTCCGCATGTAGCAGATTGTTTCATTGACAGATGGACATACTGATGAGAAATGTCCGAGTGTAGCAGATTGGGTTCATTACAGATGGACATACTGATGAGAAATGTCCGAGTGTAGCAGATTGGGTTCATTACAGATGGACATACTGATAAGACATGTCCGAGTGTAGCAGATTGGGTTCATTACAGATGGATATATTGATGAGAAATGTCCGAGTGTAGCAGATTGGGTTCATTACAGATGGACATACTGATGAGAAATGTCCGAGTGTAGCAGATTGGGTTCATTACAGATGGACATACTGATGAGAAATGTCCGAGTGTAGCAGATTGGGTTCATTAACAGATGGACATACTGATGAGAAATGTCCGAGTGTAGCAGATTGGGTTCATTGACAGATGGACATACTGATGAGAAATGTCCGCATGTAGCAGATTGGGTTCATTAACAGATGGACATACTGATGAGAAATGTCCGAGTGTAGCAGATTGGGTTCATTACAGATGGACATACTGATGAGAAATGTCCGAGTGTAGCAGATTGGGTTCATTACAGATGGACATACTGATGAGAAATGTCCGAGTGTAGCAGATTGGGTTCATTAACAGATGGACATACTGATGAGAAATGTCCGAGTGTAGCAGATTGGGTTCATTGACAGATGGAGATACTGATGAGAAATGTCCGCATGTAGCAGATTGGGTTCATTGACAGATGGACATACTTATGAGAAATGTCCGAGTGTAGCAGATTGGGTTCATTACAGATGGACATACCGATGAGAAATGTCCGCATGTAGCAGATCGGGTTCATTGACAGATGGACATACTGATGAGAAATGTCCGAGTGTAGCAGATTGGGTTCATTACAGATGGACATACGTATGAGAAATGTCCTAGTGTAGCAGATTGGGTTGAGTAACAGATGGACATACTGATGAGAAATGTCCGCATGTAGCATATTGGGTTCATTAACAGATGGACATACTGATGAGAAATGTCCGCATGTAGCCGATTGGTTCATTGACAGGTGGACATACTGATGAGAAATGTCCGAGTGTAGCAGATTGGGTTCATTGACAGATGGACATACTGATGAGAAATGTCCGCATGTAGCAGATTGGGTTCATTAACAGATGGACATACTGATGAGAAATGTCCGAGTGTAGCAGATTGGGTTCATTACAGATGGACATACTGATGAGAAATGTCCGAGTGTAGCAGATTGGGTTCATTACAGATGGACATACTGATGAGAAATGTCCGAGTGTAGCAGATTGGGTTCATTAACAGATGGACATACTGATGAGAAATGTCCGAGTGTAGCAGATTGGGTTCATTGACAGATGGAGATACTGATGAGAAATGTCCGCATGTAGCAGATTGGGTTCATTGACAGATGGACATACTTATGAGAAATGTCCGAGTGTAGCAGATTGGGTTCATTACAGATGGACATACCGATGAGAAATGTCCGCATGTAGCAGATCGGGTTCATTGACAGATGGACATACTGATGAGAAATGTCCGAGTGTAGCAGATTGGGTTCATTACAGATGGACATACGTATGAGAAATGTCCTAGTGTAGCAGATTGGGTTGAGTAACAGATGGACATACTGATGAGAAATGTCCGCATGTAGCATATTGGGTTCATTAACAGATGGACATACTGATGAGAAATGTCCGCATGTAGCCGATTGGTTCATTGACAGGTGGACATACTGATGAGAAATGTCCGAGTGTAGCAGATTGGGTTCATTGACAGATGGACATACGTATGAGAAATGTCCTAGTGTTGCCGATTGGGTTCATTAACAGATGGACATGTTGATGAGAAATGTCCGCATGTAGCAGATTGTTTCATTGACAGATGGACATACTGATGAGAAATGTCCGAGTGTAGCAGATTGGGCTCATTACAGATGGACATACTGATGAGAAATGTCCGAGTGTAGCAAATTGGGTTCATTACAGATGGACATACTGATGAGAAATGTCCGAGTGTAGCAGATTGGGTTCATTAACAGATGGACATACTGATGAGAAATGTCCGAGTGTAGCAGATTGGGTTCATTGACAGATGGACATACTGATGAGAAATGTCCGCATGTAGCAGATTGGGTTCATTAACAGATGGACATACTGATGAGAAATGTCCGAGTGTAGCAGATTGGGTTCATTACAGATGGACATACGTATGAGAAATGTCGGAGTGTAGCAGATTGGGTTGAGTAACAGATGGACATACTGATGAGAAATGTCCGAGTGTAGCATATTGGGTTCATTAACAGATGGACATACTGATGAGAAATGTCCGCATGTAGCCGATTGGGTTCATTACAGATGGACATACTGATGAGAAATGTCCGAGTGTAGCTGATTGGGTTCATTAACAGATGGACATACTGATGAGAAATGTCCAAGTGTAGCAGATTGGGTTCATTACAAATGGACATACTGATGAGAAATGTCCGAGTGTAGCAGATTAGGTTCATTAACAGATGGACATACTGATGAGAAATGTCCGCATGTAGCCGATTGGGTTCATTACAGATGGACATACGTATGAGAAATGTCCTAGTGTAGCCGATTGGGTTCATTAACAGATGGACATACTGATGAGAAATGTCCGAGTGTAGCAGATTGTTTCATTAACAGATGGACATACTGATGAGAAATGTCCGCATGTAGCAGATTGTTTCATTGACAGATGGACATACTGATGAGAAATATCCGAGTGTGGCAGATTGGGTTCATTACAGATGGACATACTGATGAGAAATGTCCGAGTGTAGCAGATTGGGTTCATTACAGATGGACATATTGATGAGAAATGTCCGAGTGTAGCAGATTGGGTTCATTACAGATGGACATACTGATGAGAAATGTCCGAGTGTAGCAGATTGGGTTCATTACAGATGGACATACTGATAAGAAATGTCCGAGTGTACCAGATTGGGTTCATTAACAGATGGACATACTGATGAGAAATGTCCGAGTGTAGCAGATTGGGTTCATTGACAGATGGACATACTGATGAGAAATGTCCGCATGTAGCAGATTGGGTTCATTAACAGATGGACATACTGATGAGAAATGTCCGAGTGTAGCAGATTGGGTTCATTACAGATGGACATACGTATGAGAAATGTCCTAGTGTAGCCGATTGGGTTCATTAACAGATGGACATGCTGATGAGAAATGTCCGCATGTAGCAGATTGTTTCATTGACAGATGGACATACTGATGAGAAATGTCCGAGTGTAGCAGATTGGGTTCATTACAGATGGACATACTGATGAGAAATGTCCGAGTGTAGCAGATTGGGTTCATTACAGATGGACATACTGATAAGACATGTCCGAGTGTAGCAGATTGGGTTCATTACAGATGGATATATTGATGAGAAATGTCCGAGTGTAGCAGATTGGGTTCATTACAGATGGACATACTGATGAGAAATGTCCGAGTGTAGCAGATTGGGTTCATTACAGATGGACATACTGATGAGAAATGTCCGAGTGTAGCAGATTGGGTTCATTAACAGATGGACATACTGATGAGAAATGTCCGAGTGTAGCAGATTGGGTTCATTGACAGATGGACATACTGATGAGAAATGTCCGCATGTAGCAGATTGGGTTCATTAACAGATGGACATACTGATGAGAAATGTCCGAGTGTAGCAGATTGGGTTCATTACAGATGGACATACTGATGAGAAATGTCCGAGTGTAGCAGATTGGGTTCATTACAGATGGACATACTGATGAGAAATGTCCGAGTGTAGCAGATTGGGTTCATTAACAGATGGACATACTGATGAGAAATGTCCGAGTGTAGCAGATTGGGTTCATTGACAGATGGAGATACTGATGAGAAATGTCCGCATGTAGCAGATTGGGTTCATTGACAGATGGACATACTTATGAGAAATGTCCGAGTGTAGCAGATTGGGTTCATTACAGATGGACATACCGATGAGAAATGTCCGCATGTAGCAGATCGGGTTCATTGACAGATGGACATACTGATGAGAAATGTCCGAGTGTAGCAGATTGGGTTCATTACAGATGGACATACGTATGAGAAATGTCCTAGTGTAGCAGATTGGGTTGAGTAACAGATGGACATACTGATGAGAAATGTCCGCATGTAGCATATTGGGTTCATTAACAGATGGACATACTGATGAGAAATGTCCGCATGTAGCCGATTGGTTCATTGACAGGTGGACATACTGATGAGAAATGTCCGAGTGTAGCAGATTGGGTTCATTGACAGATGGACATACTGATGAGAAATGTCCGCATGTAGCAGATTGGGTTCATTAACAGATGGACATACTGATGAGAAATGTCCGAGTGTAGCAGATTGGGTTCATTACAGATGGACATACTGATGAGAAATGTCCGAGTGTAGCAGATTGGGTTCATTACAGATGGACATACTGATGAGAAATGTCCGAGTGTAGCAGATTGGGTTCATTAACAGATGGACATACTGATGAGAAATGTCCGAGTGTAGCAGATTGGGTTCATTGACAGATGGAGATACTGATGAGAAATGTCCGCATGTAGCAGATTGGGTTCATTGACAGATGGACATACTTATGAGAAATGTCCGAGTGTAGCAGATTGGGTTCATTACAGATGGACATACCGATGAGAAATGTCCGCATGTAGCAGATCGGGTTCATTGACAGATGGACATACTGATGAGAAATGTCCGAGTGTAGCAGATTGGGTTCATTACAGATGGACATACGTATGAGAAATGTCCTAGTGTAGCAGATTGGGTTGAGTAACAGATGGACATACTGATGAGAAATGTCCGCATGTAGCATATTGGGTTCATTAACAGATGGACATACTGATGAGAAATGTCCGCATGTAGCCGATTGGTTCATTGACAGGTGGACATACTGATGAGAAATGTCCGAGTGTAGCAGATTGAGTTCATTGACAGATGGACATACGTATGAGAAATGTCCTAGTGTTGCCGATTGGGTTCATTAACAGATGGACATGTTGATGAGAAATGTCCGCATGTAGCAGATTGTTTCATTGACAGATGGACATACTGATGAGAAATGTCCGAGTGTAGCAGATTGGGCTCATTACAGATGGACATACTGATGAGAAATGTCCGAGTGTAGCAAATTGGGTTCATTACAGATGGACATACTGATGAGAAATGTCCGAGTGTAGCAGATTGGGTTCATTAACAGATGGACATACTGATGAGAAATGTCCGAGTGTAGCAGATTGGGTTCATTGACAGATGGACATACTGATGAGAAATGTCCGCATGTAGCAGATTGGGTTCATTAACAGATGGACATACTGATGAGAAATGTCCGAGTGTAGCAGATTGGGTTCATTACAGATGGACATACGTATGAGAAATGTCGGAGTGTAGCAGATTGGGTTGAGTAACAGATGGACATATTGATGAGAAATGTCCGAGTGTAGCATATTGGGTTCATTAACAGATGGACATACTGATGAGAAATGTCCGCATGTAGCCGATTGGGTTCATTACAGATGGACATACTGATGAGAAATGTCCGAGTGTAGCTGATTGGGTTCATTAACAGATGGACATACTGATGAGAAATGTCCAAGTGTAGCAGATTGGGTTCATTACAAATGGACATACTGATGAGAAATGTCCGAGTGTAGCAGATTAGGTTCATTAACAGATGGACATACTGATGAGAAATGTCCGCATGTAGCCGATTGGGTTCATTACAGATGGACATACGTATGAGAAATGTCCTAGTGTAGCCGATTGGGTTCATTAACAGATGGACATACTGATGAGAAATGTCCGAGTGTAGCAGATTGTTTCATTAACAGATGGACATACTGATGAGAAATGTCCGCATGTAGCAGATTGTTTCATTGACAGATGGACATACTGATGAGAAATATCCGAGTGTGGCAGATTGGGTTCATTACAGATGGACATACTGATGAGAAATGTCCGAGTGTAGCAGATTGGGTTCATTACAGATGGACATATTGATGAGAAATGTCCGAGTGTAGCAGATTGGGTTCATTACAGATGGACATACTGATGAGAAATGTCCGAGTGTAGCAGATTGGGTTCATTACAGATGGACATACTGATAAGAAATGTCCGAGTGTACCAGATTGGGTTCATTAACAGATGGACATACTGATGAGAAATGTCCGAGTGTAGCAGATTGGGTTCATTGACAGATGGACATACTGATGAGAAATGTCCGCATGTAGCAGATTGGGTTCATTAACAGATGGACATACTGATGAGAAATGTCCGAGTGTAGCAGATTGGGTTCATTACAGATGGACATACGTATGAGAAATGTCGGAGTGTAGCAGATTGGGTTGAGTAACAGATGGACATACTGATGAGAAATGTCCGAGTGTAGCATTTTGGGTTCATTAACAGATGGACATACTGATGAGAAATGTCCGCATGTAGCCGATTGGGTTCATTACAGATGGACATACTGATGAGAAATGTCCGAGTGTAGCAGATTGGGTTCATTAACAGATGGACATACTGATGAAAAATGTCCGCATGTAGCAGATTGTTTTATTGACAGATGGACATACTGATGAGAAATGTCCGAGTGTAGCAGATTGGGTTCATTACAGATGGACATACGTATGAGAAATGTCCTAGTGTAGCATATTGGGTTCATTAACAGATGGACATACTGATGAGAAATGTCCGCATGTAGCAGATTGGGTTCATTACAGATGGACATACTGATGAGAAATGTCCGAGTGTAGCAGATTGGGTTCATTACAGATGGACATACTGATGAGAAATGTCCGAGTGTAGCAGATTGGGTTCATTAATAGATGGACATACTGATGAGAAATGTCCGAGTGTAGCAGATTGGGTTCATTGACAGATGGACATACTGATGAGAAATGTCCGCATGTAGCAGATTGGGTTCATTAACAGATGGACATACTGATGAGAAATGTCCGAGTATTGCAGATTGGGTTCATTACAGATGGACATACGTATGAGAAATGTCGGAGTGTAGCAGATTGGGTTGAGTAACAGATGGACATACTGATGAGAAATGTCCGAGTGTAGCATATTGGGTTCATTAACAGATGGACATACTGATGAGAAATGTCCGCATGTAGCCGATTGGGTTCATTACAGATGGACATACTGATGAGAAATGTCCGAGTGTAGCAGATTGGGTTCATTAACAGATGGACATACTGATGAGAAATGTCCAAGTGTAGCAGATTGGGTTCATTACAAATGGACATACTGATGAGAAATGTCCGAGTGTAGCAGATTAGGTTCATTAACAGATGGACATACTGATGAGAAATGTCCGCATGTAGCCGATTGGGTTCATTACAGATGGACATACGTATGAGAAATGTCCTAGTGTAGCCGATTGGGTTCATTAACAGATGGACATACTGATGAGAAATGTCCGAGTGTAGCAGATTGTTTCATTAACAGATGGACATACTGATGAGAAATGTCCGCATGTAGCAGATTGTTTCATTGACAGATGGACATACTGATGAGAAATATCCGAGTGTGGCAGATTGGGTTCATTACAGATGGACATACTGATGAGAAATGTCCGAGTGTAGCAGATTGGGTTCATTACAGATGGACATATTGATGAGAAATGTCCGAGTGTAGCAGATTGGGTTCATTACAGATGGACATACTGATGAGAAATGTCCGAGTGTAGCAGATTGGGTTCATTACAGATGGACATACTGATGAAAAATGTCCGAGTGTAGCAGATTGGGTTCATTAACAGATGGACATACTGATGAGAAATGTCCGAGTGTAGCAGATTGGGTTCATTGACAGATGGACATACTGATGAGAAATGTCCGCATGTAGCAGATTGGGTTCATTAACAGATGGACATACTGATGAGAAATGTCCGAGTGTAGCAGATTGGGTTCATTACAGATGGACATACGTATGAGAAATGTCGGAGTGTAGCAGATTGGGTTGAGTAACAGATGGACATACTGATGAGAAATGTCCGAGTGTAGCATATTGGGTTCATTAACAGATGGACATACTGATGAGAAATGTCCGCATGTAGCCGATTGGGTTCATTACAGATGGACATACTGATGAGAAATGTCCGAGTGTAGCATATTGGGTTCATTAACAGATGGACATACTGATGAGAAATGTCCGCATGTAGCAGATTGTTTCATTGACAGATGGACATACTGATGAGAAATGTCCGAGTGTAGCAGATTGGGTTCATTACAGATGGACATACGTATGAGAAATGTCCTAGTGTAGCCGATTGGGTTCATTAACAGATGGACATGCTGATGAGAAATGTCCGCATGTAGCAGATTGTTTCATTGACAGATGGACATACTGATGAGAAATGTCCGAGTGTAGCAGATTGGGTTCATTACAGATGGACATACTGATTAGAAATGTCCGCATGTAGCAGATTGGTTTCATTACAGATGGACATACTGATGAGAAATGTCCGAGTGTAGCTGATTGGTTTCATTACAGATGGACATACTGATGAGAAATGTCCGAATGTAGCAGATTGGGTTCATTAACAGATGGACATCTGATGAGAAATATCCGAATGTAGCATATTATGTTCATTTTAAATGGCTGAACTGTTGGTTATTACGTATGAAGTAGGTTTTTTAGCAATAAGCAAATTCACGACAATCACGACCACGATAGTCATAATTACGTTTCTGATGTTCACTTTGTGGCTAGTATCATCATTTGCAATGCATCTCATTATTGCTTTTCTCTCGTAAAGGTATCGATACATTTAAACCAAACTTGGTATTCTTGGCTGTATTTATTCCTCACCCATGTCAATATAGTTAAAATACCTCAACCCCTCAAATATAAAAGCACCTATCAATGTTATGGGGCCCTCACATGTATCCGTGTGAGCTGGGCGGCCCTTTACCGTGTGAAAAATGGGTGCGGACGGCGGCACACACGGTGGGTCGTTTCCCGTCCGTTGAACACGTTCAGGGGACTTTGCCGGCCACCGGAGTTTTGAACATGCTCAAAACTCCTGGCGGGTGAGTAAAAGCGGCGGCGACCGATGAGAGCCCGGTATGAGGACGGTATAAGGACGGCGCACCCGTTTCGCGCCCGTTCGCAGGGCGGTGATGGACGGTGGTGGACGTCGACCATCTTAGCGACGGACTGAAAATGGCTGCATGCAGCCTGGTAACCGTTCGCGGAACGCACTCTCAGCAGGCATGTTGTATTAAAGATGTTGGTCGTGCGAATTCCGGAATGCAAATGAAGCGGCGAGCTTGAGCGCTCAGCTTACAAAGGGCGGTTTGATGATGTAATCAAGACATTTTGGCCGGTACCCAGGCGTTCCAACCGGTTATGAACGGTATGGAGGTAGTATGCACACGGTGAGGACACGGTGAGAACGGTAAGCTAGACCTGTATGAGGCTGGTGAGCCCGGTACCAGGCCGGTGAGAACCCGGTACAGACCCGGTGTAGAGCGGTATGGACCGAGGACCCCTGAGGAGGTGTTATGCACCCGGTGAGAACGGTAAGCTAGCACCGTATGAGGACGGTGAGCCCGGTACCAGGCCGGTGAGGACCACGCATAGACCCGGTATATATCGGTATGGACCCGGTGACCACCAACAAAAATCAATGCGCCCGTTGAGATTTTTAATTGATTGTTTGGACTCTGTTGTTTTTCTATTAGACGGTAAGGTGGCCGCCTACCACCACCGCCCTGCGAACGAGCGCGAAACGGGTCCGCCGTCTTTTTATTGTCCTCAAACCGGGCTCTCTCCGTCCGCCGCCGCTTTTACTCACCCGGCAGGAGTTTTGAACATGTTCAAACTTCCTGCCGGGCGCGGATGGCCGGCAATGTCCCCGGCAACGTGTTCAACGGACGGGAAACGGCCTACCGTGTGACATCACCGTGTGCCACCGTCTGCACCAATTTGTCACACGGTAATGAGTATTTTACAGAGATTCCCGGAATGTGAGCGAAGCGGCGAGCTTGAGCGCTCAGCTTATACAGGGCAGTATGATAACGTTATCAAGGCGGTTCGATCGGTACTCAAGCGTTTCGGCCGGTGAGGACCTGGTGAGGAGGTGGTATGAGCCCGGTTCCAGGCCGATAAGGACCCGGTATAGAACAGTATGAACCCGGTGACAAAAAAAAATCAATGCGGCCGTTGATATTTTTTGCTGATTGTTCACCGTGTTGGACTCTGTTGTTTTTCTATAAGACGGTAAGGGGCCGCCCAGCTCACACGGATACATGTGAGGGCCCCATAAGACAACATATCCAAAGCATGTATCCTCCAAGTGTTGTGGAGTAGCCTTTAGCGCCTTTTACGGAATATACCGGTTGTCGTCAGGAATAGTTTCTGTACCACGCGAGAAATCGTTCTTGTTTCTGGTATTTTCATACTTGACAGTTTAAGTTTGTAGACAAACAATTCATGCAGGGTCGCGTATGTGTATGTAGGTTTATTATTGAGTGTATCTGCAACAAGATCGTAATCTGTTTCTGTTTCACAAATCTGCTTCTCAACAGATGTCAACTGATGCCGCAGCTCCTCGCGCTTCCTCTTTCCGACCTTTATTAAATCTGCCTGTAAGGCTAGACCATGGGCTGCAATGGCGTTAGTTTGCCGTTGAATGAAATCATCAATACGTTTTCGCTCCTTTTCCTGTGAAACCTCAAGCACTTCCATCTGATATTTTATTTTCTGCGCTGTTTGTTTTTCTTTCTCAATCTTCCCGTTGGTTTGTTGTAGTAGCGAATCCATCTCTACCTTCTGTTCTTTTTATTTTCTTTTGATTCCGACGACGGTATGTCCTGTTCCATTATGGCTTTCCAACAAACATAACTGACAAACCAATACATTGCATGATACACAGTATAGATGCATTTTCTCATCCTCGTGATTGGCACAGATCGCGACACCGGCTTGAGCATCCTTAATGTCACCCTCTCGGGAATGTCTATTAGCCATATTACGCAGCCGAAAGTTGGTTTTAAGCTTTGCGACCTTTTCTCTAGTTAAACTGATTTTCTTGCGACATTCAGGGCAATCGATTGGGTTTTACCATCCCCCAACATTTGTCTGATGCAATCTTCACAACAAACGTGCGCGCAGCCAGGTAGAATTTTTGGCTCGACGAATATATCCAAACATATAGGACATGTCAATTCCGCCACAATAGAAAATGAATTCACTGCCATTTCTCATAAAAAAAATGTACTAACCAAATCGCGGGGGGGGGGGGGGGGGGGGGGGTTGCTAGCGACGACGTTTCCCAAAAATTGCTTGGTCAATATCGCAAATGTACCGACGGAAACTCGTATCAAGGTGTTGAGAAACATTTTAATTGATACATTTTTGAGGCGGGAGATTTTATATGCTAGACGGGAGTGCGGGAGAAAGAGTAAGTGTCTAGCCGGGAGACTCCTACCCAAGTCGGGAAAGTTGACAGCCATGCTGATATTGCGAAACGATATAGTCAGTCCAGATCGATGGTATTTCTTTATGTAACGGTCGCGTAGGCCCGATATACAGGGTGTCCCAAAAAAATGTTAACACTCCGGGCACATAAGATATCTTAAAAGGACAGGAACACACGGGTCTAATCTTGATGTATTATGAAAGCTGAGTAAATAAGCTTTCATTTGCATTTTATTGCGTTCCAATTGGTTATTTAGAACCGGAGATATGCTTCAGCAAACATGAGGAAGCAAAATCGGCTTGGTCCAATCGTCTCAGTATGAAAGTAAAGCTTTTAAAATGCACGAAGCAAGAAGCAACATGATTAAAACCCCAAAACCAATGTTGGAGCGTATACCACAGCCCTTTGCTTGAAGATGCTTTTATATGGACCAAAATTGAGTTTAGGGGACGGGACCACCGTTTTCACAGGACATACAGGAAGTGTCCCAACAGTTTTGAACATGATTGTATTAAGAGAGTGGAAAGGGAGCTATACATAATACGAAAATCGCTATATCTCGAAAACCGGAGCTTCGATTTGAATAATTCTTTTTAAGAAATGAAGAACATTGCTTCAGTAACATTTTGAGTTGAACTCCATAGACTAATTACGTAGACACATTTAATACAATGCATACATTTTTGTTGTTGTTGTATTTTATTTTGGAATTGTTTGTAACCTTTCATTTTAAAGTTGATTTCATTTTTCCTGATAATTATTACGAATGGGGTATACTATGTATATACTTTAACATGCGGTTTGTACGGATCCTAATTATTATAGCGTTTAAGAAATAAACGGCCACCCCCCCCCCCCCCCCCCCCCCCTCCCCGCCCCCGCCCCCACCACACACACACACTTTCTTGACCGTCACCACACATCTCATTCTGGCCCATCAACTGCGGATATTACATGCAAAGGGCTGTGGTATATATGGTCGAATCCAACGAAAAGTGTACACGTGATGTTCAGGCCTATAATAAAATAATCTATATCTTGAAAATTTTATTTTTGTGTTATACGTATCCGCCTCGATGAGACGGTTCGCGCCATATATAATATGACTAACTTTAATGCACAATTTGGCCTATACGAGCAATAAACCTGCTATTTTTTACCCTTTTTACAAAATAGTTGTTAAGGTTTTTTGTTGGACATATAACCGTTTAGATGAAAACGAGCTTAAGTGGAAAGAATGTTGCCTGTTTGATTGCTGGATATCTCAAGAATGCCTCTTTTAATTTTTGTTACTTTCGATAAATCCCCTGAATTGTTGTGATTTTTTTCGCTGTGGTAAGTTTTGACGTTACCTACAAATACATGTTTTGTTAAATCTCACTTTAGGGGAAGAATTCGCATGAGGTAGAGTAATTTGTGCTGTAAGTAAGCCTAAATATATTAAATACTTAAATGCATTGTCCCCATTCAAGTCGGTTTTTTGATAAAGCTGTTAGAAATGTTAGAAGCGGAAACGATCGGTTTGGTAAAAAAAATGCATTACCTCCGAATACCTATTTAAAACAATGCCATTTTAATATAAACACAGATTAGTGAATGATATCTATAGAATAAGCGAAGTGTGATACAATGTACATGTGTGCCAAGTTTTATCATTTTGAAGGCAAGATTTTTTGAATTTGAAATATTAAAGATGGCTCGGTGAACTATTCAATAGCTGATTCGATCCAATACTTTGGATTCACACGGAAACTGAAACGTTCATTCTTAACATTCTAGAATGTCCTATACTGTATAATAAACAAAGAGTAAATATGTTCTATCAGATATCATTTATCCTCGCGATATGAGAGACCTGAGGAACTAACTACACACAGAATACAACAAGAACCACTAAACTTGTTAAGTAGAGATTACAAGGCTGAATGATAAGATGTTTCTTAATTAAAATGTGTCTACATGTATGTGCCTAATTTTTATCATGTTTAGTTTTAATGATGAACATGCTTTTTACCAAATTAGATCAGTAATAATATTATCATTAATAGCGAGTTAATTGAATGTTTAACTATACCTTTTACGAAATTTTAACCCGGTACGATATGTATGTTGTCATCATCTTGCCTTAAATCAGATATTAAATATACTTACACACTTCTGACTGTTTTGTAGAAGTTAAACGCACATTCTTAATAATTGAAAGTCGAGAGAGAAAGACACTAACAAAATTGGATGATCAGTTAGCATAATAAAACATTTTCTGCCATAATTATCATGTGTAAAAGGTTAATTATATTCAATATGCATTAACCAAATTAGGGGATCAAGAATAATAACAGTATTATATCTATCACTAATGAGGTTATTGATACTTAGGTGTTTTCTTTTATATCTTAGAAATAGGAACATGGTTTTATATTATTTTAATGTTTATTTGGTTAATCTTGCTGTTCTATTCAAATGTTGAATATTACGCAATTCTGATTGTTTTGTAAAAGCAGCGCTGAGCGCACATTCTTAAATATCTATATACTAATTTTCGGAACATGGCTTTATTAGATAGTTCAATATAATTTTACACTCGCGTCCCTCCTCAACTGAAAAAGCGTGGTAATTGCGCCTCTAATACACGAGCTAATTAGATAGTTCAATGCCCGTTTTCCCCCGTTTTCAGACATGCGCAGAAAGGATCACATGTAATAATCCGAAATTTCTGAATTTCTTTTACTCGGGTAGTTACTGTTCGGACACAAATTGTGGTTTTCGGAATGAGTGATGACATATGGTCTTCACCCAAAATATTTTCTTCAGGGATATACAGTTAAGCCCACAATTATTCATACCCCTTGAAAAATATGAGTTTTTTGCGTTTTTCTCATATCTATACCAGCTGGAGTGGTGGAACTTTTGCTTTACTCTAAAGACAATTAGTTTACAAGTACAAATCAATATATCTGAGCTCAACATGTTTTGCATAACAATAGAATTGAACAAGAATTGTGTTTTTATGCCTGTCCAAAATTATTCATACCCCATACCAAGTCTCAGGATTGAGGCCACTTTTTGTAATAATACACATGTTTTTGACATTCCAATTTTTTTAAATATTGTGTGATAGGCTTTTATATTGTTATGTAATTATTCCATGATGTGTGCATACGATATGGATGCATTACAGATGTGTCCTTTGAATGTACAGTGAGGGATATTATAGGACAACACTCTAGCTCTTTGACAGCATGGCAAAGAAGATCAATTAACTTTTTTGTGCATATTGTGAATGCTCACAAAGAGGGGAAAGGCTACAGAGCTATTTCGAAACAATTCCAAGTGCAAGAATCCACCATACAAAGCATAATTAGGAATAACAAGACGTTCAACTCACTAAAAAACATTGAAGGATGCAGTCGGAAGCCAGCGGTGTCCCCTTGTTTGGCAAGAAAAGTATTGCGAAAGGCCAACAACAATCCACAGATCACCATCAATGCTCTCGTGAACAACCTTGGCAATTGTTGGACCAAGATATAATGGCAGACACTCCAGCGTATATTGCACATGAGAGGTCTACATGGAGGCCGACCAAGAAAGACTCTACTCCTTAAAAGAGACACAGAGAAACTTGTCTTGCACCTTAGACAACCCAAACACTGAAGACCAAAAACTTGGATCTTTGTCCAGAAGTGCTCTTGCAAATGCTAGATGAGTTTCTCTTTGTCTCTTTTCAGGAGTAGAGTCTTTCTTGGTCGGAGTCCATGGAGAACTCTTTTGTACTATGTCTGCTGGAGTGTCTGCCTTAATATATTGGTCCAACACTCACCAAGGTTGTTCAGGAGAGCATTGACGGTGATATGTGGATTGTTGTTGGCCTTTCACCATACTTTTCTTGTCAAACAAGGGGACACTGTTGGCTTCCGACCGTATTCTTCAAGGTTTTTAACTGATTTGAACTGATTTGAACTGTCTTGGTCTTCGTAATTATGCTTTATATTGTGGAATTTGGCACTTGAAATTGCTTCGAAATAGCTTTGTAGCATTTCCCCTCTTTGTGAGCATTCACAATGCACAAAGAAAGGTCATCACTGAGTTATTTGTCTCCTTTGCCATGCTGTCAAGGAGCTAGAGTGTTGTCCTATAATATCCCTCACTGTACCTTCAATAGGACACATTTGTAATGCATTATCATTGTATACACACATCATAGAATAATTGCATAACAATATAAAAGTCTATCACACAATATAAAGAATGTTTGGAATGTCAAAAACATGTGTATTATCACAAAAAGTGGCGTCAAACCTGAGACTTGGTATGGGGTATGAATAATTTTGGACAGGCATAAAAACACAATTCTTGTTCAATTCTATTGTTATGCAAAATATGTTGAGCCCAAATATATTGATTTGTACTTGCAAACTAATTATCTTTAGTGTAAAGTGAAGGTTCCACCACTCCAGTTGGTATAGATATAAGATAATCGCAAAAAACTCATATTTGTCAAGGGGTATGAATAATTGTGGGCTTAACTGTAGCTACATTTTTGTATATACGGCTGTTTGTTATTCTTAAAGAACGCATAGTAACAAGCATTTATACGGGACTATACGTCCAAATATATTTTACGACATTTTCTAAATGTAAACAAAAACTCTTACGCAGATCTTAAAGTGACACTTTCACATTAATAACATAGATGAACGCGGAGTTTGCTAACGATAAAGAAACTGGCGGTACCATACCAACCGTTGTTGTTGCTGCGCGGCGCGTTTAACATGGCGCACGCGATTCGGCGCACACGTAATAACGCAGACAAAGTGTGTACGCGTTTGTTGCGCACACTGTACATTGTAAACGGAGCACAGTGAAAGCAGGCAGTCCGTACGGTTGCTCCGCGGTGCATACCGTACAGTACAATACAATATAACGAGAGCAACAAACAAAACATTAATCATAAAGCCAAGACCTTTATTTTAATAAAGAAACTGGGAGCAAGGCGCAAACCGTATCCAGGATAACATATTTAAAGTGACTGAAGTGGCTGAAGGAAAATACATTTGATGGAGTCACTCATGCAGTTGTAACCCCATGGCTGGTCATGAAGCTATGGGCTGGTGGATCATGGTCAACCCCAACCCCCACACACACCCCTCCCCCGCACACACCCCTTTCATTTTCTTTGTGCGACCTATTATACAGCGGTGCGGCTTACTGTATACGATGAGGTCTGAATCTTAATTTGAGGTGCTGCGGCTTATTCGCCGTGCGGCTTATATAGCACGTAAATTACGGGATTGTCCCACCATACCCTAAGGTCTAAGCCCCTTCCCCCGCACTTCCCTTACTTGATAATATGGATATAGTAAGGTGGTCTTACTAAGGCCACATGGGTATTGGGTATCTGGATAAACGGAACGTGCGGTATTGCCCCATCATACCCTAAAGCCACCTCCTCCCCGCACTTCCCTTACGTGATAATCTGGATATAAGGGCACATGGGCATCTGGATAAACGGAACGTGTAGTATATTATCATGATTATTATAGAGTGTCTGGATTAGTAAGGGCACCAGTGGTATCTGGATTACGGGTTCACTATAAAACGCAGATAGTCTCAAATTACCTGGATATACTATGCGCAGGTGTGCCACCTGTGATAACTGGATTTTAAGGGTGTATTAGGTAGTATCTCGGAAGGCCTTATTTAGAACACAACAAACATGACAAATGGACTACATACGTTTAGGCCCTACATGCCTATTGGAGGAATAATGTATTTAAGTAAATAGGCCAAACAAAACCCGGATGGCACACATATCAGCATTTTAAAGGAGGAAAACGGGGTGGCGGGGCAATAATAAAATCGGGGGAGACATTTTAAAGCTAATTTTAAGTTACTTTCAGTTTTGACATTAAAATACAACTTTTGTATTATTTGGGGGTACAAAATGGGTAGGGACATGAGCTGACAGGGGGTAACTGGGGGAGGGGATATTAAGGCAATCCAGATACTCTGAATATTTTAAGTATTCCATTCAGGTGTCCTTATTAATCCACGTAGGCCCTAATAGCCGCGTACACAGTTATCACGGGTGCCCTTAATATTCGATTCAAGATAAACCACATAGTCCATGGAGGTCCTATATTGGATCACTAATACACAATCTTGATTATTAAAGTACATGGGGTGGTACCTGAATAATCAAGGGCACCATGTGTTATACATGCATGGCATACATGGACTTATTAAGGGCACATGGTATATATGGATTATTAAGGGCACAACATACTATATGCACAAAGTAACCACGCCAAATTAAGAACCACAGAAATGCAATCTAAATTAAAAATATTGCACGTGAGATATTAAAAAGCATTTAATTTTAGGGTAAATGACATATTGGAGATAAAATGCACTGCTACTACTCAAGACCCTTGCTATTCCATAGATCAGTCATGTATATCGGGCTGTTTTTGTAACGAGTTGTATTGCACTGTTGGGTTGACAGTTTGTTAGTCCCTATAGTCCTTATAAAGTCAAGTAAGACACCATTTTGATACGACATTCCCCTCACACGCGATTCAGGGCATAAACACTACCGTCGAGTACAAGTTTGCCCTTAAACCTATGTTAAATCAACGAATACAACTGTTCTTAGTCAAAGAAGTTGAAGTTGAGAACAAATTTGTTACCTACGAATACTTTGATTATTGCAATGTAAGCTACCGTGTTTTAAGTCTTAACATGTTTTTCTCTTATAGGAATGCTTAAAAATGTTGCCTGATATATTGTTCTTAATAAACCTATTCAGAATTACAACTGGCAGTTAGATATTGTATATTTTCTCAACATCAAATTAATATGCTAGTATCTATTTAAAGTAAACTCCTGGATATGTTCATAATATTAGTATTTAAACATGTTTTAACAAAAAAGTTTTTTTTTTAATATTGTTAACAACCCTCCTGCATGATTATTTCACCCCAAAATGTAACATAGATTAAGTAGAACATTAATATATTACAGTTTTACTTCTCTTACCTACGTATACATTAACTGTTACCTTCGAATACCGAATTTCCACATTCCTCTATGTACTTAGATTTTGGGCGCATGCTCAAAATTCTAAATTTTACAAAAAAGGGTCATTCCCCCTCTTTGAGGTACATGAAAACAAATGTTCATTAAAATCATCTTGGTGAAAGTACACAAAGTGACTCAACCTCATGTTTCAAAGTATTGAGAGCCTGAAAATGCTACCTAACTGTGTGAATCTAAAATGTAAAACAAAATGAGTACCTTGGACAAATATGATCACTTTCTATCAGCATTAGCATCTTCTGAATACAATACAATCACAAATGTGAATGAGATATGTAAATAGGTGGAATAATCATCACTTAATCAAAATATGGTACTTGTATTTGTAGGTAACATTGAGAAGTGTACCTTCAACTTCATCATTCCGCCACGTGGTCAATTGAAGAGATTAGTGATGGCACTTTTTTTCCATACAAGCTTGATATGTTGACTTTGAGTGGGGAAAAGGAATAAGAGATCGAAGCATTTTGAAACTGGACCCTAAAAATCTAGCCGTGGACACTTTTCGTTGGATTCGACCATATACGCTCCAACATTGGTTTTGGGGGTGGGGGAGGGGGCTTTAAATAAACTAGTTTGGACTATTATACTTTCAACGGACAGCTTTTTACTCAATAGAATAGTGTCAAATAAATGTAAAAAAGTATACCTACCGTACCAATTTAGCATTTCATACTACTTTTAAAGTTATGTCGATTTCAATGACCGCGGATGCAACAGAAAAGTGGCACTAGGTATAGGAATCATTGATTTGTGTGTGATAACTGTGTGCTATCTGAATGTGACAGATGAATGGGTCTTTAGTGATAACCGCAATGTGCGGGACAAAGGGTGTATCTGGCTGTGAAGAATACAAGTCTTAGCTGATAAGCTGTGAGTTTTTCAGTGCGTAAATCCATAGACGGGTAAAACATTGATTTTTACCGTCTATGGTAAATCACACACAAATCAATGATTTCCTATACCTAGTGCCACTTTTCTGTTGCATCCGTGGTCATTGAAATCGACATAACTTTAAAAGTATCCATTCGATTTTGTTGAATGAGGTATCAAACTGCGGAGAAGAAATTTGCTCATTTAATGTATATCTCAGATTTTTGGTACCGATTATATATTTTGAATTAGTCAACCTCAAAGGACCTGAGCAGGGACTTTATGTGCTAGGTGTATATCGGGCCTACGCGACCGTTACATAAAGAAATACCATCGATCTGGACTGACTATATCGATTCGCAATATCAGCATGGTATTTGACCCGAAATGCCCCAAAATGTCTAAGAACTTGAAAGAATGTGAATTATTTCATATTCTATTCACATTTCAATACCGAGTCATGTTTTATTGACACTAACAACTAATTTTCAAAACAAATTTTACAATTTTGATTAAGTTTTGCAGGCGGACCAGTTGCCCATACCCCTTCGGACCACTGCCCCAACAAATGACGTAGCACTTTGTCGAGATGAAACATTATTCAAACACGCCTGTGACGTAATAAATTTTACGCCAAAATGTTTTAAAACATACCACCATTTGTCATAATAATCAATAACTCCAATACATTTTAGAAAAAAAGGCAAAACTGCATTTTTGTTTTTAGCCATTACACAGATTTCTGTAGCCAGCGAGTATCTTTGAATTCGCAAATATTACGGCGTTCGGGTCCTACAAGTAGACGAGTGTCTTTAGATAAAATAAGAAATGGTGTACTTTGTTATTTGCGAATTCATAAACTAATAACTCTACCAAATGAATACCCGTGATAATGATTTAAGTTGAAGCATTCTTTAAATGATACTATTGATCGGAAATTCAAACCACCAATGTCCCAAGTTAGCAATATGCGCCATTTTACGGTCATTTCAACCACAACCTATGGTTTTAATCATATTTCGGAAAGTCCCTAAGCACACTACAATATAGCACCCATCAAATGCAATAAGCACCTAGTATCTTAAGACGACTGTACTGCATGTATATATTTACTGTTGTATATCTGTCAATCATATAAAGTACATTAAACATGATCTAAACCCATCTTCATATATCGCCCATACTATCTGTGAATTTTCAATCAGTCACTCAAGGAGTTGGCTTCAAAGATCTGGAGAAAATCACATGTGTAAATACCCTAAAGTTCCAAATGTTTTGGATTGTAGAAGGTAAGGATATGTCAAGTATCAGCAAAAGTCGTACTGTTCAAAAGAAAGCAGTATGCCCATACAATTACAAAATCCTTCATTTCGGACCACTTGCCCCACGGTCCAGTTGCCCCATATTCCCCTATTTAACTCTATAATCTAAACAATTAAAATGCGTAAACAATATATTATTGCTCGATAAATAAGTGATTGAAGTTGAGTTCAGTTTGATAATGATAGCAAAACTTGTTGTAAAACCATTTTACCAGTGTGCTCAACAATTTCTCCTTTGCACACTTTGTTTATACATTCAGAGATGTCATTCTTATAGCTTGTTGTAGCTATAGGCTAATATACAACTGTAAGCTATTTGGATACACGAAGCAAACACATTTCCAAAACAGACCATAGTCAATCGTACAACATGAGAAATGAGACCGTTACCAATGTTAAATCTACCATGATTACCATTTGTTTTTAAAATCTGTTCAACCGATGAATTTCTAGAAAATCTTTGGTACAACTTCATTTCAGGAAAGTTAGTTCTTGTAGCAAATTTAGCTAGCTTTAATTAACGAATTGGGAGACGCAATATTCATGTCGAAATATATGTGGAAAAGGCAATCAGACAACTATTGATAGACGCGATCAAGTCTTATCTTTGAAGGGTGATTAGAGGTAATCCACGTATCGACCATTGGAGAGCTAAAGTTGGTTCAGAATTTAAAAAGACCAACACCACAGATATCTTACTCTGTGCAACACACATGTTGATGGATACTCGTTTGAAAATAACCCGCCAATGTATAATAGCCCGTCATTATGTTAACAGAGTAACGCTTGTAACGCTTGTATTCAAAGGGTTGGCTAGTTGAAGGTCGTATATTGACTTGATCTGAACAACGAATAATATGGGAGCGAAAACCTTTTGTTACGGGCACGCATGAGTAAAGTGGATTCCCTCTATAATCATGATAATGAACCAAAATTTTAATTTCAGTGCCATAAGATCTTGAATAAAAATTCCTTTAAAAGGAAAGGGGCGGTCATATAAATGTGAAGAAAACAGATAGCAGAGTGTGATATAGGTAACACATAGCGTGCTTATGTCATAAGTTTTATTTATCAATATAACATGAATAGAAATCATTAAATCCTGTTAAGGAGGTTGTGCACTCTCAATTTTGTATTTTTCACGAATTTCACTTTTTGACATTTTTCAAAACATTGAAGTGTTTTCTATCAGTAGATCAAGAAAAAAAGTCAATTTAGAAACTCTAAAATCGTTAATTGAGAGATTTTCGCCCATTGTCTAATCACAGACAAAATGAAAACATAATGAAAATCAGCTGGGGATCAGCGAATGTTTTGATACCGCGTAACGCATGTAACGCGCAAGATTATACGCGCCGCGTTTATCTGCGCTCTCTGGTGCGTAAACGCTGTCCCGGGAATTTCCAACACTACGCACAGTAAAATTTGCAATTTACAGCAACAATAACTCAATAAATACTGCATCTGATGAAACGTAAGTAGGCTTAATGCAAAGAGCATGATCATCGCTAGGAATCTCTTTTTTTTTGTTTAATTATTATTTGCCTAGTTCTAATTTTAGGGGTCTTTTTGTGGAAATGGACGTGTTTTTTAATTCAGAATGTTGACTTTTATGCCTTATTTGGTCAATAAATCCAGAGTATGTCCAAAATAAAAAAAATAAAAAAACGATTCCTAGATAATTTTGTTAAGATTACAATTCATCTGGAACGATAACTTTTGACAAAATATATTTTGAGTTATCTTTGCAGAACCTAAAATGGGTCAAAAAACGTGTTTTTAATAATTTTCTCCTAAAATGGTCAATTTCATGATCATGGTTGGATTCATTGAACCCTTTTCTGCAAAAAAAATGTATACTTTTATATAAATTAAATGAATAATGAAGAAGTTACGGCAGTTTTACGGAGGCTGTACCTGAAGGTGCACAGCCCTTAATAATACTATAAAAAGTCAGGACGATGTTAACGAGTAAGAACACTAAAGGGTTTTAGAATTCAAGTGTGTTACAACTTAAAGCTGGCCTACAACGTTGTCAGATTTTACCACATAGAAATGGTTACACACCTGTCACTTGGGGACTGACAGTACAGAATTAACATGGAGATTGTAACCTTGTCAAATCCCATCGCCCCCCCCCCCCCCCACCCCCAATATTGCCGTCGTGTCGGTTGAGATTGGCACTGTTGGTTTATTTGACCAGAGGAATCATGGAATTATTCGTGAATAAATAACGTCGCAAAATATACCCTTTGCACGTACTGAAAAAAATATTGGTATTCGATAACTTCATTAATATCCATCCGATTTCTACCGTTCAAAGGGGTAACTATATCAATAAAGCCACGGGTTTTTTCCTATTTTGCCTTTAAAACTTTCCTAAAACAATAAAAAGCGTTTCATTTTTTTATAAAGTATTTTGACCGTCAATGAAGATGTGTTTATTCATGGACTTAAGTCCATGGTTTATTGATGGATGCTAGTCCATGAATTGACCACAGGCTGTGTAAACACTGTTATTTGATCAGATATGTAGTGTTGCTATAACCGCATCCCAAATGTCGCCTAAAAGTCTCGGCCCCTATCCAAAAAGTAGCCCAATTCCATGAATATCTGTAATAAACCTGTTTAATACTGATTGAACCAGTTTTAATCGAAATAGGTCAGGACACACTCTTTGGTAATATGTATACGCTATTAAAGGAAGGATCTGTTTTATGTATTGTGACATACGTGAGACGTAAGGGATTTATTGTCGCGTGTAAACCGTAGGTAAGATGTCGTTTTCCCAAATGGGCAATATCTACTTATATAGAGGCGAGGCCGTTGCCTCCGCCCCAAAAAGGTTACAGGGGACATTCTCGCTTCGACGATACTCCTATGCGTACATCAACTGAAAGCCCGGTCCGATGGTAGACTCCGGATGCGACTTGGCCAATGCGTGGAACAAAAAATCAGCAACAAGTGATGTTTTATCTTAGGAGATATGTACACATTTTCTCATCTTTATGCTGCTACGCTTCCAATCATTAGATGGTTATAGCATGTGCACGGCGTCTCATTTAGGCCCACAGGCCGGGCGGGCTAAGTGCTAAACCGGGACTATATTAACAATGGGAGTGACTATATACACTCCCGTCTTGTAGCGATTTTCTATAGACTATATACACGACGGCTTATAAATCCTCGTAAATTCTCGCGTGATTCATGTTCAGAGGGTTTGCGACTGCGGGAAAGACGGTAAGACCGTCGTGTACGAGATAGACTTGGGACGAGTCCTTGTATGACTTCACTTCTTGTTGTCCTTTTCGAGTCCTCATACTTTTTACTTGCTTCGGGACGGGCTTCGGGAGAGCCCGAGGGAGGGTGATGAGTGCCGGTGCCGGATGGGTGGGTGTTTGGTAAAGTGAAGCTAACATTGTCCTATAAATAACCTAATTTATTAAAATTAATTAATTACTATTTTTTAAGGTGCGCTGTGAAAAGCAGAAATGTGTGGCTTGATACTAAAATACGGTAAAAAACCCTACACCCCCAAAAAATACCTAAGGTATGTTATGGTTAGACTTAAACTGCGGCTCACACAATGTACGTGACATTAGGTCTAGTCGTGACAACATTGAACACATGCAGTAGTGAATGGAGTGATGATATCGAATTCCTTTGTGTAAAACGGAAATGATGTTGAAGTTTATTGAATTATACTTGTTTAACAATCGATTATTTTGCTTAGAGCTTTTAAAAAAGGCCATATAAAAGTAAACATGTTTAGCGTCCCCGCCCCTCATATTTTTTGACTTGCTTCAATTTTCTTCATTTACGTTCATTTCATAACCTTTTTGTTCAGAGTGTTTCAGAGTTTGAGATTGTTTGCTTTCACATCCGACCGTTAATTAGGCCCGGGCGTTTAGCCTCCAATACACCCTAACTAGATAGGCCTGGGAAAGATCAGTTACGGTATGTTTTAGGGAGGGGCGTAAGAATAATCAACATAGTAGGAGGGTCATAAAATTAATCGCTTTCGTGGGGGGGGGGGGGGGGGCAAAAAAGTGACGACGATAAGAACATTTTTGGGACACCTCCCCCCCTCCCCCCATACAAAAGAAAATAAAACAGCCCCTTTTTTAAAGCATTTTAAAACAAGATATGTAGTGACCAACCACTTTGAACCACAACCTATTTAATAGAGGCCTAACTCCTCAAGGTTCTACCAGGTTTATTAAAATCGCTTATTTCCCGGCGAATTTGTACTAACAGTTTTTTAAAAGGCCTCCTCCTATTTTTTTTTTAGAAAGTCCCTACGCTAAACATGTTCTAATATTTGTATTTGCCTAATCTTATCCACACATCAGCAGTAGCACACTGCCCACTTGAGCTTCTATATCGCTACACGACTGTCTGTCGTCATATGTATCACTCGATTTATAGCGTTCAGGTTGAAGACCGTCGTGTACATAGTCTGAGCAATTTCGCTACACGACAGTCTTTTATACTAAATATGCATCTGCGCATGCGTTAACGACTGTCGTGTATATAGTCTACGCAATTAAGCTACACGACAGTCTTGTATATAGTTTCGGCCATTAACAATACACTCAACTTTAAAATAAATGAAACACCGGATTCTACTGTCGCTCTGTTACGGTCGTATATTCGGGCCCCGGATTCCACCGTCACTCTGTTGCAAGTGTATATTCGTCACAACATGTGGGCAACCTATAGTTTTATTGACTGTACATATCACGCCTTTCGTCGGTACAACTCGGACTTATTACTGTCTGATAAGTCCACCCCTCCCTATGGCCCTGTTTAAAGCTGGCTACGCCACTGATTCGCGCACTAGTGTTGGATGTGCCGGCCCGCCGCGCCAGTGGTCCACATTGCGGCGTTATTGGTCACTCTCGATCATAGTTCGGCGTGGCCCCTCGCTACACGGCTCCTCACGGCGGCATTATTATCACATCAATCCACTTCTGGATGTGTATCATCAATCAATGCATTGTCGGCTGCTTTAGTCAAAATCAAAAATTATATACCAAGGGATATACAACTGTCACTGGATATACCCACTTTGCCTATCTGTGATATACCATTGAACCGTCAAAGACACGCATTACGTCATATTACTGACTTCAACTATTGAAATATTTAGAATGATAAATTATTTAAGGCAAATATCCAGGGAGTGTAGGGTTTGCTATTGTTGGATTTTAAAAAAATAGAGTGATATGATTTCCAAATAACACAATGATGCTATATTGTTCTGTCATTTATATTCTAAGTTGAATACCATCAATCTTTTGATTTTTCTCCAATCTAGTGGTGACGGTTTTTAAAACTTTCTATCTCCGCAAATCGTACCTTCTTGTAGTGTGACAGTCTTTACATTAGGCCCAACATATCAAAAATATCAACATTGTTTGATTAGTTTGTTGAGGCGCGCCGTAAATATTAGGCAAACTTACAAATATACCCTGCTCAAGTTCGTTACAGCGTCAAACGATCTTTACAGATCAGTGACCGCACTACTGTGCATTAGACTTTTGTAGTCTGTAGACAAGGGGCAGTCTCTACGTTATTTCCATTGGTCAAGGGGCAGTCCATTGGAGGTTCTATTAGAACCAAATGTATATATAGTAGGCCATTGGCAACCTACGTGTTCAGTGGAAGCGGCAATCCATCTGAACGGCTCTTTTCAGAGCCACCAATTCTTTCACAAGTAGGAAAGGGCACCTACTCTCAAATCATCGGGCAAGGGGCAGCCCAAATGATGATAACAAGAGAAGTGGCAATCTCTATGTTTTGTTTAATATTATAATAATTTGGTCCTGAAGAAGTCAGAGCTAATCCTGACGAAAGCTTGACAGATTAAAACTCGTCCGACGGCGAACCCGTTAAACTTTTAACTTAAATTTACAAATATTCATTGTAAAGATATGCATATTTTATGTAATTGAAACTAACTGTTGAAGCAGTTCAACTAAACTAGCACACAATCCAGCTTACTGTTGCGTTTTTGAAAAGCAGGACGAGGTGACTATTAATATTAATATTTCGGGGTAAATTCACCTGATTTAATATTGTCGGCGTTGTTAAGGCTATTATCCAAGGTACAAATACAATTCAAATGCTGTTAATTATGTCCTACCACCATCCACTGCCTTGACTTTACATTTTGTTTCTTTTAGGAGTCTACTCATATTTGCATCCCTATTTTGAATATTAATGAGATATTCGATGTTGGTAATTTTTCGTTACGCTAGCTCGAAGAATTTTAAAGATGGCGATCGTAAACAAACCTGAAATATTACCCAGAAAAAAAGCTTTAAACAATGAAATAATTAAATATTTTTAAAATATTACATACTAGAATTCGCGGTTCGTGGGTTGGGCGGTTCTCGGGTAGGGAGTTTATGGGATGTGTATAATCTTAAAATTCAGTTATCACAGGTTAATATTCCAAATCCCCATAATACAGGAACCTCATGTTCCCCATGTGCATATCCATGTAATTCAGTACATGTGTTATTAGGCCTAGGTTTAGGGTTTCATATTGGAGTCTTAGTTCAGAGGTCTTTTAGTTTTAGAGTCAGCGAGAGGAGGGGTCTATCGTCATGACTCATGATCATCTGTGCCCAGTCTTGAGAACTGTGTGTCGACATTGATTATTCCTCTGTAAGCATGCATGTTTGCGCACACCGATATCCATGTAAAATTCCCATTTATATAACAGACATCCCATGATTGGCCTAGGGCCTATCCGAATTGATAGGCCTATAGTGTTAAACTATAACTTTACACTGTACACACTCGCACGCTGAAGGTCTGGGTTTGATTCCTGGCGCATACAGACTGAAGCCCCCCCCCCCCCCCCCCATCATTTGACTCTTTTCATCCTGATCATGCATGCATAGTTTAACTCATAAAAACCGGGACGAAAACATGCCCGAAAGTTAAAGATATAATTGGAGCTAAATGTTTGCTCACACCATCCCTCTATATTTATACATGTCCCTGTAACATTCCCATTCATATAAAAGACATCCCATGATAGGCATGATGAGGGCCCGTTGTGGCCTGCGCGCATAGATGGGTCCGCGATGGGATGTTGAGGCACTGACATCATACCACCGCAATTCGCAATCACTTTAACAATAACATGTTTAACACATAATGTGTTCCTGGATGAAGGCCTACGGTTTACGCTCCCAGTTCCTTTATTAACCCTAACCCGCCATCTAACCCTTTTTACCTCCTGATCATATGCATATAGTTTAACTCATACAAAAACACGCCCAGGAGTTAAAGTTAATTGGAGTCCTTCCCCCCCCCCCCCCCCCCCCGGGGGTATTACTCACGTATATTGGCCATACGGGTATGTGCGGCTGTCAAGACCCCTTTTTCACGTCTTTCGGCCGCTCCGTAAGACCCCCTTTTCATTCACTGACAGTTCCATAAGACCCCCTTTTCATCCATTGGCAGTTCCCTTAGATCCCGTAAAAGTTCATAAGGCAACATTTTGCCTAAAATTCAGTTTATAAGACACAATTTTGTATAAGAATTCAGTTCTCTAAGACCCCAATTTCGGCGACCGTTCAGTTCGGTAAGCCCCTGTTTTCAGACTGCCCAGCCGCACACCCCTACCCTCTTCACTATAATTCCAGTACCCCCTATAATTCCAGTACCCCCCCCCCCCCCCGGGCCTTTTTCTCTCTTTGTTAGCCACCCGGACGGCTTCCTTTTACCCACCCCATGAAAAGACCACAGAATTATAAATCTATGGAAAAGACTCAGTTTGCGCCACGAACGCGTACGCACCTTACGGTCTGCGCTATTACGCGTGCGCCGGCAAACGCGTGCGCCATGTTTTGTTTTGTTTATGGTAGCACACCTCTAAATAATAGGAAGTCGAAATTAGACGACCATTTTGCACCTTATTTTGATCGATGCGCGACGCTTCAAAAGATGATATCTCAATGACCATTGTGATTTAGGAATTGATTTTGGTATCAAATTTAAGCCCAAGACAATGCTTATAATATGTTTATAACGATAGATCGATTTTAACGATTTAAAGTTAGGAAAATGTTAGGCCTACGACTATGCTAGAAACCCGACATTAGCAAAAGACAAGTTTTTGAATTACGGCCGATGCGCTTAGATGCTCGATTGCTTAAAATCTAACGGTTATCCACGTATATTTTACAATTTTAATCAAAAGCTTGCTAAAATAGCTAGAGTTTAATACCAAATTGAAAGAATTTCTATGTATAAATTTCTATTTATGCCCCCAAACTATGACGCATTATACACGCAGGCCAACGTACTATTAGATTTTCCGAAGATTTAAACCATGTTCTGGCAAGGTTATTTTTAAATTTACACATAGAAAGTCATTCAATTTGGTAGTAAACTCTAGCTATTTTAGCAAGCTTATGATTAAAATTGTAAAATATACGTGGATAACCGTTAGATTTTAAGCAATCGAGCATCTAAGCCCTCTACGGTCATTTTTCAAGTTGATTTTTCGCAAGACTTACGGCCGTGCACCGTGAAAGTAGGACTACTATTTATTAACAAAAAATAGTTAATATTATTTGTGAATGATCTATCATTAAAATTCATATTGTTAGCTTTAATTTGATACCAACCTCGTCTGCTGAATCACTGTAGTTCCCGAGAAATCACTATTTTAATCACGCGTATTGATAAGAAGTATTGCGCAATAAGAGTTGCAAGTTTTCGCCTGGAACTATTTAGAGGTGTGCTACCTTATACGCGAGCGCGTAGCAACAGTTTGTTGTCTACGTGGGGCGATGATCCCTGTGCATAGCGATTATATGGGCAGACAGGCAGGGATCTGCACCCGAAGGCATTGGACGGACGGACGGACAGACTCGCCACAAATAGTATTTAGATATCACGCGGGTGACTTTTGGACGCGCGCGGGCAACAGTAAACTCACATTTGACAAGGGGCCTAATTGTTTGTTTTAAGAACCACAAGTTTGTAGGCCTATAATAGACGCTATTCTTAATTGGTGCATTTACGTCGAAGAGGGTTGGAGGGTTATATGAACTGAAAACGAGGCTAGCGATTTAGCCAAGACGAGAGTGCTGTAGTTTTTCAATGGGGTGAACATTGCACTAATCATACAAAATTCTTCATACTTCTGAGCTGTTCAATATTTGACCTTATTACATTCGTGAAATAAACTTGAACGTATATATAAACTATTTATTTCAACTAGTTTGAAAGGAAATGTTTGCTAGTAACCAACACTATCTAGGATGGGGAAGTTCACAGTTCATTACATTGCAGTAAAAGTACGAGATTGTAATGTTTATTTTTAGCACTAATTGCTCTGAGCATGCTCAGTTGAATTAAAACACTCCCTTTTTTGACGTAAATGCGCCAATTTAGAATAACGTCTATATAATATACATCATTGTTTTTAAAATTGTGAGATAGGCTTTTACGACGGGTATTCATAACATAATTTAACGGGTTTGTTTAACGGGTAATGTTTTGTTTAATATTATAATAATTTGGTCCTGAAGGAGTCAGAGCTAATTCTGACGAAAGCTTAACAGATTAAAACTCGTCCGACGGCGAACCCGTTAAACTTTTAACTTATATCATTGTTTTTTATGTTTTTCTGAAAAAGAAATATATTCAACTAAAATACGTTTGTTTGCAGACGACTGTCTATTATACAGATCAATTGCATCTCAGGAGGATTCACAATCATTACAGAAAGATCTTAACTCTCTAGTAGAATGGTCTTCTAAATGGCAGATGTCATTTAATACCCGTAAATGCAAAACCCTACGTATCACCACCAAGAGAGCTCCTACTGAGAATGTTTATAAAATGCATAATGATATCCTTGAAAATGTATCCCATTATCCATATCTGGGAGTCGAACTCAGCAATAATCTGAAATGGTCACATCACATTCATAATGTCACTGTAAAAGCTAATAACTCCCTTTGGTTTATCCGCAGGAATCTTTGGAGGTGCGCGAAGTACGTGAAACAACAAATGTACTTCGCACTTGTGAGACCGCACCTTGAGTTTGCCTGCGCTGTATGGGACCCCCATAATGCATGCGACATATCACGTCTAGAAGCAGTACAGCGCAGAGCAGCCCGATTTGTAACAAATAACCACAAAAGAACAGAGGGCACGGTAACAAATATCTTACAAGACCTGCAGTGGCCCTCCTTAGAGCAAAGACGAAAAAATAACAGATTAGCAATCCTATATAAAATTCAAAATGAACAAATTGCCATTCCTATCCCGCACTACCTGTGTAGACAGGCTGTTCAAACCAGGCAATTCCATCCACAGAGATTTAGTATCGTTCCAACTCACACCGACTCATATAAGTTCAGCTTCTATCCCCGCACAATTAAGGACTGGAATTCACTGACACCCTCAATGTACAATGCCAAATCTCTGGAAATTTTCAAGCACTGTATTCAAAAATTATAATTTATGTCACCCAGCCATCGCATAGCTGTGTCGCCAAGTTGAAACCACTTACACATATTTATAGATATGCCACTTGTTGATGTTTAAAGTAGCTGGTCGAAATCCACATATACGTCAAGGTCAACGCATAGTTTGTCCAGGCAAAAAATATGTAACGGATGTGACAGAAGAAAGAAATTTGAACCATTGACAATTACCGTTGAACTCAGTTGAACTAAAATATTATGATTGTAGCAACCCACAGATAGTCAAAACCCTAAAAGACCTGTCTAACCAGGATTTGACTATCTGTGGTCTAACATTGATAGCTGCTTTGGAAGTATTCACCGGGACTCTTTCCTGGATTTTCTTAGTAAGTTCATCATCCTTTGAGAGGATATTTCCATATCGCCCTGCCATATAAATGCTGCTGTGTTACTTCTCTGTGTAACATGTATGAAGCAAATGCCCAAAACAATGCTTATGTCCTTTTATATCAGAACCCATCTGAACGTTATCACTCATTTCAGTACAGTATTCTTCTAAAATAATAGCTAAAAATAAATACCACTCACAACTGAACGTGTTATTGGGAATAGCCACAATGTTAACAAATAGGCAAATCAACACTTTACAAGCATATCAAAACATTGGTCATTGTTTTGATTGTTTTAGGTTTGTCATTTGCGTTGCATATCTAGAGGTGGTTGGGCCATATGTCACTGTTTACACTTCAAACTACACCGGGTTGGGGAGACATAAATTCAATATTCAACATTCGGGCTTCGCCCTCATTGAATATCTGTAATATATTGCTCATAACATGTGTAGTTGTAGTTGTAGATTAAGATTATGATGTATTCTATTGTCTATTTTCAATTGTCGCCATTATGTATATTCCTCTGTTAGATATTGCATTTTGCAACTTTGCAGAGTATATGATATAGTTTCAGTTTCAGTTTATTCAGATCATGGATAGATTGATAAGGTCTTGGTCAATGAAATATCGTACCAGACTTGATACTACACGGTCATGCTACGACTGTATCATAACATGAATTATGGTCATTGTTAATGTGAGGTGAACCGTAGATAATAGGAAAATAATTGTATTAAGAGTTAGTAACGCCTGTTTATATACAATAATGAGTGACTATTATGTGGGCATCGGGGTATACCGTTTACCATTATGTTATATGTCAACAAATTTGAACTTTAATTTACAGCACTAAGCTTACACGCAAATTGTATTTTGCAACTGACCGTGTAGTCTTATCAAGTCTGGAGGTAAATAATTATCGTCAGTTTTAACGAATCTATCAGTAGCATGTTTTTCATAAGAAATTCTGTATTTTTGGTGATAACTTCGACGGTGATAACTTCGATGGTGGCTGGTGATATCACGGTGAATTTGATAGATGGTTTAGACATGTATTCAGTACGGCAAGGGGACATCCTGCAACTATTATGTGTCGTAGAATCAACACCGGATGACGGGAGTTTTCGATGGCAACATGAGATTTCATCAGACAATGGACTATTGCGTAATATCTCATCAAACATGGATACGCGTGTAACGATTATAGAAGAACTTTCATCGAACCAGCCTTCATCAAAATTAACTATATCTGACGTCACGCGTGATAATGGCGGCTCTTACACATGTCATTATACCACCGTGAACGGTGAAGAATCGATTGGGAATCTCGTTATTCACGTGGCCTTTATCCCGACACCAGATTGTTTTGGAAGTTTCGACCAGGTTGGGAATTTACAATTTGCACTTTGTAAAACGGAGCAAGCATATCCTAATGTAACTGTTGAATGGGCAAATCAACTGAATGATGAGACAATATTATTTGGTTCAGTACAATATGTTAGTGGATTTGTCGACAATGTGTTAGATGTGGCTAGATTACCAGTAGGAATGGATATAAACAATTTAGTATGTGTAGTGCGTAATTCCGCCTTTCCTAATGACACTTATAAATCTTGCGACTTTAATGAGGATTCAGAAGCGACGACTAATGTAAGAATTACACCAGAAAGAGAAGTCACCACGTCTAGTACCACACAAAGAATTACCAGTGCTAGTGTAACAGAAGGACAAATTACCACCAATCGTACTACAGGATTAATAACAATCTCATCGCGCTCTCATACTAAACTTCAAACGGATACACCTGCGTTCATTGATAAAACAACAGGAACATCACAGGGCCTAACAACTTCAGGTAGCAGTTCAAAACTAACAGACGTCACAGGCACGTCACAAACAGTTACTACTGTAATACCAGGGGATGATGTTACATTTGGAATGACGGAAATTATTATCGCAACTGTTGCTGGAGGAGCTGGGTTGTTAGTACTAGTCATTGCTATTATTTGTTGCGTTCGAGTTTGTCGAAGTCCACGCCCTGAGAAATCTGCCCGTACCGATATCAGTTATGATACGTCCAACCTAGCCCAGAATTCACCTAGTAATCAAGAATTTGGGGCTTATATGGAATTAGACAAAGTTGATGCCAAAAACCAAGCGTACACGTCTTTGAAAAGAGAAACCAAAGGGGCAGCAGCCGCCGTTGGGGCTGATTATGAAGTAACATTACCCGGGACATTGCTTGAACATCGTGATACATCGAGTATGAGAAATGAAGATATCGACACTCGCAATAGCGAAGGGCTTTACGTCAATGAATGGAGGGTCGCACAATTTACTTCATCTCATACTAAACTAGCTAAATAATTAGCCTTGGAATGATTCGACATCGGATGAGCGGAAAACCTTCGACTGACTGATTCTAGGACTCAAGCATCTTTCCGGGGGAGGGCACTGACATTTGAAAGGGTATAGGTATGTGCCGTCCTGAAGACCTCCCTTTTCCAAAATCAAATTTGAAAAACAAACCTGTTCTAAAGACCTATTTTTTCGAGAAAAAAAATCAGATCTTGATACCCTATCAGTTCAGTTCCGAAGCCCCCCCCCCCCCACCTTTTTTGAGACCCTGGGCGGCACACCCCTACCAAAAAAAAGTTGAGTGCCCCCCTCCGACCCCGAGTATCTTGTAGTTTGGTTAGGGAGCACATCAAAACTCGACCGCCCGGCAACCACCTGTTCCGTGGGGTTCCGTGCGGTTGCAGCCGGTTTCTAGTGCTCTAAACAATGATATGCGGTCCAACCGGGCGGAACCGGCGGTTGCCGCGCGGTCGAGTTTTGATGTGCTCCCTTGTAACTTTGAACCAAGCTATACCTCTGCGCCTATGGATCCAAACTGAATGATAACGTATGTGGTATATTACCATTATAGATGCTATAGATGCTATACCATGTTGGAGGTTCACAGGTCATCATAAAAATGCATCTTTACACCAGGAAGTGACATGAACGTGTATCAATCTCATCTGGGCGGCAAAGTTGATAAATAATTTATGACAAGCAATCAAAAAGGCAAAGAGCGGCTTCCCTTTCGAATTTTATCGAAATACTTACAATTTTGAATTATATAAACTTCAATATTATTCGTCAATACAAGGTGTAGTGAATATCAATAGTCGGATGACTTTATTTTTTGTAACCAATCTATATTATTATTATTATTAGGGGAGGATGGGGCAACTGGTCCGGTTAAGTATATTTCATGATATAAAAGATTAAAGCTCGTGTAAATATTCATGGAATTGCTATGAAAATATCACCCATGTTACTGTTTACATATAACATATAATCAAAGTTAAAAAATATCTAAAGAAGAGGCCAATTACCACTAACTGAAAACTTTACTTGGCACGGACCAGTTACCCCATCATTGGGGCAACTGGTCCTATATGTTCCAACGGTTAGATTACACAGAAATCAGTGAATGACAACACGGAAACTAGGCAATATTTTCTTTACAAACACATTTCCATATTATTTAACATATAAAAAGGATACATGTCTCATGAAACCCATGTTTTATACAGTTTTCGTGGTTAACGTGTAAATAGCAGTATACTAATGGTGTACAAAGCAAGCGAAATTTTCGACTGCACATTTATTGGATAAAACGGTATAAACCTAGTTAAATGGTTACATGGTTGTGTTATTCAGATGCCCCATACATTTGTCTATATACCCTTTCTTCAATTATTTTATTTACTTCATATAATCATCATTTAGTACTTATAATAAACCGTCTTGATATTTAGCCACCTTTTCATGTTACAGGGGAAGTTAGTCAATATGACAATGATGACCCAACGGTTAATATACAAAAAGCAGTGGATAAAATACATAAATCATGATATTTCGTCATAGCAAATACCTTTACAGACACCATTCAAAATATAATAAAGATGTAATTCATAATACCGAGGTTTTAAACCATTCTAAAGCAATTTCATGTCATATTGTAATCCTTTAATAGCAGAAATAGTTGTATTAGACCCAAAATGCCCCAAAATGTCTAAGAACTAGAAAGAATGTGAATTATTTCATATTCTATTCACATTTTAAAACCGAGTCATGTTTTATTGACACTAACAACTAATTTTCAAAATGGATTTTACAATTTTGATTAAGTTTTTGCAGGCGGACCAGTTGCCCCATACCCCTTCGGACCGCTTGCCCCGACAAATGACGTAGCACTTTGTCGAGATGAAACATTATTCAAACACGCCTGTGACGTAATACATTTTACGCCAAAATGTTTTAAAACTTACCACCATTCGTCATAATAATCAATAACTCCAATACATTTCAGAAAAAAGGCAAAACTGAATTTTTGTTTTTAGCCATTACACAGATTTCTGTAGCCAGCGAGTATCTTTGAATTCGCAAATATTACGGCGTTCGGGTCCTACAAGTAGATGAGTGTCTTTAGATAAAATAAGAAATGGGGCACTTTGTTATTTGCCAATTCATAAACTAATAGCTCTACCAAATGAATACCCGTGATAATGATTTAAGTTGAAGCATTCTTTAAATGATAATATTGATCGCAAATCCAAACTACCAATGTCCCAAATGAACAATATGCGCCATTTTACGGTCATTTCAACCACAACCTATGGTTTTAATCATATTTTGGAAAGTCCCTAAAGCAAACTACAATATAGCACCCATCAAAATGCAATATGCACCTAGCATCTTAAGACGACTGTACTGCATGTATATTTACTGTTGCATATCTGTCAATCATATAAAGTACATTAAACATGATCTAAACCCATCTTCATATATCGCCCATACTATCTGTGAATTTTCAATCAGTCATTCAAGGAGTTGGCTTCAAAGATCTGGAGAAAATCACATGTGTAAATACCCTAAATTTCCAATTGTTTTGGATTGTAGAAGGTAAGGATATATGTCAAGTATCAACAAAAGTCGTACTGTTCAAAAGAAAGCAGTATGCCCATACAATTACAAAATCCTTCATTTCGGACCACTTGCCCCACGGTCCAGTTGCCCCATATTCCCCTATGGTTGCACACCACCAAATACATCTCCCATAGGCTTACACGTGAAATGCACAATTTTAAAATGGATATTTCTCGACGTTATAAGAAACTGGTATCTTGAAATTTTGTTTCAACTTGAAGATGAAAGCCATGACTACTAACTCAACAACTCATATATGGGGGGTAACCGGCATAATTTTTAGCTAGAGCCTTTTCAAAAAGTACGAGTTGAGTTTTCCTGGTCACACGCAATTGTTGATTTAGATGATGGCGTCAGATACCGGAAATGACCTGAACACAAATGTCTCTGTTAAAATATTACATTGCATCAATTTTTTTGGACCTAAAAACGCTGATGTGTCTGTCAAAATTCACACTATATTAATTTCGCCATAACATGTAGTAAATACCCTAATTTTAAACTGTAATTTACAATAGGTCTCCCGTTTCGGCATAGAAATGGGCCGGTTTTGGACTATTGCCTCAAAGGGGGTAGGGCCAGACGTTATTTAGTGGTGTGAAACCCTATAGGCCTTTTCAATTTCGAAAAACGAAACGAAAAAAATGGGTCATCAAATGTTTTGATTCCAATAATTCATACAACCGTGGTTATGTAGGCCTACAGAGGAAACCAAAGTATAGTTGGGCGTCAGTTTGATAACTTATGCGATTTGTTAATTGCGTCATAGACACTCATATCTAGTATTTTTGCTTTGTTAACATACTTTAAAACTAATGGCCGCCAAATGAATTGCCAAAAATGGTCAAAATTCCATAAAAAATTCCATAAAATGGCATAATATCAACCGAAATGTATGATGAAAATATAATTTCTCATCAGTATGTCCATTTGTTATGAACCCAATCTGCTACACTCGGACATTTCTCATCAGTATGTCCATTTGTTATGAACCCAATCTGCTACACTCGGACATGTCTCATCAGTATGTCCATTTGTTATTACCCCAATCTGCTACACTCGGTCATTTATCATCAGTTTGTCCATCTGTTAATGAACCCAATCTGCTACACTCGGACATTTCTCATCAGTATGTCCATTTGTTATTAACCCAATCTGCTACACTCGGTCATTTCTCATCAGTATGTCCATCTGTTAATGAACCCAATCTGCTACACTCAGACATTTCTCATCAGTATGTCCATCTGTTAATGAACCCAATCTGCTACACTCGGACATTTCTCATCAGTATGTCCATTTGTTATGAACCCAATCTGCTACACTCGGACATTTCTCATCAGTATGTCCATCTGTTAATGAACCCTATCTGCTACATTCGGACATTTCTCATCAGTATGTCCATCTGTTAATGAACCCAATCTGCTACACTCGGACATTTCTCATCAGTATGTCCATCTGTTAATGAACCTATCTGCTACACTTGGACATTTTTCATCAGTATGTCCATCAGTATGCCCATCAGTTAATAACCAAATCTGCATCATTAAAATTGAATGATGACAAAACGGAGCTTCTCAATATTACCTCCAAATATCATCAATCAAAACGTAGCACTGACTTTCTTCAAATCGCTACCTCCAACATAAAGGCTTCTACTAGTGCTCGTAATATAGGAATCATATTTGATAACACGCTGTCAATCGACGAGTCCGAAGACCACGTCAAAAATGTGTGAAAATCTACATATTTCCTAATAAGGAACATTAATGAAATTCGCAAAGTGCTTGATGATGATACTGCTGCTACACTTGCTCACGCCTTAGTCACATCACGTTTTGACAATAGTAATGCTTATTATATGGGATCACTGAACGACAACTCAATATACTTCAACGAGCTCAGAGTGCTGCTTCACGCATGCTCACAAGGACTAGAAAATTTGATCACATTTCACCTGTTTTACAACGTCTGCATTGGTTACCTATTCGGTATCGCATACATTTCAACTCCTTCTCCTCACCTGGAAAACCCTACATGACACGTCCACGGCACCTTCTTATATCAGGAATCTTCTCAATCCCCATATTCCATCGCGTCACCTCAGATCTTCGGATTAACCGTTTCTCTCAATTTGCTACACTCGGACATTTCTCAACAGTATGTCCATCTGTTTATGAACCCAATCTGCTACACTCGGACATTTCGCATCAGTATGGCCATCTGTTAATGAACCCAATCTGCTACACTCGGACATTTCTCATCAGTATGGCCATCTGTTAATGAACCCAATCTGCTACACTCGGACATTTCTCATCAGTATGTCCATCTGTTAATGAACCCAATCTGCTACACTCAGACATTTCTCATCAGTATGTCCATCTGTTAATGAACCCAACCTGCTGCACTCAGACATTTCTCATCAGTTTGTCCATCTGCTAATGAACCCATCTGCTACACTTTGGACATATCACCCTGTTTTCAGCCCCGCTCTCATCTAATGACACCATAGGCTACCATTAGGAAACTCTGAAAAAATACCCAAAGACCTTTTTGCTTTACGTTTTTTAAGACTCACTGAAAGACACTTTTTTATTTCCAACTTTGGCATAGAAAGACCCCCTTTTCAGAGAAAATCGTGCATGTTCTCAACCAAATAGACCTACTTTTGTATGCATGCTCTGTCCATAATTGTAACAAGGCTAATAAATGAGTAAACCTAAAAATGTGCAAAGACAGCTTATTTCAATCGGGCCTAGAGGAAATCCAAAAGTTGAAATCTTTCCTGTAAATTGATTTATCAATATTGACCAATACAGTATGATATGAAGAAAGGTAATACTTTCCATGCGGCAGGCGTCTGCAGATGACATTTCAAATGGTCGCAAAATGTTTAAAAAAATGTTCATTTTGTTTCGTTTCATTTCACAAAATACAGCACACCACACTTGATTGAACAGGAAGCAGCACCTTCAAGGTAAAACCTAAACAAGAACAGTCCTTAAAAAGGACAATCTTCCCATATTGGCTGTAGCATGTAGACAAATGATTGGACAGCAAGTGCACCCCCCTTTCCTCTCAACCAATCAACTCGAGTCTTATATCATAAGAAATAGTTCTGGTAGATAACTTTGCTACCCATCAACATCAGACTCTGTGAATCCTGACAAGTTTTCAAAAAACACCTGAAGACTCACCTGTTTCCTATTTAGGGTCCATATCCAAACTCTCGGTGCTTTTAAATCGTTTTTCTAGCGATTTAAAAGCGCTTTTCCAACGGTATTTCGTTCTATTGTTAAAAGCATCGGATAAAGATCGGTGATTAACTAGAAACCTCTCTACTTATCTGGCGTTAACAATAGAACTATTGTAGTACTCTTGATGGCCCAATTAGTGAAGCAGACACATGAAAGCGCGAGGAAGATTGTGTTATTAAGCTGACCAGTGTTCACCCGACCCCTGTTGTGACGTAGAGAGCGACCCATTTGCCAGATTGTACACCTATCGGGTTTCTAGTACAAGTCCCGGGGGGGGGGGGGGGGGGGGGGCACTGACATTTGAAAAGGGTATAGTTAGGTGCCGCGCTGAAGACCCCCTTTTCACCCTCTGCTGCTAGTTCTTATGACCCCCCCCCCCTTTTGAGCCTGCATCAGTTCTTAAGACCCCGTTTTCATTGAAAATTCAAAAATCGCGAAATTTTGCGTTCCAAAGCACCAATTTTGTGTTCCAAAGCCCCAATTTTTCGAAAATTTTGCGTTCTTAAACCAAAATAAATCGAAAATTGAACTATAGGCCAGTTCTCAAGACCTATTTTTTTGGGAAAAAAATCTGTTCCTAAGACCCTATTTTTCGTCATAAAATCCACTCAGTTCAGTTCTTTAGCCCCCTTTCTGAGACCCTGGGCGGCACACCCCTACCCCAAAAAAAGTTAAGTGCCCCCCCCCCCCCCCCCCCGGGTACAAGTGCCAGGTTTTATCATGGCAGGTGATAGAGGCTAATCGCGACACTCCTCAAACCCCGACTCAAACGATATGTTTGTAGCCGCCTATTCATTGCTAGGCTTATCGTAATCCACTCGTTAACGTCATAAGAATAATCCTCCTTGAAGTGGCCTTTAAAGACTATTGTTCAGCCGTGGATGATTTTAGAGTAAGCAGGGAGGTGTCAATGACACCTCCCTGGTACAAACATGGATAATGTTATCATTCAATACTAAACAATATGGGAGCCATTAAACATACAACGTGTTATTGTTTTCTGGTATAGGCATAATGTGTGTAATCAAGTAGCATTATGAATCTTACTCCCCTAAATAGTGTCATTTTTCTGCGTTTTTAGACTATTTAAGAATGTTGCATACACTCTGAACGTGACCTAATAAATAATAAATAAATAATAAATATGAAGAAATTAAGTAATTAATGTAAATAAATAATATATAGATTAATAAGTCCTCGCGTGCCCGGCAAAAAGCCCATGATGCAATACTAAGTCGTAAAAGTGTGCACATAAATCGACAAAATGCTGTACAAACGAAATATAATATATCTAGAATTGTTTCAAAAAGTAGTGTTATTCGTTACATTTAAATCAGAATTACTTTCTTTAACAGTAAATAATCAACTTTTGAGCGAGAAACTATCTTAAAACTACAAAGATTAAGAAATATAAAGCATTTTAAACATCTAATTTAGAGAAGAGTGGTATGTTGAACCATATTACTTTTGTTTGTTATTGCGTTCACATAGCGCATAGTTGGCTCAGCGGTAGAGCATTGGACTTGTAAACCGGAGGTCGTGGGTTCGAATCCTATCACGTTTTGAAATTTTATTTTAATCGTTTATATACATTTGTTTAAAATTAGTTTTCGATATTGTTTATCTTGGAATGTGGAATTATTTACGATTTCATTTTAATTTTCCACTGACTGTTTAGTGTGCATGGCATCATGAAATGTGAATGAACCGCGGTATACCACCGAACTGTTCTAGTCCTATGCAACAGGCCAATACAATAGAAACTCGTTGTGTGTTATTATCGATTGAGCTAAACTTGTAAAGTAAATGCCAGCCGTTATGTAATACAAATCAATTTGCCTGTATTATTATTATTGAAATAATGTTGCGGTGGTGTAGGAAATAGGAAAATCGATTCAAGGACATGAGCCGACTGGCTTCTTATTTACATAACAATTGGCCTTTGCAGATCATGTTCATAGACTAGCTAGGGGCCATTCAATGTAAGCCTAGGAGTAGTAAACACAATTATATTTACAGGACATTCTTTATCGCAGTGAAATTGCAAAAGAATTCAACATTCAATAAATATAGCGAACGATAAGCAATCCTGTCAATTTATAAAAACAAACAGTGTAATAACAAAACAGAAAAGAAAACCATCCCCATCCGCAGGATTCGAACCACTGACCTCATGATTGTGAAGCCGGCGCTTTGACGTTTGAGCTAATGAAGGCTATACATAAACGTTTTGAAGAAAAACATTACATAGGGTTCAAAATACAAATATCTCTTAAATCGGAGGCTAAAATCGAAAGGACAAAAGTCGGAAACAATATCCTCTCTAAACTAATGACTTGGATTATATATTGTATAATACATAGGTATTATATTGTATAATACTTCCAAACACGATGGTCAATATATTACGCCCCTCCGTCATCACCCATCCACTGTACAAATATGTTACGTGACCTATCGCCAAAATGTTTTCAGCATTGATTTCAATGGAATGAAGGGGGAAATGGGCTACTTTCACAATATCTTGGCAATACTGCGCCAAACAATAGATGAATAGAGTGATGGAGCGGTAGCTTAATTCATATTTCTAGACGACCAGATACATTGATCGGCGGTGAACGTAAACATTTTATGATCGGATTTAAAAAGCTTATAAATAGTATTTCTTAAAGAATATAACACAACCTTCCTCGCGCTTTCATGTGTCTGCTTCACTAATTGAGTCATCCAGAGTACTACAATAGTTCTATTGTTAACGCCAGATAAGTAGAGAGGTTTCTAGTTAATCACCGATCTTTTTCCGATGCTTTTAACAATAGAACGAAATACCGTTGGAAAAGCGCTTTTAAATCGCTAGAAAAACGATTTAAAAGCACTGAGAGTTTGGATATGGACCCTTAATGTTCTTTCTGTATTATACATGTAGTACTAGTTTTTATTTTTGTACATTTGTTGATTGTATTTTTGTTGCTGCCAGCGAAGTAAGACCATTGCAAGGTATCTTAGCATTAGCGCGATGATCGGCTCCAATATTATTTGGAAAATGCGCACGAGAAAAATATTTCGGCTTTATGCTGCTCGATCAACTTGCATTATCTAGCAATTGCCTCACTTGAACTATATTTTGATTTTGTTCTGGTCTTATGATACCTTTGTGTCTATATTTGCTTTAATTTGTTTCCATTTATTTAAGTATAGGGTAAAGTCGCCAGTTTCCGGTCACTTAAGCCGCGATTCATTCTTTTTTATTATCAAATCAATAATTATTTGAAAATTTTCGTCAATAATTTCAACATAATCATCCTCACAATATTCCAAGAAATTATCGTTTAGTTATACCGTTGGTTTCGCAACGCGAGTGAAAACAATGGCTCGGTGACGTACCCGATTTTCGGTCATGGCGCCTAATTTCGGTCACAGTGGTTCCTAATTTCGGTCACTTCACTCAGAGTCTCTGTTTGTTCTTTGCAAGTCCTTTATATTATTAATATTATACTTCTGTTTTTTTAGTATTGTAAACTAATTTAATATTACGTGTCAGTTTGCGAGATTGGATGCCATTTATTTCCGGGAATGTACGATCCCGGTACGATCTGGATACGAAATGAGTTTCGTGAGTTCGGTAAAGTCGTCGGCAATTCGGTAAATTCCAATGGGGATTCCCCCGGGGAATCCCCACATGGCTGCGCTCGTATTTTCTCGCAATCTAAATGTGTTTGTATTGATTTATACTTAATGACAAGTTATAGTTGAACAACAAGCCTTCCATATCAGTATTTTATGAAACAAGGCCGCCCACCTGGGAGACCCTCATTTCCCGCCAAAATTAACTGACCGAAGATAGGATGTTTCTCTAATTCTAGGTGCCAGTTTTCGGACACCACGTTTCCATGGTAATTAGCCTAATCATACTAAACGTACGGGACTTTTTTATCGGAAATTCGTACGGTATGGCGGACATAATTGTAAAGTTGCAGTCCATTGTAGTCAATATTAACAAGAAATCTATCCCCTACCCCAGACCCATGTTCTTAGGAATCTCGTTAGAATCAGACAAAAAATGCAATTTTTTAATACTCTCCATTGTCATTCGATTTTTTTCGTGCATCCTCTACGCGCGAACCGCATCGGTCGTCGCCATTTTAAAGCAATACCGGGCATCAACTATGCAGCGTTTTTTAGCCGCCAGTTTATACTGGTCAGGTCATTTTCATCGGAATTACTCGATTTAGGCGAAAGTGACCGAAAATAGGCGCTGACCGAAAACTGGCGACTTTACCCTACTATTGTTTCAATATTATCCGCATGTTATATTATATGTAATGATGTGGTTTGATACAATAAAAGATGAATTTGTACGTAACCCTGCTCGAAATGGCTCTGGCCCCACTGAAACGCGACAATACTTGACAAATTTTGAGTCGCTATCTGTACCAAAAATATTGTTAGATTAAGGCTTATTTAAAAGACGAAACAATAACCTAAACGGTTTTGAGCGAAGAAGTTAAGAATATTCATTTGCCAGCCACTCCCCCCTCCCACACGATAAAAGTGTTGTTCTGATAAAAATACAACATGACTCAAGTCTTAAAAAACAATCCGTACAGTTTAAAGTGTTGGCAAAATGAGGTCAAAGGTTATGTATGGGTCATTATAGGTCAATCTGTGTATACTCCATTACCATCTCAAGTCCCGTTACCCAAAGAATATATTGTCACCACGTTTGGCCGAGATTGAAGTCTGACTTTACATGACTCGAGCCTAAAATCAATAAGTGCAGTTTAAAGTGTTGGATAAATGGTGTCAAAGGCCATGTAGGGGTCATTCGAGGTCAATCTGTATACAACCCATGCGAATTTCAAGTCCCATTACTCAAAACATTGTCACCAAGTTTGGCTAAGATTGAAGTCGTGAATTAACATATGAGAGCCCTAAAACAGCATTAATGAGTGCAGTTTTTAAAGTGTTGGCAAAATGGGGTCAAAGTTCATGTAGGGATCATTAGAGGTCTCCAAAGATAATTATGACCAAGTTTGGTTGAGATTGAAATTTGACTTTTCATATGAGAGCATGAGAGATAATTCAACAGGTTCGCCGTCGAACAAGTTTAAAACCATCAAGCTTTCATCAGGATTAGTTCTGACTTCTAATGGACCAACTAATATGTTTACTTCTAAAAAAGTCTGAGCTAATCCTGAAGAAAGCTTTCCAAACAGTTTTAAACTTATCTACCTATAGCTATACAAAAATCAAATAAAACGATAAAACATCAGGTATGATTTATATTAATAGATTATTTGCACTTTTCCTCAGCTTTCTATATCCCAATGAAGAAAGAAACATAATATTAAGCATTAAGTTGCACGATACATATATATAGGCTCAAGTTTTAAACATAAATGTATTATTTACAAAAACATCTATACATAACACCAAGCGCTGGCTTTTATATACAGCATATAATATCAAGCAACATATCAAATAAAGACAATTCCCAAAATCTCAGTCAATTTCATTTTGATGTTTCATAATAAATTGTTCAGATTGTAATGTGTAATCGTAGATCAGTTATTGCTAAATCTATACTTTTTAAAGCAATCCATGTCCACTGGTTGGTTGAGGCAAAAAGCATTGATCCATTAGTTTAGACAAATTAATTGGTTGTTATTCAGGTGAAAATCAAAATGTTTTTGGGTATATGAGCGTTAAAGTTAAACAATTGAAGTAAAACAATGTTATTACGTACAAAATATTAAATAATAAAGTTGTGAGGAAAAAATATTACACGTGAAGATTTAATGAATATTAGCTCAGTTGTGTGCCCAAAACAAAAACAAAGTGCGTGTTTCATTTGAACTATTTTGTTCTTCTCCACGCAGCTTCGGACTAGAAACAGGCGGATTATTGATTAACTGGTTGCGACAACTCACAGGTTGATAGTAAGATGAGGATTGGGGATGCTACAAGTGATCAATGCAGCCCATACACAAAACCCAAGTGTGATGCACTTTGTGCTATCCTAAGGGCGTGTTCACACTATAGCTTTTTCCTCAACCCGGGTCGGACCCGGGTCGAACCCGGATTGATCGATAATTCATTTTCTGTTCACACTAGAGCGCTATGTATGTCACACTCTGTTTGTTGCAAGTGTTGGCCGTGGTGGGTTTTTTTTGGTTTTTTTAACTGGATATTTAAGCTTTATCTCAAACTGTTTTTAAGCTAAAAAGTTTATGAAAAACGTATGTAGGGATTCTGTACGCGCCGGTATGAAACAAATATCTGGTGCAGAACATAACATGCAATCTATATTCTAAAACACTGGCAAATCCAAAGAAAGATTTGGGTTCCAGACTTGTTAAGTGTTTCAGTATCTGTGAATTTTTTCTTGAGTGCTTTGATTTTATTTTGACATTGCTCAATGTTGCTCAATGTTACGGTGAAAACCCATTGCCTCCATCTGGCGTGATATATTGGCGTAAATATCCTTATTGTGGATCATTGAGTTCAAACTAATTTGCACGGTCTCATCCGCCAGAGTTCCATCATGGCTTCCGTTTCAATTTGACTCCATTATTTGCCATTTTGACAAATTTGATAAAGATTTCAACCAGAACCAAAGGCAGACGAGAGCGTGCGAAGCAAAGCTGAAAACTGACGTAAACAACTTACGGTCAGAGGTTAGCAGTCAGGTTTGCAACCCGGGTCGAACAGCGATTTCTGTTCACACTACAGTTGACCCGGGTTGAACCCGGGTTCTACCCTTCACTTTCGCAGGGTTGTAATTTTCGACCCGGGTCGGTTTTTTGAGCCTATTTTTATGTTCACACTAGACTTCAACCCGGGTAAAACTAGCTATAGTGTGAACACGCCCTAATTCACCTAGGTTGCATTGAGATTATTGACCTACTATTGTAAGATGTCAAAGTTAAAATTAGTAGGCATGTAGTCTCAAGGATATGTAGGGCAAATAGTTTTTACTATCGTACAAATGAAGAACAGTCAGTATTTGTTTATATACTATTTTGAGTTGCACAATAGTAAAGACTATTACCCAGGCGCGTACCGCGGCATGTGAGCCAGGGGGGGGGGGGGGGGGGGGGGGGGGGGGGGGGGGGGGGCAGAAGTATGTCGTCCCGGTAGTGGCGTAAATTTTCTTAAAAGGTTGCCCCAAATTTTTTCCCAGTCCAAAATTTCGCACAGTCACAAATTTTCGCACGGTCACAAAATTTCGCACGGTCACAAAATTTCGCACGGTCACAACATTTCGCAGTCCAAAAAACACAACAGTCAACAAATAATGCCAAGTCCTCACTCAGTGTTTTAGATCATTTTTTTTTCCTTATGCAAATTTAGCGACCCGGTTTTGGGAATTTAGCGTCCCGGTAATTGGAGCCAGGGGGGGGGGGGGGGGGCAACTTGCCCCCCCCTGCCCCCCCCCCCCCCCCCCCGGTCGGTACGCCACTGCTATTACCCAGCTAAAATCAGACTGATCTGTATATTACACAAAATAACAATTCTGACACATACATTTGGGTTAATCTAGTTTTATAATTATCAAAATCCTGTACAGCTGATGTGTAATTTCATCAAGATTGTATGGAGAAAACATTAACAATGTTGCTGTACAGTTTCTTAACTTGAATTTCTTTTGAATATGATACAAATATTAAATCCATAAAATATTTTAATAAATAAGATTATGAGAAAATGACTTTGTATCTGTTGTGTTATTGTGATTCAATACTTTTGATGTTTTACGAAGTTGAGTTGGTGATTTATTTCTTAATTTACAGGGTGATTTCTTTACATTATGTTCAAATCCTACTTTCTTAAATCAGCCAACCATTGGGATTTCTGAGTGTAGTGCCATCATGTGGATAAGCTTGAAGTTGGAGGGCATTACTAAAATTGATAATCATTTAAAAAAAACACTTTCCTAGTGACACAATCTTTCTAGTGCATATGATTAATTTTTAATACTTGCCTGAAATATTTGTGACGCTCTTGTCAAAAAGTTTCCATTCTGAATCACCTTGTTCTCTACTAAACCTCTGCTAATGTACATTTTAAAATCTCAATCTAATTTAAGGACAAGCTCTGAGATACAGGTCGACTGAGAACAATGCTTTGTTTCTGAGCTATCAAATAAAATATGTCATTATGTTCTAACATTATTTGCTCACCTTAAGGGAAAAAATCCCAAAATGAATCATATAAATGAAAACGGTCTCTAATTGATCTATTACAACAGCCATAAATCCAATATTCAAACATACAGAAGGTTAACGTCTATTAGGTATGGTTCACATTTTGTAGAGCTGAATATTCCTGAGCTCATTATTTCTAGAAAAAAAGTGCTATGTCCGAGGGCAGCACACTGGTTCATTAACAGATGGACGGACATATTAATGCAAAATTTCCAAGTGTAGCACATTGGTTCATTAACAGATGGACGACGGACATATTAATGCGATATGTCCAAGTGTAGCAGATTGGGTTCATTAACAGATGGACATACTGATGAGAAATGTCCGAGTGTAGCAGATTGGTTCATTAACAGATGGACATACTGATGAGAAATGTCCGAGTGTAGCAGATTGGTTCATTAACAGATGGACATACTGATGAGAAATGTCCGAGTGTAGCAGATTGGTTCATTAACAGATGGACATACTGATGAGAAATGTCCGAGTGTAGCAGATTGGTTCATTAACAGATGGACATACTGATGAGAAATGTCCGAGTGTAGCAGATTGGTTCATTAACAGATGGACATACTGATGAGAAATGTCCGAGTGTAGCAGATTGGTTCATTAACAGATGGACATACTGATGAGAAATGTCCGAGTGTAGCAGATTGGTTCATTAACAGATGGACATACTGATGAGAAATGTCCGAGTGTAGCAGATTGGGTTCATTAACAGATGGACATACTGATGAGAAATGTCCGAGTGTAGCAGATTGGTTCATTAACAGATGGACATACTGATGAGAAATGTCCGAGTGTAGCAGATTGGTTCATTAACAGATGGACATACTGATGAGAAATGTCCGAGTGTAGCAGATTGGTTCATTAACAGATGGACATACTGATGAGAAATGTCCGAGTGTAGCAGATTGGTTCATTAACAGATGGACATACTGATGAGAAATGTCCGAGTGTAGCAGATTGGTTCATTAACAGATGGACATACTGATGAGAAATGTCCGAGTGTAGGAGATTGGGTTCATTTACAGATGGACATACTGATGAGAAATGTCCGAATGTAGCATATTATGTGCATTTTAAATGGCTGAACTGATGGCTAGTACGTATGAAGTAGGTTGTTTACCAATAAGAATTCACGACAATCGCGACCACGATAGTCATTACGTTTCTGATGTTCACTAACGTGGCTAGTATCATCAATTGCAATGCATCTCATTTATTGCTTTTCTCTCGTAAAGGTATCAATGCATTTAAAC